>JAJOZX010000026.1:2002500-2275000 GCA_023014485.1 Bathynomus jamesi | reverse complement strand
TTGAGCTAGGCCTAGGCCTAGGCTGCTATGGTTATAATTGAAGGATTTGCACCGACTCCGACTCCATCCAACTATGCACTTCCGACTCCGACTCCACTCAAAATTGACCGACTCCACGACTCCGACTCCTGACTCCGACTCCGACTCCACAGCCCTGGTATATATATATATATATATATGCAGGGTGTTATAAAGTCCCTATCTATTTCAGTGAAAACGTAGCAAAAAGGATAAAATTCAATAATAATATACTGTAATAGAAGGCATACATTTAATGAATACTTAAGCATATGATTCTACATGAGCACCATCAGTGTCTCTACAAAGTTCGAATCTGTCAGCAGCATTGCGGAGCATGACAGAGGTTATTTTTGTAACTGCTGTTACGATACGAGCACGTAAATGTCCCAGCTTCATTCAGATGTCATTTTAAACACCGTCGTCTTTCAACAAGATGGGGCACTTTGTCATCTACAGATCTACAAAAGCTAAGGCTAACAAAGACCCTAAGATCCACTCTAAGGTTAGCCCGAGAGAAAGAAGAAAGTAAGGGGTTAAAAGAAGAGAAAAAGAGGTTAAGTAAGTAGCAAAACCTATCACTCTTGGGTTAAAATTCATTCAGAAAGAGAGAAAGAAGACACCATCACCATCCTCCGGCCACTGCCGACAAGTCGGAAAAATAGTCGAAGAGAATACTTCCAGCTGTTGCAGATCAGTCCTCCACTCCATCGGGACAGGGGCGCATTTACAGTGTGCGGGCCTTGGGCAAACTATTTCTCGGGATGTATTATTTTAGTGTGTTAATGAATGACAATATTTTGTAATGCACATAACAGATATATTTTTTTAACATCGATATCACAGAGTCTACCAAACGAAAAGAAGGCAGTGGAAGGCCAAAAACATCACGTACTGAGGAAAATATTGACAAGGTTTCATCCATGATATGCAGTCAAGAAGAACGGCCCAACACCCACAAGTCCGTTAGAGAAATTTCAAAAACTACTGGTATTTCTCGCTCTAGTGTTCGTCGTAGAGTAAAAGATGATCTGGGTCTTAAATGTTTTAAAAGAGTCGAAGTTCATAAGCTCTCTGCATCAAATAAGCAAGCAAGAGTTGAAAAATGTCGTGCTCTGTTAGATTGATTCCCAGACAGAGAAGTGTTGAAACTATGGTAGAGCGACGAGAAGACCTTTACGGTTACTTCAACAATAAACACACAAAATGACAGAGTTTATGGAAGACAGGACAAAAACTCTATCAGTCTAGATCGACTTTGCAGGGAACATCCGCATTTTTCTCAAAAAGTCATGGTTTCCATCTTTGTTTCAGAGTTAGGGAAGTCAGATGTTGTTTTTGTTGATCAAAATGCCAAAATCACTGCTGCTTATTACCAAGAAAAAATCCTTGATGTGGTACTGCCGTCGATAAGGGAGAAGTCAAGGTTGCAATTGTGCATTGATAATGGAGGAGGGCATATTCCGCATAATCTTGGACTCAGTTAGGTAACTGTATAGAAACAAAGTTTTTCTACCCGTGTCTGTATAACAGCGAATTACAAAATAATGGTTACAGTTAGCAAGAATCCAACTTTACCACGAGATAGACCATGAAATTCTGTACAAGATACATATATTGATTGTGCAAATAACATTTGATAAAAGTAAAATTATATGGTTCAAAATCAGGGTAATAGTTTTTTTGCACCCGGTATATATATATATATAATATATATATATATATATATATATATAAAACTGAACAATGAATAAATTCCTATATTTTTATATTCATTCATATAATTCTTTATAATTCGTATATTTATATAATCCTTATATTTATATAATCCTTATATACATATAATACTTATATTTATATAATCCTTATATTTATATAATCCTTATATTCATATAATACTTATATTTATATAATCCTTATATGAAAATAAAAACCCACTCTAATAGACAGAGTTTATTTCCACGACAGTTTCGACGCCCACTGGCATCCTCCTCGGGTGAATACAGAAACACGAATGAACCAAAACAAGAGGGAAAAACAGTCCAGGGACCGACCGTTAAGAAATTCGCACCTAGGTTAGATCCCATTCTCCCGACACCGGAAGGGCATTTTCATTAAGTACATTCGCGCAAATTTAAAACTATCTTCCTGTTCTAAACATACAGATTCTATTATTTTTTATTTTTTTTACATAATTATTACATTTATTATTAAATTTATTACATTTAATATTGCATAATTATTTATTACAGAAATTATAAATTTATTATTACATTGGTTATTACATTGTTGTAATACAGAACTTATAAACCGAAAAACGAATGAAAAAAGCCGATTAGGAAACAATCCAGAGACCATTGAGAAATTCGCACCTAGGTTAGATACCGTTCTCCCGACACCGGAAGGGCATTTTATTACAGGGTCCGCTTATAAGTACATTCCCACAAATTAAAACTATCTTCTTGTTCTATACATACAGATTCTAATATTTTGACATAATTACTGCATTTATTATTGCATTTACATTTTTTTTTTTAACATTTATTATTATTACTAGGGCGGTCAAAAGTCAATAAAGTCAAATTGTTTCCTATGGGGCACTTTTCGCTGAAACGACTGAAAATGCAATAAAAACACCTGTAGGGGGTATATTACCAAATTTAATAGGTCAACCAAAAGTCAACTTTTACCTGTTAGGTCAAAAAATAGCAATGAGGTAAATAAAGTCAATTTTTTGGAATAAATAATTAAAATAACTAAAAATTGGCATCTTTTTGGTTAACTGGCAACTTCGCTGCTCGTATTTGTCTTATTCAGTTATGTCCGTTCTGGTTTTGGATGTGGTTGTGTTGTATGTATTGTGGTTACTGGTTACCTTCATTGTTCAGAAGGCTAAAGAGAGTGTTGCTAATGAAAAACTGCCAAAGCAACTAATGTCAATCAAAATGAATTATAGTTTGATTGCTAGCTTAGTGACTAGGATGGAAGCATCTGATTGCACCATTAGAGAGGCATATGAAACCATTTCTTCTATCAACCTTGGCGAAGATATGTGTTCAGTCAAACAATACATTGAAACAAGACTCAAGACAAATGGTATTTGTGAAATAATTAACCTCAGTAGACCTGAAATCTTACCAACAGTTTATGGTCAGCTTTTGCAATGTCAACCAACAACTGCCGCTGTAGAGAGATCTTTCTCCATGCTTAATAAATTATTAAGTAAGGATCGCAATTTTTTGCCAGAAAATGTCGGCAAATACTTCATAATTTACCACAATCGGTCAACTGATGTAGAAGAGCAAGAATAAGTAATTAAAGTATCGTTTTTATTATTGAAAGTAAAGGCAACTTTATAAGTCAATTTTTTCAATTCGTAAGGTCAACTTTCTTAATTTTTTCGGTCAACTTTTGACTGCCCTAATTATTACCTTTACCCTAATTATTAAATTTATAATATTACCTTTATTATTACATCTGTTGCATTTATATTTATTTCCACATTTATTACTTCCATTATTACATTTACTAAAAGCGAGTAAGGAAACAATCCAATCCAGAGACATTTAAGAAATTCACACTTAGGTTCGAACACGTTCCCACGACTCCGTAAGGGATTTTTTGACCAAGAATCTCATTAAAGGGTCTAACTTATAAGTACCTTCGCACAAATTAAAATTATCTACTTTTTCTATACACACAGATTCTATTATTTTTCTTTTGACAATTATTACATTTATAAAGTACCTTACTTGATTCCCAATCTATAGCATGATTATTTTGGCTGGCGTGATAAAAAATGGCATTATTAGTATTACAATTTCTGAAGGCATATTTGTGTTCTTTAATACGAGTTTCAATATTTCTTCCAGTTTCTCCCACGTATACTAAATCACAACTTTTACAGGGAATGCTGTAGACACAGGCTTGTTCCTCTTTTGCAACGTTATTCCTAACCAATTTACTTTTCACGGTAGATAGAAAATTGCCAACATGTAACGTAGAACTAGGCATGCCCACATCTGTATTTTTAGAACTGATAAAACTCTGTGTCACCAATAATGCCTTCTCCTTCGGTGAAGAATTTTATTTGCAACGTTTTGGTATGGGAATGGGGTCCCCTTTATCCCCAATACTGAGTACATTATACATGGAATATTATGAGTCGGAATTGTTGCAAACAATATGTCCCAGGAATCTAATTTGGTTTCGTTATGTAGATGATATTTTCTCATTTTGGCCTGACCACTGGAACAACTTTGACACATTCTTTCAGTCATTAAATAATCTTGTTCCCTCTATTAAATTTAAATATGAATGGGAGAACGACAAACAATTACCTTTTCTAGATGTTTTGGTCATTAACGAAAGCGGAAAGCCCAATTTCACGGTCTATAGAAAACCCACACATTGTAATTCGTACATTCATTATTTTTCATATCATGATGAAGGGGTTAAAAGCTCAATTATTTCTTCCATGTTTCTAAGAGCACTCAGGATTTGTAGCCCACATTTGCTGGACCCAGAAAATTCAAAGATTTGGAACATTTTTAAGGATTTAAAATATCCCGAGTGGTTTATCAGAAAGGCGTATTTTAAAGCCAGAAAATCTTTTATGCCCCTCGGGAACCTTCAGTAACCAAAAAATATGTGAGTTTCCCTTACATTGCCGGCTTAGAAAGAGTAAAACCGTTGACGAAAGATTTTAAGTTTGCTTTGGCGTTCAAATATTCGTCTACCGTGAAAAGTAATTTCGTTAGGAATAACGTTGCAAAAGAGGAACAAGCCTGTGTCTACAGCATTCCCTGTAAAAGTTGTGATTTTGTATACGTGGGAGAAACTGGAAGAAATATTGAAACTCGTATTAAAGAACACAAATATGCCTTCAGAAGTTGTAATACTAATAATGCCATTTTTTATCACGCCAGCCAAAATAATCATGCTATAGATTGGGAATCAATTAAGGTACTTTATAAATGTAATAATTATGTCAAAAGAAAAATAATAGAATCTGTGTGTATAGAAAAAGTAGATAATTTTAATTTGTGCGAAGGTACTTATAAGTTAGACCCTTTAATGAGATTCTTGGTCAAAAAATCCCTTACGGAGTCGTGAGAACGTGTTCGAACCTAAGTGTGAATTTCTTAAATGTCTCTGGATTGGATTTTCCTTACTCGCTTTTAGTAAATGTAATAATGGAAGTAATAAATGTGGAAATAAATATAAATGCAACAGATGTAATAATAAAGGTAATATTATAAATTTAATAATTAGGGTAAAGGTAATAATAATAAATGTTAAAAAAAAAAAAATGTAAATGCAATAATAAATGCAGTAATTATGTCAAAATATTAGAATCTGTATGTATAGAACAAGAAGATAGTTTTAATTTGTGGGAATGTACTTATAAGCGGACCCTGTAATAAAATGCCCTTCCGGTGTCGGGAGAACGGTATCTAACCTAGGTGCGAATTTCTCAATGGTCTCTGGATTGTTTCCTAATCGGCTTTTTCATTCGTTTTTCGGTTTATAAGTTCTGTATAATAAACAACAATGTAATAACCAATGTAATAATAAATTTATAATTTCTGTAATAAATAATTATGCAATATTAAATGTAATAAATTTAATAATAAATGTAATAATTATGTAAAAAAATAAAAAATAATTGAATCTGTATGTTTAGAACAGGAAGATAGTTTTAAATTTGCGCGAATGTACTTAATGAAAATGCCCTTCCGGTGTCGGGAGAATGGGATCTAACCTAGGTGCGAATTTCTTAACGGTCGGTCCCTGGACTGTTTTTCCCTCTTGTTTTGGTTCATTCGTGTTTCTGTATCCACCCGAGGAGGATGCCAGTGGGCGTCGAAACTGTCGTGGAAATAAACTCTGTCTATTAGAGTGGGTTTTTATTTTCATATTTTGACCTTCACGTAGAAAAAAGTGAAGTTTTTTGCATTTAATCCTCATATTTATATAATCCTTATATTCATATAATACTTATATTTATATAATCCTTATATTTATATAATCCTTATATTCATATAATACTTATATTTGTATATATTTATATTCATATATTCATTTTTTACAAAGAGACCAAAATCGCATAAACACTGACGCGAGTTTGGATAAGTTTTTGATTTGCTTTCTATTTTATTTCTGCCAAATAATTGGTGAATTGTTTCTCTTTAAAATTAGTTTAGATTTAACTTAATAATGAAACGTGATTAAATTCTGCTATGTTCATTTTCTGTATTCTCCTCGTTATAAAAGATAAAGTCCTGTCTTGCTTAACGTTTAATTTTAAATCTTAAACCTTTAATTTTTATTCATATGCATGTTTAAGTGTAATTCATAATAAAATGCATATTTCAATTTCCATTTTTAGTTAACTCGGCAGATCATGATAACATCAGATCTGTCAATATGCGGTTTAAAATAAAAATATGGCTTCATCTTCAAATATCTTGTTTATCTGTTTAGACGTTGCCACAGCTAAAAATATTTACCTTATCTTCAAATATTTTGCAAAATAATGCAGCCTATTGAGAGTAAAAACAAAACAAGTCAACATTAAATATAATGATGCCCACAAAATTTGGGTATATAAACTCATGTAATTTTTCAAATTATTATTCTGATTTGACTGATCTAACTTAGAGGCTGAGCATTACCTGTAACATTTTAGCAGTAAAACTACAGTAAGAAAGAAATCTTTGTCTTCTCATTCGAGCCTTGCTCTCTTCAGAAAACTTAGTCTAAAATGGAGAAAAATAATTTCCCGATACGTTACAAGAAGAATCGGAGAACCTTCAGAGAATTTAGTAAGCTCCACAGAATCCTCCGATCCACTACAAGAAGAAATCAGACAGTAGTATAGAAGAAACTACTGCGATTCCCTACACGATACCAGCTACTCCAGAGTAACAAATCCGTTGCTGCCACCTAACCAGAATCCCCGTCAACTCCGAACCGACCAAGGCCATAGACGGAGGGATTAACATATACTGTATATGTAGAGAACAGACAAAGAAACAGACAGAAACAGACAAAGAACTGACAAAGGAATTCCTTTCCCCGCCATTTCTCGAACATCTTGGAATCATCAGAATCCAAAAGCACACGTGGTTCGTCAAGGAGAGAGAAAGAACAGGACGCTTGTAGGTGTCTCAAAAGGCCGCGGAAACTTAGCTTCCTACGAGTCTATAAAAGGCGGAGTCCACCGAAACTCTCTCTCACACCTCAGCTACGAGTCAGCTCACAACTCACTCCTCTCTCCGCACTCTTCACTTCACGTTTGGTCGTCACGTCTCACTCTCAGCCTTCGTCAGCAGCAACACACGTCAAGCCACCCGCTCTCCGGCTTCCCCAGGGAGCAGCCTGCTGTTTCCTTCAAGCTTCCGGTCGAGCCTACACGAAGTCTATCATCAAGTAAGGCCTTCTACAGTCCGCCTGCAGTAGCAATCCTTCGAAACCTCAGCCGGCCTCAGTCCCTCAAGCAACACCTCCACAATACACGAAGCGAATCAACACTTGAGGCGACATCCTTCTGACCCTGGCTTAACTCATTCTTCACCTCAATTCGATCGGCGCCCGTTCAACAAGTTTTCAATAGGCCCCGCTACCGGTTTCAAGGTCATCCTCAACAGGCAAAACGCAGTACAGTCAACTTCATCTCCAGAGGTATTTAGCATTTCAGGCCTACAGTCTACAAGGTCAACCTTCAAGTATCTCTTCCATCTCCAGAGGTATTCAGCATTTCGGTAAGCCTATTCCGTTTGCCTCGTCTTAAGCAATTCATGCGAAACCTACACAATGTAACCGCAGCGTCGTGATTAGGCTATACCGAAAGTGTCTCCATAATCGTTCAAACTAACTTTCTCGTTAAACTTGCAGTAGGCCTATTTTCAAATGTCATTCCAATACCGTAATTTTATATCACCCTGTTATTGTGATCATCGTATAATTTATTTATCAAGCATCCTACTGTTTTTGTGTTCTTTTAAGCATTTCATTCTTGGCGGCCTAATCCATTTACTGTACCAGTTGTACGCGCATTATTTCAGCTGTCGATAGGTTTTTCATTGTGTGTTCTGTGTTCCATGTCACATATCTCATTAGCCTATCTAAATAGTGTATTATTTAACAATTAATCTGTATAACCATTCCTTATTTGCTACTCCTCAGTCATCTTTAGCATAATATAAATACCGTTATATAATTGTTAATCATCGTAAATACCTTCATTGCATTGTTATTCACTGTGAACAAGTAACTGATTTATTTTCATAATTAAACACAAAACAACGAGGTGATTTTTCTAACCTTATTAATATTGTTTGCTTGGGTGTAATCCAAACTGGTGACCTCTAATTATTCATATCAAATCATTAAGTAATTATAGTAAGCCTACTCCATTTGCCACATCAAACCGATTAACCGGAGATCACTGTAAACTGGTAATTCCAGCCTAGTCATTTAACATTCAATCATTAACCCTCAATCATTCTCAATGAATTAACCATTACCATTATTATAGTGCCAACTTTACGCTAATAACCGGTACCATCAAAGTGGTTAATACTAGGCCTACTATATATATATATATATATATATATATATGTGTGTGTATATATATATAAAAAGTGAACAATGAACAATTCCTATACCATCGTTATATGGATTCATTGTCTTCATGCAGTACTTATGTTCGTATAGTTTTTATGTTCGAATGTCCATTTTTACATAAGAAACCAAAATCGCCTAAGCGAGTTTTGGATAGAATTTCGATTTGTACGTCTTTATTCATTACTGTATTTTTCTAATTCATCTTTTCTAATAATGACTTATACACTAGTAATAATGTTGTGGTGTTATGTAGTATAAGTATTATTATTCAACCATATTCATCCATACGTCACATTTTCCCGTCATTAATTTCCCTTGATCATTATCTTATATAAATTTTATTAAATATTCATTTTTACTCGTGTCAATCTGTGAAATGCAAAACTTTTGCCTTCGTTCGAAAACGCAAAAATACGTTCTCGTATTATTTTTTTCATTTTTATTTTTAACTATATCACCTCCCGCATTGAACTAAAAATGCTGAGTTAAGTTATCAAATTCCGCTCACTACGACAGAATCGAACGCTTCTAAGATAAATACCTCCGTTCGCTCTGATTTCAAATTTATAACATATTATAACATATTATGTTGTATATAAATCCAAACCATATGTGCCCCATGTACTTTGTATTATATTTCTAACATCTTAATTGTCTATTAATATGAAACACTGTAAAAACAAAACAAAGTTATAGTAACTGTTTAATTGTAATTAACTGTAATACTTTAATTTAATATAACGTAACGTACTTTAATAGAACTGTAATGAACAATCATAAGCGAATGTGAAGTAATCCATAATTGTAATCGTAATTGTAATGAACCAAAATTAATACGTACTCAGTCGTGTACTTAATTTGTACTTATGTGTACTATTACGAAATGATATCGCCTTCATAAATGTAGACTCGGCGAAAAATACAAATTAGTTTTTATTTTTATTTTTTAAAATTTTTATTTGCAATCTTTCAAACATCTGATCATGTGTTTAAAAGGGGAAAACTTAACCTTCGACTGTCTTCCCCCAAACATTTAGGTTTATATTATACATGTATTTGTAAAATTACGGCACTTGATTATTGCACTTCATAGCGGTACTTCATTATAGCACTTCATTAGGACTCCTTTGTTAGCAGCCTTGCTGCGGGGAGGGGGCAGAGGCCCCTTGCCTCCTTAACTATTTTTAGATTCCGCCTGAGCCATGGTCGAAAGATGTCGAACCTCTACCCTGTAAATTCAGAGCACTACCTGTATATTTTTAAGAAGTAAATTACCGTAAGAGAAACTTTTTATTTTTTTCGAGCCGTGCTCTCTTCAGAAGAACTTAGTCAGTAAAGTCGATAATTTTAGTATCAGAGAAAGTATCAGAGAAAGTATCAGAGTATTATAGAAAGAGAAGAATTAAAAATTGGCGACCCTTTACCCAAATTAAGAGACAACCCAAGCACCATAGAAGATATCGGCATAACAGTCTGGCGAGTCTGTAGCCAAGAGTTTAACAAGAGGCGACCGAAAAGAATTAGAATGTTATAGAAGAAATATCCGTTGCTTGCCTCCTAACTAGAACCCCCGTCGATCCGAACCACCCCAGGGCCATAGACGGAGGGGTTAACAGTCTGGCGACCCTGCCCCAGGATAAGAAAAAGATTTTAACAAGAAGATTTTAACAAGAAGATTTTAAGAAGAGGCCACTCTTTGGCCAAGATAGAAATTACCCTGCATCAGGATAAAACCAGTTGACCGGCGTGTCACGACTTCTTGTTCGTAACATCCACCCTTGAACCGGTGTGTCACGACTCCAAGTTCTCCACGCCTAGTTTTCATCCAAGAAGAAGTAGCCAGGAAGACGTCTTCAGGACACGTCTCTGAGGATTTCGCCCGTGGAAAATTTTGTTAAGTACACAGTTTGTTTTTTTAAGAAATTTATAAACACGAAAAGTCAGTATTATTAACAGTTAATATTTAGTATGGAGCCAGAATTAACACAAAACACAGTGAACACTTCAGACACCAGTGATACATTTTTCTTAGTGAAACAGTAATTTTCAGAGAGTTAATTGTAACAGAGAGTTAATTGTAACAGAGAGTTAATTGTCACAGAGAGTTAATTGTCACAGAGAGTTAATTGTCAAAGAGAGTTAATTTCAAAGAGAGTTAATTTCAAAGAGAGTTAATTTCAAAGAGAGTTAATTTCAGTTATTTTCAGTTATATTCAGTATAGAATAATTTTATTTTATGTATCAAACATAATAGTATCGTACCTTCGTGTACATTCGAGTGAAATATTGTTTACATTTTTTTTTTTTTGTTTGCAAATTTTTTTCAAATTATTGAATTGAATTACTTGCAAATTAAGAAAAAGAGAGTTTATAGAGAGTTTATAGATTTAGAGAGATACTTGAAGTAATTTTGAAGTCATTTTTTGAAGTCATTTTTTGAAGTTAGTTTTTGAAGTCAGAAGGTTGCACCAAGAGGGTCAACCAAAACAGAGGTTAATCGTCTCCACTTGATAGAGATCAAGTGCAGTCATTTTCCTTTTTCAGTTAATTTGAAGTTAGACAGTTTAAGTTATAGAGATACTTGATTGCATTTCAAGTAAGTCGGTTGCACCAAGAGGGTCAACCAAAACAGAGGTTAATCGTCTCCACTTGAATAGAGATCAAGTGCAGTCATTTTCCATTTTCAGTTAATTTCAAGTTAGTTTCAGAATACTTGATAAGAGGTCAAGTCAGAAGGTTGCGCCAAGACGGACAACCGCCCCAGAGATTTATAGAAATACTTGATAGAGTTCAAGTCAGACAGTTTTAATTGAAGTCAGAGTTTTAGTTGAAGCCAGAGAGTTTTATTCCAAGTCAGAGTTTAAGTTCCAAGTCAGAGTTTAAGTCCCAAGTTATTTCAATGCAGTCAATTGAATTCAACTTTTTCTTTGTAAGTTAAGAGAATTTAATTTAAGGAAATGTAAAAGAGAATTAAATTCAACCTGAATTAACCGGGTTGCGTCTTTAGTTTAACCTTTTTTTTGTTTGTGAGAAGGAAATTGACCGATTTGTCTTTTCTTTTCATGCCAGTTTTGCGTATATAAATATATAGTTATGTAATTCATTGTTTGTAACAAAACAGTTTTTACAATTGTTTGTAACGATTTTGGTAATTATTGTAATGTATATGAGGAACATTACGTCCCTCCGTTTGTTGAACTCTCTTAATTTTTGTTCAAAGTAGTGTGACAAGCAATTTTTTTTTAAAGAGCAAAGTGCTCACGAAAGATGTAATTGTCAATTTCAGACTTATACCCCCCGCTTAGTCACTCAATTCGCCCGAATGTACTACTCCAAACTTTGTCTTTTTATTTTATTTTATTTTTAACACCCCCAACCCCAGTTGAACCGTGTCAACCAGAGAAATGGTTCAACCATGGTTAATTCCTCTTTGGTACGATGGAACATAACCACAATTTATGTTATGTTTTTTTTTATTTTTAAGTATAGTATATGTTTAGTTCATTATAGTTTATAATTGATTTCTATTTTCAATTTTTATATTTTTTATATTTTTTTTATTCGATGAATACTGAGTAATTGTGTTAGTCGAATTTAATTAATTGTGTGTCAAAATATCAAATAATTCAAATTCTATCAACATTCAACGAAAGAGTATGATTTTTCTACTTAACATGCAAAAATTATTAAACCTTTTTAATATTTTTTTTTATTATATAAAAATAATTTTTAATGTAAAATTTAATTGAAATTATTAAAGAAAAGATTGTTCGAAATGCTTTCCTTCCATTTCAATAACTTTTTTATTCTTGGCCGAAACTCATCTAAGGTTCGATTTACTTTTATTTTCAAGAATATTATAAAATTATGTTTAGCTCGTTGAAATGCATAATTGATTCTATTTTTAATTTGTATTCTTAATTTTCTTAATTCAATTATCGTAGGGATGCTTCTGGTTAATGTTAATGGTTATAGTTCATAGATAGCTACGAATGTTACTAGTCGAATTTAATTCCATCTTCAAAATTTAATTTTTAATACCGCTAGATTTACTTTTTCATTAATTGTAAGTTCCTCTAAGTTCGTTTTTTAATTACCTTATACGTGTAACTGATTAATTATGTAAAATCTAAATCCTAATTGAATTTTATTACTTTTGACACATTCGAATTCATTTACGTTCCGTCCCTCCAGTCACTTTCACATTAAACTCATATGCATACACCATCATTAATACTACCTGTAATTTAGAATTTTATAATAATTGACCTTGAGCTTAAAGGATTTTATAATAATAATAATGATAATAATAATAACAATAACTGACTTAAACTTAAAAGATTTTATAACCCTAAACCCATCTTAAATTATTATACATTATTTTTAAACTTTGTTAATTCAAAAACCTTCCAAATCCCTACACATTTGACCACAGGTCTATACATCATCCACTACGTAATTCGATTTGTACCTACAACAGTCAATAAAAATGCATGTATGCACATTATATATACTATATATATACAGCCCTTATGCTAAAATCACTGAATATCACAATAAAACTATTTCATTACGTAAGTGCAAACTATGCTGTTTAGTCTTAATCATTTGTGCTTTCTAATATATCTTGCTCATGCATTTATTCAGTTACTTGAACAATCCTATCAGCTAATCTGTCCCTCGAAATTGTAAAATACACACTTTGCACCTAATACACCCAAATACACACTAGACCACAGGTCTATACATCATCCATTACGTAATTCGATTTTTTACCTACAATAGTCAATAAAATTAGTTTATCAATTGCATTATCATGGAAGCCTCGAAAAATCTATGAACTTTAAAATTTATGTTTTTCCCTTTTACCTATTCATTATGAATGTAATTTTCCCCACAGAAAAATAAAATTTTGTAAAAATTTTAACCATATCATTGTTTGTCTAACTTAATTGTTTGTATAAAAGTAAAGTTTTAATCTTTGAATTTTTATATTTTATAATAGCCCTCTAAGCGAGTGTCATGTTAAAAATTTGATTACTCTGCATTGTACTCAACTACCCGAACTCGTTCTGTATAAAACTTGTATTGTAAAAAAGAATGTCGTCATCTAACTTGAATTATTTACGATGTTATTTTCTCAATTGTATTATATTGTATTAATTGTATTATATTATTGTATTAATACCATTTTGGAGGGGGAAACACTGTAAAAAGTGAACAATGAACAATTCCTATACCATCGTTATATGGATTCATTGTCTTCATGCAGTACTTATGTTCGTATAGTTTTTATGTTCGAATGTCCATTTTTACATAAGAAACCAAAATCGCCTAAGCGAGTTTTGGATAGAATTTCGATTTGTACGTCTTTATTCATTACTGTATTTTTCTAATTCATCTTTTTTAATAATGACTTATACACTAAGACGTCATAAAATAACTTTATTCTCTTTACGTTTCCCATACTTTGTACACTGAATCACGTTCTTAGTATTTGGACATCTTCCGTATTCAATGTATGGTAAATTCTTTAGTAATAATGTTTGGTGTTATGTAGTATAAGTATTATTATTCAACCATATTCATCCATACGTCACATTTTCCCGTCATTAATTTCCCTTGATCATTATCCTATATAAATTTTATTAAATATTCATTTTTACTCGTGTCAATCTGTGAAATGCAAAACTTTTGCCTTCGTTTGAAAACGCAAAAATACGTTCTCGTATTATTTTTTTCATTTTTATTTTTAACTATATCACCTCCCGCATTGAATTAAAAAATGCTGAGTTAAGTTATCAAATTCCGTTCACTACGACAGAATCGAACGCTTCTAAGATAAATACCTCCGTTCGCTCTGATTTCAAATTTATAACATATAACATATTTGTATATAAATCCAAACCATATGTGCCCCATGTACTTTGTATTATATTTCTAACATCTTAATTGTCTATTAATATGAAACACTGTAAAAACAAAACAAAGTTATAGTAACTGTTTAATTGTAATTAACTGTAATACTTTAATTTAATATAACGTAACGTACTTTAATAGAACTGTAATGAACAATCATAAGCGAATGTGAAGTAATCCATAATTGTAATCGTAATTGTAATGAACCAAAATTAATACGTACTCAGTCGTGTACTTAATTTGTACTTATGTGTACATTACGAAATGATATCGCCTTCATAAATGTAGACTCGGCGAAAAATACAAATTAGTTTTTATTTTTATTTTTTTAAATTTTTATTTGCAATCTTTCAAACATCTGATCATGTGTTTAAAAGGGGAAAACTTAACCTTCGACTGTCTTCCCCCAAACATTTAGGTTTATATTATACATGTATTTGTAAAATTACGGCACTTGATTATTGCACTTCATAGCGGTACTTCATTATAGCACTTCATTAGGACTCCTTTGTTAGCAGCCTTGCTGCGGGGAGGGGGCAGAGGCCCCTTGCCTCCTTAACTATTTTTAGATTCCTGCCTGAGCCATGGTCGAAAGATGTCGAACCTCTACCCCTGTAAATTCAGAGCACTACCTGTATATTTTTAAGAAGTAAATTACCGTAAGAGAAACTTTTTATTTTTCCCTTCGAGCCGTGCTCTCTTCAGAAGAACTTAGTCAGTAAAGTCGATAATTTTAGTATCAGAGAAAGTATCAGAGAAAGTATCAGAATATTATAGAAAGAGAAGAATTAAAAATTGGCGACCCTTTGCCCAAATTAAGAGACAACCCAAGCACCATAGAAGATATCGGCATAACAGTCTGGCGAGTCTGTAGCCAAGAGTTTAACAAGAGGCGACCGAAAAGAATTAGAATGTTATAGAAGAAATATCCGTTGCTTGCCTCCTAACTAGAACCCCCGTCGATCCGAACCACCCCAGGGCCATAAACGGAGGGGTTAACATATATATATATATATATATATATAATATATATACAGGGTGTCCCGTAAGTCTGGACCCATAGGGATTTATAATATATTTTTTATTATGTTGCAGGTAAACCATGTCACTGACTAGAGAGGAGAGAGTTCAAGTTTGTGGGGCCACTTGAAAGCCAAAGTGTACGAGGTCAAAATTCAGAACATTTTCCACCTTAAGCAGGCATTGTGGAGGCGTGTCAAGAAATTTCTGCGACTGTGATTCAGAAAGTGCTGTCGCAGTGGAGATTGCGTCTTGAACTATGTGTGCGACACAACGGCGGACACTTTGAACAGATTATGTAATAAATTTTTGGACTATTTTGTAATTTTATTAATTTTGCCCTATGGGTCCAGACTTACGGGACACCCTGTATATATATATATATATATATATATATATACACACTCGTGTGTGTATATATATATATATATATTATCAGTAAACAGAGCAAAGTGAATAACTGGGCAGATACTGAGAACCTTTAAACGCAGAGAGAGGAATATAATGATTCCTCTACTGAAAACACTGATCATACCCAAATTGGAATACTACTCGGTCCTAACACGCCCATGTAGAAATGAAGACATAAGACAGCTAGAAGGGATTCAGAGAAGCTTCACAGCCAAGATCAATGGGTGCAAAAAACTAAATTACTGCGAAAGGTTAGGCGAATTAAACCTATATTCACTGGAAAGGAGAAGAGAGAGATACACCATTATTTACACTTGGAAAATGCTGGAGAAACTACTCCCTAATCTTAATCTGAACCCTGTAACTCCCCAAACAACAGTGGAAAGTAGAAAAGGAAGTCTGTTTCGTGTTTCCAAATTAAAGGCTAGACAGGGAACATCCTTAACCCTGAAAGAAAATAGTTTTGTTGTGAGAGGACCAAAACTATAATCAGCTGCCCAAAGGGCGGCAAAGACCTAAGGAACACGAGTGGTGTTGCGGTGGACATCTTCAAAAAAAGATTAGACGCCTGGCTCAGAACAATCCCCGATGAGCTGGGCGTACCTGGCTATGTGATGTGGAGAGTGCAAGAAACCAACTCACTACTTCACCTGGCCAACTCGAAAGGAGGGGCGACAAGCTTGACCTTCGTGAAATGAGGAATCATCGCACGGAACATTTGAAAGATTGAAAGATATATACTGTATATATATATACGATATATATCAACGTATAAAATTTGGCCCACCTAAAGCAAAAGCATCCCCTATGTAATTTATTTATTTATGGTCAGATTTTTATGAAATTTTCAATATAGAGGTTTTCAAGGTGGACATCGGAATAACGCACACCATTTTTGAAAAAAAATTGAAAATTAAAAAAAAAAAAATTTCTTAAAAAAAAGAAAAAACGAGCATACAATTTACCTAACCAGGCCTTCAATGTTATTCCGATGTCCGCCATTGAAGGCCCGGTTAGGTCAGCTGTATGCCCGGTTAGGTCAACTGTATGCCCTTGACAATTGGTTAGGTTAAGTTGTGTTATTTTCGTTAGTTTTAACTATATGCCCTAACCGTGTTGAAGCCTATAAATCCAAGAAGTTATGGAAAAATAAAATGTTTTTGGAGATGGTGTGCGTTATTCCGATGTCCGCAGTTTTCAAATACTGAATCGAAAAATTGAATCTTTGGTAAAAATTTTGAAAAAAAATTGAAATTTTTTTAAAAGTTTTTATAAATTAAAATATGGTATATGAAAACCTCTATATTGAAATTTTCATAAAAATCTGACCATAAATAAAGAAATTATACAGGGGTTGCTTTTGCTTTACGTGCGCCTAAAATTTGATCAATCCGTATCCGAATTTTAATGCGAAGTCATCATATAATGTTTTCCAGTTCGAGTGCATTCATAATGAAATTGAATATATATATATATATATTAGTGATGGATCGAGTGGTCGGTTTTTCACAACCGCGGTTGCGGTTGTGTTTGCGGTTGTCGAATTTTTTCCAACCGCGGTTGCGGTTGCGGTTATCATATACTAGGAAAATGCGTAATTATTAACTGGATTTAGCCACTATAGTGCGATTTAGCCACACTTGGTACATAATATATACTAAATAGTATTTATTTAGTAAATACCTTATGTTGAACACAAGCTTTGCAATACACCGCTACCGCTATTTGTGTGTTGCAAAACTTGTGTTCAACATAAGGTATTTACTAAATAAATACTATTTAAATGAAGTATATTCTAAACTTATATAGCTATTATGAAAGAATAGGTCAAATTAATTAAAACCATATTTTGCACTAAGTGTGTTACCAGGATGAGGGACGAGGACCCATCGCACTGTTCATCCCACCTACCACTTTCCCCAGCCTCCACCCATTGGAAAGTTATGGAATTATTATTCATTTGAAAAACTGATGTCAAACTTAATGACAGGCAGTGTGAATTTCAAGAATAATATATTTGCTGCATTTTCACCTTACAACCACAACCGCACTTATGGAACGGCGGTTGCGGTTACGGTTGCGGTTGTGAATTTTTGTGCGGTTGTAGTGCGGTTGCGGTTGCGGTTATTCGATCCATCATAATATATATATATATATATATATATATATATATACTGTATATATTAGTGGTGGACCGGATATCCGCATCCGCATCATTTTTAACCCTTTACTGCCCAAAAGGACAAATTTTCAACCTTTCAAATACACGCATTCATAACTTAACCCTACAAAATATTTGGCCAGTAAAGGGTTAACATTCGCATCCGCACTTTTGACTGCGGATGTTATGCGGATATTACCTCTAATAAATTATGCAATTTACAATTAAATTAGCTTATAAAGTAGCTTATAAGGCCCAGTTATGCACATTTCATGTAAAATATTAATTACACCAGTACACATTTGAAAACTTGTCGATCGATTTTTACAAACTAGTTGGTGATTCTATATAATTTGAATGCGCTGATCTCAAAAATATAGTTAGTTTTTCCCTATCACGTATGGTTTTCTTACTACAGGGTGTGTTATAAACCCCCATTTATCCCCAAATGTGAACCATCTTATCGAGACCAACATTGGATTGCACATGCTAAACCATAAATTTTGTTGTTATAGACTACAGTAACGCTTACATAATAATGTAGGTAAATATATATAACAACCAGTCCCGTTCCCAGCAAATACTCTCTCCCCTCCCATCAATGGGTGGTTAACATTTGGGGACAGATGAGGTATTACAACACCCTTGTAGCACGAAATCTTTAGGTGATAGAGTAAAACCTAATTAAAGCAGAATTAAATAGCTCCTAGCTCTTGGACAAGCATATTGCTTGTTTATGAAAGAATAAAAAAATAACTGAAAGAAACAAAATATATTTACCTTCTTTACTTGCAAACATTTCAGGACTTATTCCAAAGACTTAAGACTACGAAGGTAGATCTGACTAATGACGACTAAACCGGTGCTTCTTTGATGTTTTCTTATGCTGTGCGTTAGGCTGATCTCGTTGCAGACACCAGCAGAAATCCGCCATCATATTTGTATGCCATCTTCCTTGATATCTTCTTTCCATGGTTTTGATGTCCTGGTGAAATCGTTCCCCCTTGCTCCTCACTGACATCTCCGAGATTTTCGGGAAAATGGTCAAGATGCGAAAATAAGAAGTGAACTTTCAGGCTCATGTTGCAGCCTAAGGCGCAAAACTTTTTAAGCATATTTTCCACCAGTCTTTCATAATTTTGGCTTTCGTAGTTTCCCAAGACGTTTTCAACATCTTTGAAACCAAGCCATGCTTCTTTTTCTTTATTAGTCATTGTGTTCAGGAAATGATCGTCTGTCAATAACTTTCTAATCTGAGGACCTATAAAAACACCTTCCTTTATTTTCTCGTAGCTAATCTTTGGATATTTTGAACAAATGTACATGAAACACACCTTCTCTATTCAATGCTTTGACATACTGCTTCATCAAGCCTAACTAATGTGCAAGGTGGTAGGAGGATTGATTTTGGTTCAACTAGATGTTCATGTAAATGTTCTTTGATCCTGGGGTAAGATTCTTTCTAGGAGGCCAAGTTTTCCTCTTCCAGTGCTGGTCACGTGCTCGACTATCCCATTCGCAGATGAAACATGGCATCTTAGTGTATCCTGATTGCTGCCCAAGTAACATGCAAAGGACTTTGAGATCCCCACACAATATCCATCTGTGATTTTGATACTGAATTTTTTCCAGAAGCAGTTTCATGTTATCATAGGTCTCTTTCAAATGAGTAGAATGGGCCACTGGGATTGATGCATATTTGTTACCGTTGTGCAGTAACACTCCTTTTAGACTGGTTTTAGAGGAATCTATAAACAACTTCCAGTCACTGGTTTGGTATTCGATGCCTAGCTTGCACACTAATCCTGTGATGTCCTTGCAAAATACCAAGGGACCATCTTCTTCGAAAAAAGGCACGAAGTTTTTCTCACGATTTCTGTACCAAGCGAAGTATGTGTCAGATGCCAGTAAATTGTTCTCCTGCAATCTAGACCCCAAAAGTTCTGCAGAGTCCTTAGGCAGATTCAAATCCCTGACTAAGTCATTTAGTTCGGCTTGGGTTAACGGTTTAGGAGGATCTCGGTCAGCTGTTGGCTGTTCATAAACATCATCATTGTCTGGATTTGGAGCTGAATCAGAATCTGAATTGTATTGATCCAGACTCTCGGGTGGGCGGGGAATAGGACCTTCTGGACCATGGGGTACCGGCCTTATTGCAGATGGAAGACTTGGTATTGAAGGCTCTCTTTATTCTTTGCATTATAACCTTTAACATTGCAAGAACAGAAGTAGCAGTCGTCGGTATGGTTTCTAGGCTCGCGCCATACCATAGGGATCCCAAATGGCAAACTTTTCTTTTTACCTTTGCTCCAATTCCTTAGTGCCGCAACACACGTAAGACAAACCTTGTGTGGAGCCCAACTTTTGTCTTGATCTCCTAATTTAATTCCAAAATAAGCATGATAAGTTCTCTTAATGAAGGTCGTTACATTTGTCCTTTGTTTTACAACAACATACCGACCACAAATATAACAAAATATGTCTGGACTATGGGTACATCCTCTAGAAGCCATTATTAAAATTTTAAAGACGTAATGTTAGAATTATCTCTCTGAAAAATATGAAAAAACGAAATTAATTAAAGATAAAAAAGGTAAAAAATTACAAAACGCCCCAAAATTGTTTTGCTAATAACTGTAAAACTGTGGGTGATAGAAAAAAAACTGGTAGCATTTTTGAATTCAGCGCAGCGAACTGCTTCAGAATCACAACTCAAAATAAAGAAATCGATTTTCATGCAGACCGGTGTTATTAATGAATAATGAACAAGCAAATATATAAACCTCAAAATATAAATACCTGTTAACACAGAAAATTGAATGAAACTTGTTTCATTGAATTTTCTGTGGCTGAAACTCTTGAGAAAGTTATTATTTTTATAATAATGAAAACATTAATACTAATTTTAATTCTTATGCATTGCCTGCCATAATAGTAATATCACGAAACTTGAAAAATGATGTCATATATTCATAATTCTATATTATATTGATAGATTAACTAAAAATCCGCATCTGCATCCGCAGATGTTGAAAAACTGACATCCGGTCGATCACTAGTATATATATATATTAGTGGTGGACCGGATGTCAGTTTTTCAACATCTGCGGATGCGGATCTTTAATTTCAATATCCGCTGATGCGGATGCGGATATTTAGTTAATCTATCAATATAATATAGAATTATGAATATATGACATAATTTTTCAAATTTCGTGATATCACTATTATGGCAGGCAATGCATAAGAATTAAAATTAATATTAATGTTTTCATTATTATAAAAATAATAACTTTCTCAAGAGTTTCAGCCACAGAAAATTCAATGAAACAAGTTTCATTCAATTTTCTGTGTTACCAGGTACTTATATTTTGAGGTTTATATATTTGTTTGTTCATTAATAATAATTAATACTTTACATGAAATGTGCGTGACTGGGCCTTATAAGCTACTTTATAAGCTAATTTAATTGTAAATTGCATAATTTATTAGAGGTAATATCCGCATAACATCCGCAGTCAGAAGTGCGGATGCGGATGTTAAAAATGATGCGGATATTCGGTCCACCACTAATATATATATATATATATATATATATATGTATATATGCACCTCGGTGGTGCAGTGGTTAGCATCGCTGACTACGAATCCATCGGCCCCGGGATCGAAACCCGGTGACGATAAGCGGCGCGCAGCAAAATCTACGTAGCTGTTCATCCTTCCACACAAAAAAATTGGCTTGTCGATAAATGGGTACCATCGGTATTCTAGTGGTTAAAACGCTGGGCTGCTGATCGGGAGGTCGTGAGATCGAGTCCGGGTGAGGATTGTAATTTCTGACCGCCCGTGGTGGGGCGTGGGTCGGAGTCACGCTAAACTGTAGGTCTAAGGTGAAATGACAAGCTTGACCTTCGTCAGAATGAACAATTCGGGCAGAAGCAAAACCAAGGTTAACCAAGGTTTTATATATATATATATATATATATATAATTATATATATAGCGAGGAATAGGAGGACGAAAAGATGGTACATGTTTATTGACAGACGTTTCGGAAAAATTCAATTTCCATCATCAGTGCTAAAAAAAATTTAAAACAAGTAAAAATAAATAAGTATAATAAATAGAAACGAACAACAAATTAAAATGGCGCAACAATTAGCGAGAATCAAAAGCAAGTTACAATGTGTATTAAATTAAAAGATTAATAGTTAAATGATATAAAGCGTAAAAGTATGAATAATAAGTAAAATATAAAATGGTTTAGGTGGAAACAGAATTGTAGTTTCTTACAATTAGCGAAAATTAAAAGCAAGTTACAATGTGTATTAAATTAAAAGATTAAAAGTTAAATGATATAAAGTATAAAAGTATGGATGATAAGTAAAATATAAAATGGTTTAGGTGGAACAGAATTGTAAAGTTTCTTACCAGATTATAATGAGACTAATTATACAGAAGATTGGGAATGGTTGCCTGTTGAAAGAATTCCATTGGGACGATGGAGCCGGGCGGAGTGATGGTGGATTTCTTTTGAAAGTTTATTTGGCAATGTTTAGATTGAAAGCGGAACTGTAATCGTTGAGGGTTGGCTGGATACTGAGGATGTGAAGGGACTCAAGTATATATGTTAACCCCTCCGTCTATGGCCCTGAGTCGGTTCGGTTCGACGGGAGTTCTGGTTAGGAGGCTGCAACGGATATTTCTTCTATAACATTCTATAATTCTTTTCGGTCGCCTTAAATGGTGGGTCGCCACTCTGTTAAACCCTTGTCTACAGACTCGCCAGACTGTTATGCCAATATCTTCTATGGTGCTTGGGTTGTCTCTTTCTCTCGCTTATGGGTCGAGAATTATTAATTCTTCTCTTGCTATAATACTCTGATACTTTCTCTTATACTAAAATTATCGACTTTTCTGACTAAGTTCTGAAGAGAGCACGGCTCGAAGGGAAAAATAAAAACTCTTTTACTTTGGTTTACTTCTTAAAAATATACAGGTACTGCTCTGAATTTACAGGGGTAGAGGTTCGACCTCTTTCGACCATGGCTCAGGCCGGAATCTAAAAATATTAGGCAAGGGGCCTCTGCCCCCTCCCCGCAGCAAGGCTGCTAACAAAGGAATCCTAATGAGGTGCTAATATGAAGTCTAATGAAGAAGTGCAATGAAGAAGTGCTGTAATTTTACAAGTACATGTATAATATAAACTTAAATGTTTTGGGGGAGGACAGTTGAAGGTTAAATTTCCCCCCTTTTAAACACATGATCAGATGGTTTGAAAAATTTCAACTAAAAATAATAAAAAAAGAAAAATGAAAACTAATTTGTATTTTTCGCCGAGTCTACATTTATGAAGGCGATATCATTTCGTAATAGTACACATAAGTACAAATTAAGTACACGACTGAGTACGTATTAATTTTGGTTCATTACAATTACGATTACAATTATGGATTACTTCATATTCACTTATTGTTTTAATTACACTTCCATTTTAAAGTACATTCTTACATTATAAATTAAATCATTACATTTAATTACTGTTTCAATGAAGTACATTACGTCGTTTACCATTCTTACAGTGTTTTTATATATTTATATATGGTTATACTAGATGGTTATACTAGATGGTTATACTAGATGGTTATTAGTACAACACAAGTACATGAGACATGACACACATGATATAACATAATATGTTATAATGTTATAAATTTGAAATCAGAGCGAAAGGAGGTATTTTATCTTTGAGCGTTCGAATCTGCTAGTCAGCGGAATTCGATCATAGCTTACTAAGCATTCTTGAGTTCAATGCGGGAGGTGATATAGTTTAAAAATAAAAAATGAAAAAATAGTACGAGAACGTATATATTTATATACGTAAAACTGGCATGAAAAGAAAAGACAAATCGGTCAATTTCCTTCTTACAACAAAACAAAGAAAGGTTAACTAAAGACGCAACCCGGTCAATTCAGGTTGAATTAAATTCTCTTTTACAACACAAAAAAAAGGTTGAATTAAATTCTTAGATTACATTTTCTTAAATTAAATTCTCTTAACTTACAAAGAAAAAGTTGAATTCAATTGACTGCATTGAAAACTTGGGACTTGAAAACTAACCTTGACTTGAACTCTCTAACTTCAAATAAAACTCTCTGACTTCAAATAAAACTCTCTGACTTGAACTCTATCAAGTATTTCTATAAATCTCTGGGGCGGCCGTCTTGGCGCAACCTTCTGACTTGACCTCTTATCAAGTATTCTGAACATAACTTGAACGCTTGTCAAGTATTTTGAAACTTAAACTGTCTAACTTGAACGCTTGTCAAGTATTCTGAAACTTAAACTGTCTAACTTGAACGCTTGTCAAGTATCTTGAAACTTAATCTGTCTAACTTGAACGCTTGTCAAGTATCTTGAAACTTAATCTGTCTTGCACTTGAACTGCTATCAAGTGAAGATTAACTGAAAATGGAAAATGACTGCACTTGATCTCTATTCAAGTGGAGACGATTAACCTCTGTTTTGGTTGACCCTCTTGGTGCAACCGACTTACTTGAAATGCAATCAAGTATCTCTATAACTTAAACTGTCTAACTTGAAATTAACTAAAAATGGAAAATGACTGCACTCGATCTTTATCAAGTGGAGACGATTAACCTCTGTTTTGGTTGACCCTCTTGGTGCAACCTTCTGACTTCAAAAACTGATTTCAAAAAATGACTTCAAAAAATGACTTCAAAAAATGACTTCAAAAAAATGACTTAAAAAAAATGACTTCAAAATTACTTCAAGTATCTTTATAAATCTCTGGGGTTTGGTTGTCCCTTTTGGTTACAACCAACTGAAACTGTCTGAAAACTGAAAATGGAACTTGAAACTGCTTCAAGTAACTCTATAACTCTATAAACTCTCTATAAACTCTCTCTAAACTCTCTGTAAACTCTCTCTAAACTCTCTCTCTCTTAATTTGCAAGTCAATTCAATTCAGTAATTGAAAAAAATTTGCAAACAAAAATATAAAATGTAAACAACATTTCACTCTAATGTACACGAAGGTACGATACTATTATGTTTGATACATAAAATAAAATTATTCTATACTGAATATAACTGAAAATAACTCTCTTGAAATTAACTCTCTGAAATTAACTCTCTTTGAAATTAACTCTCTTTGAAATTAACTCTCTTTGAAATTAACTCTCTTGAAATTACTGTTTCAATAAAAACAAATGTATCACTGGTGTCTAAAGTGTTCACTGTGTTTTGTGTTAAATTCTGGCTCCATACTAAATATTAACTGTTAATAATACTGATTTTTTCAAATGTTTACAAATTACTTAAAAAAAACCAACTCTGTACTTAACAATTTCTGGGGCGAAGTCCTTAGAGACGTGTCCTGAAGACGTCTTGCTGGCTACTTCTTCTTGGATGAAAACTAGGCGTGGAGAACTTGGAGTCGTGACACACCGGTTCAAGGGTGGATGTTACGAACTAGAAGTCGTGACACGCCGGTCAACTGGTTTTATCCTGATGCAGGGTAATTTCTATCTTGGCCAAAGAGTGGCCTCTTCTTAAAATCTTCTTGTTTTAAAAATCTTCTTGTTTTTAAAATCTTCTTGTTTTTAAAATCTTCTTGTTTTTAAAATCTTCTTAAAATATTCTTCTAATCCTGGTTAAGGGTCCAGTCTTGTTATCTTCCTTCTTCTATGTGTTTATCCTGGCTATAGGGTCTGGGGTGTCTCGTATAGACGAGGCGTTCTTGTTAAGGGGCAAGGGGGCTCTGCCCCCTCCCCGCAGCGAGGCTGCAGTCCAAAGAAGAGTCTCGTAATGAAGTTCTCTAATGATGTACTCTGATGAAGAAGTGCAATGAAGAAGTGCTGTAATTTTACAAGTACATGTATAATATAAACTTAAATGTTTTGGGGGAGGACAGTTGAAGGTTAAATTTCCCCCCTTTTAAACACATGATCAGATGGTTTGAACAATTTCAACTAAAAATAATAAAAAAAGAAAAATGAAAACTAATTTGTATTTTTCGCCGAGTCTACATTTATGAAGGCGATATCATTTCGTAATAGTACACATAAGTACAAATTAAGTACACGACTGAGTACGTATTAATTTTGGTTCATTACAATTACGATTACAATTATGGATTACTTCATATTCACTTATTGTTTTAATTACACTTCCATTTTAAAGTACATTCTTACATTATAAATTAAGTCATTACATTTAATTACTGTTTCAATGAAGTACATTACGTCGTTTACCATTCTTACAGTGTTTTTATATATTTATATATGGTTATACTAGATGGTTATACTAGATGGTTATACTAGATGGTTATTAGTACAACACAAGTACATGAGACATGACACACATGATATAACATAATATGTTATAATATGTTATAAATTTGAAATCAGAGCGAAAGGAGGTATTTTATCTTTGAGCGTTCGAATCTGCTAGTCAGCGGAATTCGATCATAGCTTACTAAGCATTCTTGAGTTCAATGCGGGAGGTGATATAGTTTAAAAATAAAAAATGAAAAAATAATACGAGAACGTATTTTTGCGTTTTCGAACGAAGGCATGAAAATTTATATAGGATAATGATCAAGGGAATTTAATGACGGGAAAATGTGACGTATGGATGAATATGGTTGAATAATAATGTTTATACTACATAACACCACAACATTATTATTAAAGAATTTACCATACATTGCACACGGAAGATGTCCAAATACTAAGAACGTGATTCAGTGTACAAAGCATGGGAAACGTAAAGAGAACAAAGTTATTTTATGACGTCATAGTGTATAAGTCATTATTAGAAAAGATGAATTAGGGAAATACAGTAATGAATAAAGAAGTATAAATCGAAATTCTATCCAAAACTCGCTTATGCGATTTTGGTTTCTTATGTAAAAATGGACATTCGAACATAAAACTATACGAACATAAGTTCTGCATGAAGACAATGAATCCATATAATGATGGTGTAGGAATTGTTCATTGTTCACCTTTTTACATATATATATATATATATTATATATATATATATATATATATATATTGTTAGAGTTCATATTTTGCATGATTTCCTTCTTTCTGATCATAGACCATTAGAAATATTAATTAACGTTACCAATTTATGCGCAACACGACTTAACAAGAACTCAATAGGTAAGAATAATCGCGTCGATTGGTCCAATGTTAATATGCAGCAGAGAATAGAATACAAAGACAGAACAAGTCACCTCTTTAATAATTTAGAAATTTTGCACCTTGCCTGTAATAATCCTTGCTCAAATGATTACAGTAAGATAATAGCCCTGTTAAGAGAAGCAGGAAGCCCCCTGATTAAATCTTACAGCTATCATACTAAGGTTGGATGGAATGATTTTATTGCCCCCCCTGAAGAGGGAATCGAAAGACGCCTATGATTTGTGGTGCTTTCATGGTAGACCCAGATTAGGACCAGTATACATGAATATGTGTAGAAGTCGGGGTCAGTATAAGGCGGCCATAAGGCGATGTAAACAGGAAGAAGAGTCCATTCGAGCATCAAAAGCCTGTGAAGCTCGCATAAATAACGATAATAACAAATTTTGGAAATTTATTAAGAATCAAACGGGTGTCAAAAATGTCCTTCCTCCGACAATCGATGGGGTGTCGGGGGAGGATGAAATTGCAAAGCTGTGGAAAAACTACTACTCTAACATTCTTAACAGTGTGAGTAGGGATAATCTTAAGATAGATTACAGCGAAACGATTGTGGGAGGGACAAGGGAAAATATTTTGATATCATTTTCTGAAGTGAAGAGGTTAATTAAAGAGTTAAAGACTGGTTCTGCGTCAGAGGTAGATGACTTATCGAATGAGCACTTAAAATATGCAAATGCCGTAGTATGTCTGCATATATTATTGCTCCTATCAGCCATGCTTGCTCATAGCTATATCCCTGCAGAGTTCATGAGGGTATATATCTTGCCCCTGGTCAAAAATAAGTACGGAGACATTCTCTCCAGCAATAATTACAGGCCTAATGCTGTCGCTTCCTGCTTCTCGAAACTACTAGAAAAACTCTTGTTACTCCGATTAAATGATTTCCTATGGACATGTAATCAGTTTGGCTTTAAAAGGTCCCACTCAACTGACCTGTGTATCTATGTACTTAAATAAACAATATCTAAATACATTGACAGTAATTCAACCATTTATAGCTGTTTCCTAGATATAAGTAAGGCATATGATAGGGTGAACCACATTATTTTATTTGAAAAACTAGAAGACAGGAAGGTTCCCATATACATATTAAATTTATTGAAATTTTGGTATTCCTACCAATCTTTCACTGTTAGGTGGGGCAATGTACTATCCGAGTGTTTTGGCTCCTCTTGCGGGGTGAGACAAGGCGCCTTGCTCTCCCCTATGCTGTTTAATGTGTATATCGACGGAATAATTGCTTCACTTAATGAGGCAACAGTGGGATGTTGTATAGATAACACAAGGATAAATAATTTAGTTTATGCCGATGATATGGTGTTAATAAGTCCCTCTGTTAAAGGTCAGGATCGGCTACTAAATGTCTGCGAAGTGTATTCGCAGAAACATGATATTCTTTTTAATGTTACAAAAACTAAGGTTATGCAATTTCATCCTAAAAGCTGTAATCAGACAGCTGATATAAGGTTTAAAGTGAATGGTGAAGTAATTGAGGAAGTACAAGAGTTTAAGTATTTGGGTCAAACTATTACCAGCTCCTTGAGTGATGACTCGGATATAAGAAAACAATCTCGAAGCCTGTGTGCTAAGGCGAATATGACCATAAGGAACTTTCGTTTCTGTACAAGTGAAGCTAAAGACAGACTCTTTCGTACTTTCTGCAGTAATATATACGGTCAGCAACTCTGGGTGAATTATAAAAAAGGTTCTGGCAGAACCGTAAATTTGCTGTACAACATGTCTTTTAGACTCTTACATAAATTACCCCCGAGATGCTCAGCTTCGCAAATGTTTGCTACCCGCAATGTCCCGAGCTTCCCGGAGGTAACAAGACATGCTCAATACAGTATAATGCAAAGAATTAAAAAATCAACCAACCCGATCATCCAAGCTATCCATGAGTCCTGCCATTTATCCTCTAAAGTCTAAGCTATGGACTTCTTGGTACGAAAACGTCTGTCTGTAGCTCCACTTAACTTCGACAGTGCAGTATTATTTCTAATCAATTGTATATATTTCTATCTTAGTATATGAACTGTCATTGTATTAATAATATTTGTCATATGGACTATAGTCTGCCAATAAACCTTTTCATTTTCATTTTCATTTTCATATAACCTGAATTATTGAATTTACCTTCAACGAGCAATTTTGCTGTCATGAATGCGGTTGAATTCTTGCAATGCAATCCTTTTATAATGACGTCCACAACACCATATATGTCTTTGCCAAAAACTGTTTTATGTCCTTTATTCTTTGTATTTCTTCAAGTACGCAAACACGGAATGAACACTGTTCGTTATAAGAGTATTTCATGTCTTGAACAGTTTCTCTCGCCCAAGTACTTTATCAACATGTTGAATTACTGTACGAATACTTTCTCTGTAGTTGTATTTTCTTTATATTTCTATATTTTATCTTTATACTTGATGATGTATCTACACTTTTTCAGCATACCTTCCCTTCATCTATATTTTGTATATATTTGTCTTTTGAAAGCCGAATTTGAGCTGAGGTAAAGCGATACTTTCAAAGAAAGTCGGAAAATTAAGTGTAAGAAGTTCTTTTAAGCAACTACAGCTCAATGTTTACATTCTGAATTCTCTAAAATGGATACAGGACGCTGAGAAGAAGGAACTAATCTCCAAATGGGTTTTATCAATGCTTTTATCTTTCTAAGCTTTACTTATTTTAGCGAAGTTATCAGTGAAATAACAAACATTTCTTTTACTCGAAAAGCATTACGATTTCTACTTCTTGCAAGATATTTTCCCCAACAGTACAAAATTCTAGTTTTCGTTCATTTATTGCTTTAAGTGTTTCATAATGTGGGGTATATTTTACTTACCATTTCTTCATTCGAACCTCATTTTCCATGGGTATTCCAAGTTGCGTTGATATGCATCATATGAAGGGTTCCGTACGAAGCCGGATTCTCAAAACCTCAATACTCCACGGACACGGATAACTTTAGGTTTGATTAGGTTACATTAGATTAGATTTTCAGTATAGGGGTTTCGAAATCAATATCATGAACTCTTGGAAAGTCCATCAATTCAACTGCCTTTGCATTAACCGCTATATCTTCCAACTCCTGCTTCACACAGCAAATAGATCGACAAAATTAAGCGTCATTAAGTCTGGGTAGTAGCTGGATGTATCCAGGTGATGTGACAACTGGTGATTCGGATTCTACCTTAAGCCGGAGATACTCTTGTCACATGATCCTGGCCCCCTCCCTGGCGACGCTCCAAAGCCACTAAGGAGAGTGGAGAAGGGAGAGAGAGCAATGCCTCAAGACACTAAAGAGATTGGGGAAAGGAGGTAGTGGTGTCAGTGCCAGTACTAATTGAGAGGAAAAGAGGGGGAACTGCTGGATATGGAAAATGGAGGTGAGGGGAAATGAGGGAGAAATCAGTATCAGAGCCAAGTGAGGGGGAAACTGCTGGAAATGGAAGGTAGAAGTGAGGAGAAATCAGTTTTACTGCCAAGTGAAGGGGGAAAAAGAGAGGAAGCTGTCGGAAATGGAAAATGAAGGCGAGGGGAAAGGAAGGGGGAAAAGAGGGAAAATAAAAGGGGAAAAAGAACAAAATTGTAAGCGCAGGAGACTGTAGACACCAATCGATCAGGGAAGTACTCCGGGGGAGAACATTAGTCAAAAGAGAGAGTGCTCTGGAACTGCCATGTCTCCTGTCACTGTCCTCGTTAGCTGATCGTTTTCTGTATCTCATCTACCTTGTGAGCAGTCCAGCATATTTTCAAACACGCTTCGCCCTCTATTCCTCACTACACATACATGCATCTTACACATTAAACATTCTTTTCAAAATTAAAAAAAATGGTATAGTTTTCAGCAACCTCGAAGACCTTGATTTCTACTCTCTCCTTTTCTTTCTATGACTGCATTTTTGTGGGCATTCGCCCTTAACCCATTCTTCCTGCATAAAGCTGTGTAAACAATAGGATTGATAAGTGTAGATAAAGAGTTTGGCAAGGATCAACAATATTGAGATAAGGGTTAGAAGGGAATAACCTAACGGGAGAAAAAGTCAAAAGAGTGGGAAAAGGGGGAGGGGCAGGGTAGCACAGCTGTGTAAATAATAGGAATGATAAGAGTAAACGAAGGTTTGATCTGCGTAAACATGAAGGCTGAAGGTAAGGATGAGGAATGAAATAATGGGCGAAGGAGTTGGGGATAGTTCTGATGAAAGAGTATAAATTATAAGGGTAAAAATAAATGTAAAATATAACATAAAATAAATAAATCTAAATAATATATATATATATGCATGCGTGTGATGTCACACTATAGACTTTAGGCACAATTATTATAAAAATTATAAATAAATTATATAACTAGAATATAAATATATGCTATGCGTGTATGACATCGAACAAATATGGATTTTAGCGGCCACCAAGATAAAAAAATTCAAAGTTAATAAATGTAAATGTGAACTATAGGGTTCATCAGCAACACGGACGATGACACAACAGTAATATAAATATGGACTTTAACGCTCACCAAAATAAAAACAAAATTTTCACCTCAATATAGAGTGTGTGTGTATATACATAAATATATGGGTGGAATGAAGAGCTCATAAGGGTAAAGGGAGAGTCTGGTAAGGGAAAAATTAAAAATTGTGCGTGGCTTAATTATACACGTATATATATATATATATATATATATATATATATATATATTTTTTTTTATATATTGTATATATATGATGACAAATGATAAGTCATGCCAGTGTGGTTCACGCAAAAAACCATCTGAATGAGGGATGAAAAGGATGAAGGGGGATGGGGAGTAAAGAGTAAAGAGGATAGAGGAAACTGATAAAGGAAAAATAAAAAAAAAGTGGTAGGGGAAGGGGGAAGGGAAAAGCACAACTGTGTAAACAATAGGAGTGATAAGAGAGAGAGAGAGAGAGAGAGAGAGAGAGAGGAGAGAGAGAGAGAGAGAGAGAGAGAGAAGACCTTTCACCCAAATGTGTTTATCTTAAGCAATTCACACCTCTGGGGCTATCAACAAATCACTTAATAAATCTATAAGGGAAATTCTATCAACAAATAACAAAGTATCATATTTATTTAGCAACGATGTTAAACTTTTCACACATTCTCCGTAATTCTTATGGCAAAATCCTAACAAATAACGAGGTAATATGTTTATTAAACATCTGCGTATAACTTTTCACACATTGTCGTCACTCTTTTTCTGGCGACGCTCCATTTCTAACCACATCCCATTTTAATCCGCGCCCCATTTCCAGCTGACAAATTTCACAAACTATGAATTTGTGAATAAATTATGAGTAAATTTTGCAATTGTCACTTGATAACCTCTTTAGAATCTTTATTCGTGAATACGAAATACAAAGCTTAGGAATTAGGCATTACACAGTACTGAACATGCAAAAATTGCATATGGTCTTGGTTTCGGTCTCGATATCGGTCTCGGTCTCAAGACCAGTCTCGAGCTTTTTTCTGGTCTCGGTCTCCGTCTAGGGTGCTTAGGTGTCGGTCTCAGGTCTCTGCCATGATGGTCTCGACTACATCACTGGTTTCATTTCCACGCAATTTTTAAAATGTATTAAATTTGTCTTTTTTGTAATTAATAGAATTTAACGCAATCATGTTTTCAATTTGAAATTTTTCATACAAGAATGTCGGTTCATTAATTATTTTAATGTAAAATTTCTATTTTATATTTACATGTGTTTTAATTTACTTTGTTTTAAATCAATGAAGTGAATAATCACTGTGGAGTATCACTGTGGAGTTCTTTTCTTATTCAATTTATTCATAAAAAATCTCTGTTAATAATTATTCATCTTTTAATGTTAATATTGCCGACTACATTGATTGCAATTTATATAAGGATATGTCCGTATATTTTTAGAAAAGAAATCGAGTTGACAGACTTATGCGGTCCACGCAGCGACGGTGGGATAATATCGATGATCATGAGGGCGAACTTCTGTGTTCAACATTTTCCGATTTAAACCAACATCAAATGTAAGTTTTCGTACTTTTAAAACAAATCTATGCATTCACTCATTTAACTAACACTGCATACAGCGAAGCATTTTTTAATTAAGTTTTCCCTAATTAATTTTTTCTCCTTCCTCACTACAGTACGCACCCAGGGACTCACTTTAAACGTATAACTGCAAACGGGGTTACTACAGACGCTGCAGATTTAACGTACAACCAACGGGGTGTTGAGGCGGAAGAAGAAAGAAATAATTCTAGAGTATTCTGAGTAGTTTCATTATTATTTTGTAAAATTTCTGCGAGTGGATGAACCTTTTTAAGATATTCCATTCACTTTATTCTTACATCAATGATATATATATATATATATATATATATATATATATATAATATATATATATATACACACACACACTACCAGTCACAAGTTTAAGTACACCTACTAATTTCCAATGTTTTGCTGCTTAGCTCATGACATAAACTTCAAATGTAAACTTAACAGGTACTAGAGATGAATTTTCTTACCTGGCTTTCATATTGTATGTTTCAGTGCATCTGCCCTATGCAGTGTGTTGTAACACAGAAGCTTCTTCAAAATAGCCTTCAAAATGTGTTAATTTACGTCTAGCATGCAACCTAAAATTAATGCCATTAGATCTGCACAAAGGTCCAAAAACAGTTTAAAAGTCTTTCCTGGGGTAGTGTGTTTCTTCAGGAGTATGTTAATACATGTGTTCAGTTATTAACATGCGCTGCAGGTCTTTACAGATAAAATCCTTGCAGAGGAGCTAACTGTGAAGTTTAAGGTATATTTCTGTGTTTCAAAAAGCAAAAATGGGTGCCAAAGCTCAGTTAACAACAGGAAAAAGAAGGTCGATTGTAACTTTGAGAAATGAGGGCCAATCACTGAGGCAAATTACAAAAATATTAAAAGTTTCTGTGAATGCGGTTGCTGGTGCCATTAAACGGTACGAAGAAACTGGTCAAAATAAGGACAGAAAAAAGAACCACAACAGACTCAGAGAACAAGTATATCCGAGTCACCAGTCTGGGCAACAGACGCCTCACAGCACCTGAAATCAAAGCCAACTGAACAACTCCAGAAGTACAACAGTTTCAACATCAACTGTTCAGAGAAGACTAAGAGAGGCAGGATTAAAAGGACGAACTGCAGCAAAGAAACCAATGCTGAGCGTCCAGAACAAAAAGAAAAGGATAGCCTGGGCTAAAAAACACCACAAATGGACTGATGAGCAGTGGAAATTTGTCCTTTGGACTGACAAATCAAAGTTCTAAGTTTTTGGATCCAAACGCAGAGTATTTGTGGGGCGCAGAGTAGGTGAAAGAATGACACAGCAGTGTGTTGTGCCAACAGTGAAGCACGGTGGAGTAAGTGTGATGGTTTGGAGATGTTTTGCAGGGGAGCAAGTTGGAGATCTCCACAAAGTCACTGGAATACTGAACCAACGTGGCTATCACAGTATTCTACAGCGCCATGCCATCCCATCTGGACTGTGACTAGTTGGCCAACAGTTCATAATGCAGCAAGACAACGATCCTAAACACACTTCCAAGCTGTGTCAAAATTACCTGAAAGCAGAAAGAACGGCAACGTCAGCTCACAGTTATGGAATGGCCAGCACAGTCCCCGGATCTGAACCCTATCGAGCTAGTGTGGGATGAACTGGATCGACGAGTGAAAGCCAAGCAGCCGTCCAGTGCTCAGAAGCTCTGGGAACTCTTACAAGAGTGCTGGCAGCAACTTTCACCAGATTATCTTCTTTCTCTTGTTGAGCGCATGTCTCGAATTTGTTCTGCTGTAATTGCTGCTAGAGGAGGCTATTTTGATGAATCTAAAATTTAGACTTTGCTTTTGGTAAATTGTCCTGATTTGTTGTTATTTAAGTTCCCATGCTTGTACTTATGAATTTGTGTCATGGTAACTTAGTTAATAAATAAAAAACTTTAAACAAAATTTGAAATATATGAATATTTCAGGGTGTACTTAAACTTTTGACTGGTAGTGTGTGTATATATATATATACACATACACACGGTATATTGGTTATGTTGTACAACTGAAATATTAAATTTAATTTACTATCGTGAATTTAAACAATTACATACATTCAATCTTTTGTGTAGGCGTATGTTCTACTTACAGCTAAGTTGTACTTGAATTTATATACATAATCACTTTAGTTCCCATGTTAAGTTCAGGGTGGACGGTTACCGTACTGCATAGCCGACTTATTGTAATATAAAGATCTCGCTAAATCTGAGTATTATTTAGGTTCTAAAAATAATAATACGTAGGTAGATATTCATTTATTAAAGTACATTAAAAGAGTACATTATTTAATTCATTACACAGATTGTAGGTAGAGTAGAAACAATTTTTATTGTATTTTTAAAGGTTCATCAATTTTTCAAGCATACACAGATATAAAACTTACACTTAACCTTAACAACTAATAACTCTGCACAGAGTTTGCAAACTACACAAGAAATAAAGACAACTATTAATGTTACAATATACACAGTTTCTTTTTAGCCACAAATGGAAGGATAACACTTATCTGATTACATACAAATTTGTCATTTAGGCTGAATCGTATTTGCTAAAAATTTACAAAAGGCTCTCATAAGAACGCCCTCTTGACATGTGAAATATCATATAAAGAGTAGACAATATTGACCACATACATTACTGAAAACCCTTTGCTGGGGTATGGATTACATACAATGATCGGAATTTACAATTGTTTTAAGAAGTTGGTTATAATCAGGTAGTGAAACGGTGATTTTCCAAGAGTATTTAATAGTGCATTCGTTCTCTAGTTGTGAAATATACCGCCACTCAGTGTATAGCAGGTCCTTGAAAGGACAAATCGACAAATCGGTGTTAAGTATAAATCTGCCGGAGTCATTTTTCTCCTTCTTCTTCTTTGTCTTGGGTAGACTCAGCACCTCATCTTTTACACATGTCCCCCATGAATTTTTTCGTATAAAGTAGTCTTTTTTCATAAACTTTTGAACTAACAGCTCATTCATTAAAAACCGGTTATAACGGATTTAAACCGGTCAATCTCAATCAGTCCTTTGACTCCAAGTAGAAAAGAACGCTAATAGGGCTAGTTAATGGTTTACTAAACTCTAATTTCACTGCTAGATGTCCCTGTTTCTGCAGATTTAAATGCGTGCACAAGTCAGGGCAATGATCAGCCGATGGACCAAATGCATACACATTATATAGTTGTTTACTGTTATTCCTGTTCCGGTTTCGTTACATTCATTGATGCCAAGAATTAAATTGTGGAATGCTCATGCGCATAGTGCAAATTCGTCGCTTGTGAAGTGGTCCGCTTCTAGCGCCTCACTGACAGAAGCAACATTCATTATCAAAGTTATATTTTTTAGATTAAAATTTTCAAATTTGAATGAGGAATTTTTGTATTTGCCTGAAATAGTGTCATGACTGACCATTGTCACAGGTATTCCTTGAAGTAGATTTCCTAGTACAACGCTAACAAGCTGTTTTGTGGACAAACCAGATGTAACCGTAAACATTTTTAGTTGGGTGCGTTTTATAGGGTGTTTCGCCGTAGATTTCAACAAATCTTCTTCAATCTCCACTTACTTAAGTGCGGATAATTTCACGCGCCGAACTCTGAGATACGTTTCCATTATGCGGAGGACCACAGTTTAAAGGACGCTTCATTATCCTCATGTAACTTTAAACATTTCAGGAGCCGTGCGAGTGATTTTAAGCTTCAACTCAACTCCGTTTATGAGAAGCTTCTCCTGCATTACGTAATCGCTGTACAATCGCGAGTAATGATCGTATACTTGCTTTTTAAATTAAAAAAAAACTTATAATGTCTTCCGTTTCAGGGTATAATATCTCTCAGCAATCACATGGGTTTCTTAGCGTCTTTTGAATAATTGAGAAAATGTTCCAAGTAGGCCTGATAATGGTAATAACTGGACCGTACTGAAACATTCGTTTGGTTTAAATATACGCCGCATTGGCTAATCATTGTGTTAAAAAAGTTAGTTTCAGGGTAGATTGCATAATCGTCCTCACAATCTGTACCGGAGTTTTGCATACATATATATATATATATATATATATATATATATATATATATATATATTGCTAGGATCGTAAAAAAATTACACAGCGCTAGGTACAACGAATTCTGTAGGGGCCGTCACTGAGCCAACTGTATTAAGAAGATTAATTGTGGCGTAGTCGGATTCTCGAATGATGTTTGCATTCGTGGGATGTTAAAGAATGATAACTCCGATTTAGAGAATTTTTCGCTATGTGGATGAATTAACGGGGTCATTTTGAACGGTTTCGAGTGACTACCGACCCCTACCTCTCATTACAGAACCACAAATAGCTATGACAAAAATTTGGGCTTATATCAGTTAAAGAAGTCAACAGTAGGTTTCATACGTTGAGAACATCTCTGATTTTTTTAACCTTTCTTTTACGTTTAACGCCACGAGGTAGGGTCTGTTTCTTGTTTCTGTCTTCACAAGACGTTTCACCTTTCTTGTACCTTTATTTAAAAAAACCTTTACCACTCATATATATATATATATATATATATATATATATATATATATATATATATATATATATATATATATTATTATTAGGGTGGCCCTTAAGTGGCGCTAAAATTTTAAGTTACGATTTTTTCCTGTCACCCTTCAGTTGGATTCTATGTCACTAGAAAATAACACAAAATTTTAGTGAGATATAAGTATATAGGGTGTGCTCAAGGACTTCAAACTTTCTCTCTCGATTCTCTCATATATTATCAAATAGGCGTGATGGGTTATTGGTAGAATTTGCTTATTATATGACTTGCAATATTATATATGGTTAATCTGAAACAAATAGTAGCGATGATCTTATGTTCTTATATGCTAAACGACATTACGCTTTCTTTTTATCTAGGTATATAGATTTTTTTATGATGGCTGGTGGAACTCGAAAAAAACATATGGTTTATTTGCTTGAACATACTCAAAATTGTTTATCAGGTGCAAAATTGCCAAGTAATGGGAATGTTATGAGGTACTATCTACATTTGCTTCAGTCGATTAAGGATAAGCACAAGGCTGCTCAGTTGACGATAGCGGAAGTGGAAACTTTGTGGAAGAAGGCGAGGATTCCACTGCGGCCAGTTCAACATGCAGTGAAACAGTTGGAGAGTCTGATGAAGAAGTGGGATCTTTTGGAAAAAAATCAGTCCCGGAAGACTGATACACAAAGAAAGAAAGAAGAAGAGCTGAAATCCTGATTTGATGACCCTTTCGACGTTGCTCACCATTATGCGGTGTTGATGACGAATGAGAAGGATAAAGCGTTCCTTTTGGCACAAAGAGAGAAGGGCAGAAGAGGCTCCATTGCTGGAATTGATATGACTTTGGCTAAAAAGGAGGAAGCAGCTACGAAGAAGCGAATTCGGAATGATGAATTTAAAAAGAGACATGAAATAGAGAATTTCGTCCTGGAATCTTCATCTTCCACAGGTGAGAACACCACGGATTCAGAGAATGAAGGAGCTGTTGAAGAAGTCGTAGTGTCATCACCTCATCCAAAAAGAAGCCGCAAGAATATCCTCCATCCAGAAGTTCTTTCGTCGTTGGATCGCACTAAAACTAGTGACCATGATGCGGTCTTTACCATCGCGCCAGTGATCAATGGTCAAAGGTCTTCGAGTAGTGAATGACACTGCTGAAAGGGGAGTTGCATTGATGCAGGAATATAATAGACTCCTCAGCAAGAATGAAGAACAGACGCAGTTTGTCGTTCAAATTGTCCAAGAGCATCGGAAGAAGTACCCCGATTCCAAGAAGGATACCATTCTCAAAGGCGTATCAGACTCTTCTTGCAACCTTTAAATAAGGGTTGTGTTGTGCTAACTTTTCAGTTCAATTTCTTATCACCTTTAATTTTAATAAAAGTATTTTTTGTTGTTTAAAATTCTTGTATTAATTGAATGAAATAAAAAAAGAAAAATGATGGGGCTTTGCAAATGATATGGGGATCTAATGAGCTAAATTTGATTATCTGCAAAGTCGTGCACAGCTCAAATCACATTATTTTGAGTCCCATCGCCGCGGAACTGCATTGGGATGATGTTCCAGGGTAGCGGTCATACCCGCTATATATGTAAAGATTATTAATTTTATACATCTAGTTCACAAAATGAAGTAAAATTTTAATAGCAACCAAGCTTGTTGTTAGAAATATAGAGTGTCCATAAATGATTACCCTGATTGAAGCATGCTATAACTTTTAAATAAACACTCGTATTCAAACAAAGTTTTAATCATAAGTAGATAAACATACAAAGTTTTGATACATAGTTAATGAACTTAATAAGCTTCCACATGTGCACCCCTAATGGCACGTAAAATGTCTAAACGGTATTCACACTCACGCCACACATTTTCCAACATTTGTGGGTTAACTGTTGCAATTACATCCGTAATGCGTTCTCGCAATGTCCTGATATCTGGAACAACTGTTGCATAAACCAAATCTTTAACATGACCCCAGAGAAAGAAATCCAGCGGGGTAATGTCTGGTGATCTTGGGGGCCATGGGATTGGCCCGTCCCTGCCAATCCATCGATTTGGAAATGTTGCGTCGAGAGTTTCACGAACAACATGCGCCCAATAAGGGGGTGCCCCATCTTGTTGGAAGATGACAGTTGGCTGCCTGTCCTGCAGCTGGGGGATGGCGTAATTGGTGAGCATATCCAGGTACACAGTTGCAGAAAACAGTTTCCAAGAATTTTTTCATCCACGACTTAATTAACTTCACATCAGGTGGATTCTTTCCATACTTTGTTCTGACCTTCGCTGAACACTGACAGGAGATTTTGTTTCTGCAAGCCACACAACATATTGTACCTTCTCTGTCACAGACGCCATCTTAACTGAACAGCTACTACAGCGCTCCGAGCGGCGAATGCGGTAGACGAAACACACCAGCACAGAAACTCTATGCGTGTACGAGATCACCTGTAAAAAGAAAACGGATATAAGATTCGTCATTAAAACATGAGAACATACTGTTTTCAGGGTAAACATTTATGGACACCCTGTATATTAATAAATACTAATTGTACAAATTTTTTATATTAAATGAATATGAATTTGAGTGTGAGTGAATCCGTAATGTATTATAAAAGGCAACTACGGAGTTAGGATGCTTAAAATTTCGGACAGCTTGAGCACACACTAAATATTCTCCAAACGCTATAAAATTGAGCATGAAAAACTTTCTCAATAGGAAGCAGCTAATGAAGGGGTGAGAAAGAAAAAAGAAAAGTGACAAAATAAGGGCCACCCTAATATATATATATATATATATATATATATATATATATATATATATATATATATATATAATAAAGCACGCATGATTTTAATTTTTCCCTTATGAGACTCGGCCCCTATATATATATATATATATATATATATATATATATATATATATATACAGGGTGGGCGGAAAGTAGCTCCCTATTTTGGATTGGTAAAAAACACGTATATTATCCATTTATTTCAGAAGAAATAATATGAAAAGGTAGGCATACATGGTAGGTTTTCTCTAAAATTCAATGTGGGCTCCAACTCTTTCCACCAGCTTCTGGAGCCGCCCAGGAATGGCGTCCACTGACTTTAGCAGGAACTCCGGCGGGATGGAGGACATGACTTCCCGAATTCGGTCCTCCAGTTCTTCCAATGTCCTCGGTTTGGTGCGGTAGACTTCTTCCTTTACCCACCCCCAAAGAAAGAAGTCGCACGTGTCAAGTCGGGCTCCTGGCTGGCCATTGTTGTCCGTGAGTGGCTGGATGCCCACTTCCCTGGGCGTTGGATGGGTCGTCGTGGTCCACATCAATGGCCAGCCAGGAGCCCCGACTTGACACCGTGCGACTTCTTTCTTTGGGGGTGGGTAAAGGAAGAAGTCTACCGCACCAAACCGAGGACATTGGAAGAACTGGAGGACCGAATTCGGGAAGTCATGTCCTCCATCCCGCCGGAGTTCCTGCTAAAGTCAGTGGACGCCATTCCTGGGCGGCTCCAGAAGCTGGTGGAAAGAGTTGGAGCCCACATTGAATTTTAGAGAAAACCTACCATGTATGCCTACCTTTTCATATTATTTCTTCTGAAATAAATGGATAATATACGTGTTTTTTTACCAATCCAAAATAGGGAGCTACTTTCCGCCCACCCTGTATATATATATTGTCATAATGTTATAATGTTTCAGCCGACAAAGACCCTAGGATCCACTCATCTGGTTTACCTAACTGTAGTTGTAGTCATGTATTGCGCATGTCCTTCGTGGTGGCGGAGGAGAACTACAATTTTACGTGGGTTCCGAACCACAAAAACCTTGATTTTAGTGCCTTAAACTATACCCAATCTATCAACAAATGCGTCTAATTGATTTTTAAACATGTTTATAGACGTGCTACTAATTACTTCTACCGGCAAACTATTCCAGCTATTTACTATTCTATGCGTAAAAAGTTTTTGGCAACGCTATTTCGAACCATCTACTTCTCAACTTACACCCGTCATTTCTAATCTTATTATATTGTGATATTTCGAAAAAGCTATCTCTATTTACGTTATCGAACCCATTCATAATTTTAAAAAACTAGATTAGATCACCTCTTAGCCTCCTAATCTCGAGTGTGGTCAATTTTAACTCCTTAAGCCTATCCTCGTACCACTTCGACCTAACAGACGGAATCATCTTAGTTGCTCGTCTTTGAACTCTTTCGATTTTATATACTGTATATCTTTCCGCCTATGCGGATTCCAAAATTGGATAGCGGACTTCAAATTGGGTCTAACTAATGATTTATGAAGTGAAACAATAATATCGCGCGATTTGTACTCAAAATTCCAAGCTACAAAACCTAGCACTTTGTTCGCCTTATTAACTGCTGCTGTAATTTGTTTCGCCACTTTTACATCACCAGTGACGATAACACCTAAACGTTTTTCCTGTTCTACGCTTGCCAATTCCTTCCCTGACGTAATATACGCAAAATTACCGTTACGCGATCCTATATGTAAAATTTTGCGCTTATCGACGTTAAATCTCATTTGCCATGTGACTGACCAATCAACGATTTTGTTCAGATCTTCCTGGATTTTACCTCTATCTTCATCATTAATTGCCCTACCACCCAACTTCGTGTCATCACGCAAACTTTGAAACTGTACTGACTAGGCCGACATCTAAATCGTTAATATATATATATAAGAAAAAGCAAGGGGCCCAATACAGAACCTTGAGGAACGCCGCTTGCTACATTACCCAAGACGACTCCGCTCCATCAACGACCACCCTCTGCTTCCTACCTTGCAACCACTCTTCTATCCAATTTATTACAACACCCCTGATTCCATGAGCCTTAGTTTTTCCAATGAGTCTTTTGTGCGGTATGGTGTCAAACGCTTTTTGAAAATCTAAATACACTACATCTACCGCCCGATGACTATCGTAAACTTCAACCACGCTTTGAAAAAATTCTAAAAGATTAGTTAAGCAAGATTTGTTTCGCCTAAAACCGTGCTGCATATTACCTACAACAGACGTTAAACTGATTGGCCTATAAATTCCCGCCGCACCGTTATCGCCTTTCTTAAAAATAGGTGCTACATTTGCTAACTTGAAATTACCTGGTACGCACCCCTCAGAAATAGACGTATTCAAAATCTTTGTTAGTGGCACAACAATGCTTTCTTTTAATTCTTTCAGTTGTATATCGAATCCGGCCTCGGTGATTTACGCATTTTCTTTTTATCAGTATAGCGCATTACCTCCTTTCACTAACCACAATATTATCTAAAGTATTACCATTTTCAAAAGGTATTATGTCTCTGACCGTTGGGATATTCGTTACATCTTCTATTGTAAAAACTGACGTAAAAAAATCGTTTAGCAGGGTAGCCATCTCCTTGTTTTCAGAAACTAGCTTTCCCTCAGGATTTTTCAACGGCCCCATGACACTCTTTACTGGATTCCTATTATTGACGTATTGAAAGAATCGCTTACGGTTTTCTTTGCCGTCACGAGCTATGGAGATTTCAAAATCACGCTTGGACTTTTTTATTACGCTTTTCGTTTCACGCCTTAGAGATATGTAGTTGTTTCGTAACCACAAATTCTCTTTATCACACTTATGTAGCCTATAAGCCCTATCTCTACTCCTTATAATATCCCCTACTCTAGAAGTAAACCACAAGGGCTTGTTATTTACTTTCGCACCTTAATCTTGTACGGTACACATTCCTCATTTATAGTCCTAAATATTGTTTCAAACGCTTCCCACATTATTTTTGCGTTGGAGATGCGGTGGGTGGTGCGAAATAACGTGTCATGTTTGAAGAGCTACTGTTCTGGAACTGTGATGATTAGGGATCTGAACATTTTACAGTTAAATAAGAACATGCCCAAAGGTTTGATTTCACTCCAAAGGTGGATGTTGCATATATGTACTCAATGACCTAACTTGTTCTCGTATTCCTGAACTCGAATCTTTCGAATTCTATACCGTCTGGCTACGGCTTACACGTCAATCTCAAACTAAGTACATCTGTGCTGTTTACCTTTCTCCTAATTCTACTGACTATCCAAACTTCTTTGACTACCTCACTTCCAAAGTGGAATACATTCAATCCCGCTCTCCCTTTGCTGAAATCTCCATTTTAGGAGATTTCAATGTTTATCACCACTTTTGCTTTCCTCCCATTTCACTAACATCCCTGGTAAACTAGCTTACAACTTTTCTATCCTAAATGACCTAAAGCAGATTGTGCAACACCCGACTCGTAGCCTCGATCGCCTTGGAGATAGGCCCAACATTCTGGGTTTATTTCTTACCTCTCATCCTTCTTCTTACTCTGTGAAATTTTTTCTCCGATGGGCTCCTCCGACCACAAGCTTATATCTTTTTCCGCTCCTATCTCTCGAATGAAGCCTTTGGCGCACTTTAGCGCCGCTGATTGGGAGGCCCCTAGGCAGTACGTCTGTGATTTCCCATGGAATGATTACTGCTTTCGTAGACGGGGACCTTTGGAGTGTGCTAAGCGCATCACGGAGGTGATTCTTTCGGGCATGGAGGTGTACATTCCATATTTTATTCCTACTACTAATGCAAAAAACCTTCGTTTAATTTATTTGTTCTAATGCTATCCGCAACAGAGAGGATTCTTTAAGAAGGTACTGTCGTCACCCATCTCCTGACTCTCACTCAGCTCATATTTCTGCCTGGAATCGTGAAAAATCTGTTCTTCGACTCGCCAAAAATTCTTACATCCGATAAAAATGTGAAAATCTATCCAATTCTAATTCTTTTTGCTCTTTCTGACACCTACCTAAAAACCTCTTCAACATTTTTACTCCTTCTTTCCCTCCTCCTTTCCATTCCGATGGCTCAGTTGCCATTTCTTCTCCTGACAAAGCTGAACTCTTCGCTCAAACTTTCGCTTACAATTCAACCATGGACGATTCTGGTGTTGTTCCTTCATTTCCTCCTCCCTCCGGCTTTATTATGCCTGAAATTAGAATTTCTTCCAAAGATGTTCTTTTTGCACTATCTGAGCTCAACTCTAGGAAGGCGTACGGTCCTGATGGTGTCCCTCCTGTTTTTCTTAAGAACTGTGCTTCCTGGCTGACACCCTGCCAGACAAAATCTTTCGTCTTTATCTTTGATCTGGTATTTTCCTTCCTGCTGGAAGTTTGCTTTCATTCAGCTTGTCCCAGAAGAAGGGTGACCGCTCTCAACCCTCCAACTGTAATCCAATTGCTTTGATTTCTTGCCTTTCTAAAGTTTTTTAATCTAGCCTTAATAGGAAGATTCTTAAACACCTCTTTTCTCAGTTTTCTTTCAGACCGTCAGTATGGGTTCCGCAAGGGACACTCTTTTGGCGATCTTCTTGTATATCTTTCTGACTCTTGGTCATCCTCTTTCGGGATTTCGGTGAAACTTTTGCTATTTCGCTAGACATATCAAAAGCTTTTGATAGAGTCTGACACAAATCTTTAATTTCGAAACTGTCCTCATTCGGATTCTATCCATCTAGCTGTGCCTTCATCTCAAATTTCCTTTCTCATCTATAGCTCCGATTGAAGATGGCCACTGTTCTTCTCCTAAAGCTATCAACAGTGGTGTTCCTCAGGGTTCTGTCCTGTCACCCACTCTTTTCCTTTTATTTAATAATGATCTTTTAATTCGCACTTCCTGTCCTATTCACTCCTATGACGATGATTCCACTCTTCACTTCTCCACCCGCTTCACAAACCGTCCTCTCAACAAACACTCAATGATTCGCGTACGACGGCTATGGAACACCTGGCCTCTGATCTTTCTGCTATCTCTGACTGGGGCAGAGAAAACTTTGTGGCTTTCAATGCCTCAAAAACTCAGTTCCTCCATCTTTCTACTCGTCACAATCTTCCACACTACTATCCCTTACCTTCAACAATACACAATTCAATCCTTCCTCTTCTGTTAATATTCTTGCCATTTCCTTTTCTCGTGATCTTTCCTGAAAAGATCACATATACTCTCTTTCCAAAACAGCTTCTAAGAGGTTAGGTGTGCTATACCGTCTCCGCAATTTCTTTACCCCCGCTCAGTTGCTCTCTCGATAGAGGTGTTTTCTCCCGCCCCTATATGGAGTATGCGCCTCATCTGTGGGGTGCCTCAACCCACACAGCCGTACTTGACCGGGTGGAATCAAAATCGTTTCGTCTCATCAATTCCCCGCCTCTTACTGATTGTCTTCAATCCCTCTCTCTTCGCCGCAGTGTTGCTTTACTCTCTCTTTACTATCGCTTTTATAACTGACATTGCTCTTTTGAACTCTCTAACTGCATGCCTCCTTTTAAGGAGAGGACGCAGCACCAAACTTTCTACACTTTCTCATTCCTTTTCTGTCTAATTCTCTTTCTTCTTCTTCTATACGGGAGGGGTGCGCTTTTCGGCTATTCGCTCTTGGCCCCTCCTTCCTGCATAAAAAAATATCCAAATAATGTCCATAAAATTTATATTCAAATAATATAATTATTAACAGAGTTACAACAGATTTACAATAAAATTTTGCGATTGCCTGTTGCTTTCAGTTTGAAATGTAACACTCATCAATACGCATTAGCCTATTTGAAACGTAACGTTCGTCAATACTCAGGCGCTAGTTTGAAATGTAACATCATCAGTGCTCACGCGCCAATTTGAACGTAATATTCGTCAGTACACGGGCGCCTTTCAATTTAACTGTAACGTTCGTTGGTACGCACGTGTCTTTCAGTTTTAAATAAAACCAGCACGCACGATTAGTCATTCTGCTCGTAGCTATAACAGTGCCTCAGTTGACAAAAAGTGAGTTCAGTTAATGAAACGTGCTTTCAAGAAAAACGATGGAGAGGAAAGAGGATGGTTACAGAATTTCCAGGAAAATATTGAACTCCTAGCTCCGATAATCATGCAATCAAATGTCTCGAAACGACGGATTCTATTCAACGAAGGGCCGGTAGTGGTCCAAAGCGAACAGTAAGAACTGTGAATGTTGAAGACCAAATTGAAGAATTGGTGCTCTCCCAATAAAGTCGGCCAGTTACTCACTTATCGTAGAGAAAAACTGCACGGCAATTAGGGATATCGAGACCTACAATGCAACGAATTTTCAAGTCTAAAGGAATAAAATCTTATCAACGTTTAAAAGGACCGTACATTCTTACAGTATACCATTCCTGCCAATTCGCAAAATAACGGTAAATTCCAAACAGAAGAAAAGTGCTCTCGAATCAGCACGCTTCTACCACAAAAGGTCACGTCTGTCGCAAAAACTTATGGTTTCCTGTTGTGTATCGTGGAAAAGGAAAACAAATTTGTTTGTCCTTAATAACCAAGGTGTTAAAGTGAACGCTGATCGTTATGTACAACGTTTAAATGAGCTTCTTCCCGAGTGCGAAATTTTGCATCCTGACGGCGATTACATTTTCATGCACCAAATTTCGTTGCAGTCAGCGAATGGCAACCAAATTTTCCGGATCTCAACCCACTGGATTATTTTGAGTGGGATACACTTCAATAAAAAATGTATTAGGGTCGCCGTGAGCCGTTTGATAACGTGGCGGAACTACGCGGTGGCATTGAAGAATGTTGGGAGCAAATACCACAACAACAAATTGGGGCTGCTATTCCCCAATGCACACGAGATGTGATGACAGTGATTAATGATAATGGTGGTCATATCGCGCATAAGTCTTACAAGTTTAAGTTTGTTTCCAGTGAAAGTTGATGTTCTAATGCGGAAAGCCATTGTTTTGAACCTTCAGTTTAGACAGCTATAACTCTGTTTGTAATTAAATTATTTGAATACAAATTTTATGGAATTTACTTGGATATGTCCTTATTTAACAGCAAAATTTTCAGATGTCTACTAATCATATATATATATATATATACTGAAAATAACTACCATGGAAAAGGAAAACACGACTCTGCCATTATTCAACTTACAAACAATTTCAACATTAGCCAGTGCCTTTTTTCACTTGATCCTGTTGTTTTGAATTCGTTCAGAACGGATTTAGACAAGTAGGGCAAGGTGCTAAAACTCTGGTAGCTTTTCCATATAAATTTATATGCTCCTCCTCCTACAATATTTGGGCACCAATCATATTATCCTTTTTTTTATATTATTTTCTCTTTGTGACCTTTATATAATCTTCAACTTGTTATTAATTTCAGCGTTCCTGAGGATGTCATTAGACGAAAAAGCTTGAGCACCATTTCTTGTTTGTCTTTTCCTTTGTGATTATTTTAATCATAAATATTATTCATGTGTTACGTAGAATTAGAATGTTATAGAAGAAATATCCGTTGCTGCCTCCTAACCAGAACCCCCATCGACTCCGAACCACCCCAGGGCCATAAAAGGAGGGGTTACATAGGTATATATATATATATATATATACACAGGGCTATTCAAAATGATTCATCCGATTTCAACTGAGAATACTTCCGTACTATCAACCGTGCATCAACTGGGCATACACCACATGAAAGAGGAAATCTCTGAGTTTTACAAGATTACAGCGATAGGGCTCCAAAGTCACGCCGTGGCCTATCCTAGCAACAAACAGTCAGTGTGAAAATGGCGTCCGCACAGCAGAAGGCTTTTTGTTGGCCCCATGACTTGGTGCTCCACAGCTGGCTACCTAGGTCGCCGGATCTTACACCGTGCGACTTCTTCCTTTGGGGGTACGTTAAGGATACTGTGTACGTGCCACCGTTGCCCACATCTTTGGATGAGCTCCGAACTCGCATTGTTACTGCCGTAGAGTCAGTGACAACGGACATGCTGGAGCGAGTATGGGAGGAATTCGACTATCGTGTCGACGTTGCTCGTGTAACTAGGGGAAGTCACATAGAGCATTTATGAGGTGAGAGACAAAATTTGGACAGTTTTTCTTTTGGTTGATGTATCACAAATCACTCTGTATTTGTAACATTAAAAAATATTCTCATTTGAAATCAGGTGAATCATTTTGAATAGCCCTATATATATATATATATAATATATATATATATATAATATATATATATATATATATATACATATGTAACCCCTCCTTTTATGGCCCTTGGGTGGTTCGGAGTCGACGGGGTTTCTGGTTAGGAGGCAGCAACGGATATTTCTTCTATAACATTCTAATTCTTTTCTCTCGCTACAAGGTCGACAGTTGTTAATTCTTCTCTTTCTATGATACTCTGATACTTTCTCTGATACTAAAATTATCGACTTTTCTTTTATAACTCATCGACTTTACTGACTAAGTTCTTCTGAAGAGAGCCCAACTCGAAGAAGAAAATAAAAAGTTTCTCTTACTGTAATGTACTTCTAAAAAATGTACAGGTAGTGCTCTGAATTTACAGGGGTAGAGGCTCGACCTCTTTCGACCATGGCTCAGGCCGGAATCTAAAAAAATTAAGGAGGCAAGGGGTCTCTGTCCCCTCCTCGCAGCGAGGCTGCTAACAAGGGAGTGTCGTAGTAGTGACCAAAGAAGAGTGCACTAATGAAGTGAAGTTAATTTTACAATTACATGTATCATATAAGTCTAAATGTTGGGGAATGCAGTTGGAGGTTAAGTTCCCCCCTTTAAACACATGATCAGATGTTTGAAAGATTCCAAATAAAAATTTTAAAAATAAAAATAAAAACTAATCGTATTTTCGCCGAGTATACATTCTGAAGGCGATATAATTTCGGAGTAGTACATTAAGTACAACCTAAGTACATGGATAAGTACATTGTAATTTTTGTTTATTACAATTATGATAATGATTACCAATTAATTCATATTCGCTTATTATCGCCGATTATAGTTTTATTAAAGTACATTAATTACATTATAAATCATTATGACCATTTACAGTTCATTAAAGTACATTACATTATATTAAATTATTACAGTTAATTACAATTAAACAGTTACTATAACTTTTTGTTTTTACAGTGTTTCATATTAATAGACAATTAAGATGTTAGAAATACAAAGTCCATGGGCACATACGGTATATAACATAATATAACATACAACATAACACCTTATGTTATAAATTTGTAACAGAAGCAAGAGAGAGGATTTCGAATTCAGATGCTTGATTTTGCTGTGGATAGCGGAATTTGAACGCTTCGCATAAGCATTTTTGAGTTCATTGCGGGAGGTGAAATAATAAAAAATAAAAAGAATACACGTGAACGTATGTACATTAAGGTAGGTTGATTTTGGAACTGTGATCTTGGACTAGTCTAGATAGAAAGGTATTAATGTAAAAAAAACGTTGCACCAACTCATATTTGTGAAAATGATTGTATTTTTTGAGGATTGTTAATTATTTTTAAGTTGTAAAATTGCCGAATTTTACGCGTAAAATCGCGCGCGCGGCATTCGCGCAATGTAAACAAACAAAATATCGGACCTTATTTCATCAAAATAATCAATTAAAATTCGGCTTTTTTAACAAAACGATGCTTGAAACTTATTGTAAATGCATTATAGATGTTTATTAGTGTATTATTTTGTATTTTTTAATGGTATTTACCTATAAAATGTGTATTAAATTAAGTTATTTTATGATGCGTTCATTTAATTGTGTTTATTTTCAGATATTTCATAAAAATGGGTAAAAAACGCAAGTCTGCAGTGTTAACTCGAAGTGATAGTGCCAAAAAATTCAGTGGCCAGCCTTCCCCTTTGGATAAAACAGAGCCTCCTACCCTCCGCCAAGTTATTCAGTACAGTTATTTCCTCCAAAACAGCCACCCGGACTTAAAAGACTATGATATTGCTAAAATGATAGCAAAGGATGTGATTGAGATCTGGCAGGCAGTGAACCCGCGGCTGCCCCTGTATGAGGAATATTATGTAGTGAAATTGGTGGATAAAGTGTGCTTCAAGAAAGCAAAAGAGATAAACAGGAAATTTCTTTCTACAGTCCAGGAGCAGAATCTGGAGGAAAAGCTGGATAAACTTTTTGACATTTCTGCTTGCACCTGTAAGCTACCTGTTCGTCCCTGTGATGAAATGATGTGAAGTGCAAGAAAGAAAATTGTCAAACACAGCATATAATTTGCACTTGTCCTCCCAGTAAGAAGGTAATGCTATTATTTTTTTAACTTTTAACTGGCCTAACTTAGTGCGATTAGGTGCTTTACCAGGCCATCAAGTTCATTGTGGAAGTGTATGCAGTCAGTTGGTTTGAGATCAAAAGGGACAGCAAGTTCCACAATCAGCAGCTGTACATCTTCAACATGATCCAGAGGATCAAGCAGCAGTCTGAAGAAATCCAGGGTGTTGCTTTCAAGAACCTGAAGTACAATGCTTTTGCCTTGCTGCCCGAGAATGTGCTGTACTCCATGATGAAGTCTGATGACTTGGAAGTGAGAGAAGCTGCTCTCAAGAAAATTCTGTTCATCAGGTAAGCATTTATTAATTTTAAAAAATGTGAAAAAAAAATTTGATTATAGGGATTTACTTAATAAAAAAAAGGCCCGAGTTCTATAAATCACCATAATCGATTTTTTTTTCACATTTTATTATCCCAATTCCCCCCTCCCCTCTGATAATAGAAATAATCTTACCTTCTTTCTGAAAAAAAAATCGATTATGGGGATTTATGGAACTCGGTTTTTTTTTTTAATTTAAGTTAAATTAAATCAGCAATTCTGAGACTAATAGGGATTAAATCTTAAACTGGAATAAAAAATAAATTAATTATTATTCTTTCAGAAGTGGGAAGCCTGCCAAGAAGAGGTTGAAGAAGATCATAGCCATCAACATTGAAGCCACCCACTGGTCAGAACTAATCAACCTTTCTCAAAGTGGCATCTGTGAACCTGCTCTCACAGAAGACTTTTCTGACCAGGAGCTTCAAGAAGCATTGCTGAATGGCACCAAGCTGGAGCTGCCTGATCTGCCTTCACATTCTCAGTGTTGAAAGGGCCGTGAAGCTGACATCTGAAGCTTCCCATACTGTTTATGGACTCGAATCAAGGCACAAACACATTCTGTCCAAAGCCCTAAGCCGCCAGATGAGGCCTTCCTTTGCTTCTAAGGGCTCTTACAGTGAAAATTATGATGATCTTGGGATCTAAATGTGTCTATTTGACTCTGTACATGTTTTTTTAACTTTTTTTCAATAAAATTGTAACTTTTTTCAGGATTTTTTTATGAAAATAGCATGATTTTTTCGGCCGAAAATTGCGAAAATGCGGTATTTTTCGGTACGATTTTTTTGACGATTTTTTGAAACGGTTTCCTCAAAAAACGGTTAAAACTAGGGATCTGAAAGTTTTTGTCAGTTATTATCATATTAAGCCCTGACTATCTCGACTAGTCCAAAGTCGATATTTAAAAAAATGCGGAAAATCAACCTTCCTTAATGTACATGTACGTAACTATGTACGTAATCATGATCATCAGGGGACAAGTACGAATGCACAAAGTATTGTACACATATGGGTAGTCATACAACAGGTTGACAATGATAGACAATAGGTAGCTGAATGAATGAGTAATAAAATTAACAAAAGATAAAGGTCAAGAAAGGACATGGATGTACGAATGAACAACGTATAAATAATGGGAGGATTTAAAGGGAACGAATTAGAGACAGAGTGGTAATAAGGACTAAGTACACTACGGGTTAGATGCAAGACAATCATAATTAATTATAATAACTTCTACAACAAATAAAAAATGGAAAAGGACACGACTAAACCATATAAATGGTAGATCATATGGTTGTGACACAAACGAAAATAGAAAGTAACAAAGAGTTTTTATCCAAAATCGCATCAGGCGATTTTGGTTTCGCATGTAAAAATGAATATGGATTATTCATTGTTCATTTTTACACAAACACACACATATTATTTGTTTTTTAATTTTTATAATAGTTGTGTATAAAGTCTATAGTATAACATCACACGTATGCAGTAATGGGAGTAACGCCGTTACTTATTTTGTAACAGTGACGGTAACGTCGTTATTTGATTTATATTATAACGAAATTGGTAACGCCGTTACTTTTCATTCCATTTTCAGTCATTATTCTTACTCGTTACTTTCTTATATGCTCAACTTGGAAGCGTATATGAATGAAAATGGCTTCACACTAAACGTCTGCAAACATTTTGGAACACAACACTCGTGACTCAGAGTGATTCAACATGTTCAGACTGTTCTTAAAAAGGACATTTTTGAAAAATTAGTTTTTCTGAAATGTAACAATGTCTTCCTGAAAGACATTCAACAATAGTTTTAAGATTTTTATATTTTCTGATATAAATAATCCATTAATTCTTTAAGCATTTTGTAAATTTTTATTCACAATTTATTTTAGTGTATTCCGTTCAATAAATAATTTTCGTTTTTGGAATACTAAGTGCAAAGAGCAATTTTATTTTACATTTTTATTTTTTTACTTAAGATCTACTGATCGCTATTAATATTATTTCAAATGGTAAAACTCTTAAATTGTATTGTTTATTATCAGTCAGTTCAGTCTTTCCTTGTGAACAGATGTGTTTTATCGAGTGTCCAGTGTTACCAATTAAATAAGTGGTTTTCGTTGAAGCGTCTTTTAAAAAATAGTGTTTGGTGCATTCTTAACTAAATTACTTCGTGTTACTAATCATTCATTAACGAATATATTTCATTTATTGACTTTATTCATCACTATATTCTTTGATTAAACCAAGGCTAGTGCACGTGGCTTGCCTTGTTTGTTTTCCGAATCTAATACTAAACGAGGTTTCATAAGGTTGAAATTCCCTTGCTTGCCTTGTTTGTTTTTCGAATCTATTAGAGAACGAGGTTTCATAAGGTTCATTTTCCCTTCCTACGGGGGAACAAGTAGAGTGTGGTCACCCACCGTAGGAAAAATGAAAAACGGAAAGGAAAAAGTCGGTCGAATAGCGGACAGATAAGTTTTATTAATACTTTTTCTTTTACAGATCTTTCGTCGGTAGCTTAATTAAGTATATATTCTTTAGTATAAATTTGTGTTACAAAAACCTGTTTCCGCGTTTCAAGAACATTTTTGCGGGCTTGCGCAGGTGACGGCACAATAAGCACGCGGTAGACCTACGTTGTAATTTATTAATTTCCAAATGCTCGTTTTGTGTGAAGGGAAATTTGCAGCTTACGCGTTTACAATGGCTAATATTAATGAACAGTTGGTTTGCAGGTGGTGCTCAAGCATGGAAGTCCTGAGGAACGAGTTAGAACGTGAGAGGGAGGCCAGAGTGAGGCTTGAAGAAAGCGTGATGCTCCTGACGGCAAAATTAGAATCCCTTGAGACTCCAGTTACGACTCCTCCTGCCTCACTTTCTACTAATAATATAAATAGGACTAATAGCCCTCTCTCTTCCCCTAGTTCCCAACTCTTCGTTCAAGTGCGTAATGGAGCCCCATTGAGAAAACCTAAGACTTGTCTACCAGTAATAACAAAAAATAAGTTTCCTGTTTTAGGTTTCGAAGATGCTGATGAACCAGAAATACGACTCTTGGCGATTCCATTGTTCGAGGGCAGCTCGAGGAATTCTGTGGGAGAAACCCTCGTCGTAGGCGCCGCTACTGCTACCCTGGTGCAAGGGTGGAGGATATAACTAATAGTGTTGACCATTTTACAGACGGAAGCTCTGCGGACACAACGTATGTTATTCATGTCGGTACTAATAATGTTTTAAATTCTAGATCGGAAGAACTGCTGGCTAGGTACAGGGACTTACTAGAGCGACTAAAGGAAAAAACTAATAAGATTGTTTTAACAGGTATACTTCCTCGGATTATCCAATGTAGCGATTTCTACAGCAAGGCGACCTATATCAACAATAACCTAAAGTCTCTTTGCCAACAGGAAGGGGTGCATTTTTCGAATTTTTGGAACAGTTTCTACGGCAGGAGGGACTTGTTCCTTGGAGATGGACTTCATCTTAATTTTGTTGGAGCTGCGCGTTTAGGAAGACTATTTCATAATACTGTCTCTTCTTTTCCGGCTGCCATAACTCGAACGGTCCCAGCGTAAATTCCTCAAATTTTCCCTGCGCTCGCGAAGGTGTCGCAATTACAAACAATTTGAAGGTTCTATCCTTAAATGCTCGTAGCCTACGAAATAAAATAAACGAATTTTTTTCTTTAATTGCATGTAAAGACTACGATTTAATTGCGATAAATGAATCGTGGCTTAGCACTGAAACACGTGACTTTGTAGGGGAGTATCAAATTAGAGGTTATAGACTTTTTGTTAAAACCAGAATACTGTAGGTAGGCGAGGAGGCGGTGTTATGTTGTATATTAAAGATAATATTGCGACCGTTATAGAAGTAAAGCACATAATTCCAAAACCGATAGATTCGACTATAGCAGAACTTAAATTGAACGATTTCAAACTTCTTGTTGCAGTTATAGGCCCCCTAATCAAACAGCTGATACGAACGAACCGTTATATCGTGAACTAAAGAGAATAGAGGTAGTGAGCATGCCATAGTTATGGGTGACTTTAATTGCGCCAACGTGAAATACGATACAATGCAGGGAGACGCGGAAGGTAATCGTTTAGTTAATTTTCTCGAGGAAAGTTTTCTTATTCAAAAGGTTGGGGAACCTACGAGGTTGGACAGTATTTTAGATTTAGTAATAACTATGACAATAGGCTAATCACTGATCTTCAAGTAATAGAACCGTTAAGCAATAGCGATCGCAATATGGTAGAGTTTGTCCTCTCAGTAAGTCACTCGAAACCAGCTAACTCGACTAAAATTCCTAACTTCCAGCACGCAGACTTTAGTAAATTTCGAAATGAATTGTCACACGTCAATTGGGAAAACATAATGGGGATCTCCAACGCAAAACTAATGTGGGAATCGTTTAAAACAGTATTTAGGACTATAAATGAGGAATATGTACCGTACAAAATTAAGCGTGCGAAAGTAAACAACAAGCCCTTGTGGTTTATTCTAGAGTAGGAGACATTATAAAGAGTAGAGATCTACAGATCTACAGAAACTAAGGCTAACAAAGACCCTAAGATCCACTCTAAGGTTAGCCCGAGAGAAAGGAAAGAGTAGAGGGTTAAGAGAAGAGAAGAGAATAAGGGGTTAAGTAAGGAGAAACACCTATCACTCGTGGGTTAACATTCATTCAGAAAAAGAGAAAAAAAGACTCACCATCATCATCCGCCGGCCACTGCCGACAAGTCAGAAAAATAGTCGGAGAAAATAGGAGAGCGGTGAAAGATGAAAAGAAGTAGAATAAGAACGCTTACAAACCATGCAAACACAGTCTTAACTCGCTGTCATACCATGCAAACTACAAACATGCAAGAAAAGAGAGAGTTACTGGCATGCAAAGTAAGGAGATAGGCTTATAGGCTACATAAGTGCGATAATGACAATTTGTGGTTACGAAACAACTACATATCTCTAAGGTGTGAAGCGAAAAGCGTAATAAAAAAGTCCAAGCGCAAATTTGAAATCTCCATAGCTCATGACGGTAAAGAAAACTCAAAACGATTCTTTCAATACGTCAACAATAGAAATCTAGTAAAAAGTGTCTTGGGGCCGTTGAAAAATGTTAACAGAGAAACGGAGAGCTAGTTTTTGAAAACAAGGAAATGGCTACCTTGCTAAACGAATTTTTTTCGTCAGTTTTTACTGTAGAAGATGTAACGAATATCCCTACGATCATAGACATAATACCTTTTGATAATGGTAATATTTTGGATAATATTGTGGTTAGTGAAGGGGAGTTAATGCGCTATATTGATAAAATGAAAACGCGTAAATCACAGGGGCCGGATTCCATATATCCCATACAACTATAAGAATTAAAAGATAGCATTGTTGTGCCGCTAACAAAGATTTTTAATGCGTCTATTTCTGAGGGGTGCGTACCAGATAATTTCAAGTTAGCAAATGTAACACCTATACACCTATCTTTAAGAAAGGCGATAAAGGTGCGGCGAGAAATTATAGGCCAATCAGTTTAACGTCTGTTGTAGGTAAGCTACTGGAATCAATAATTAGGGATCGTATAGTCGAACACTTAGAATTGCATAACTTGGTTAGAAATACGCAGCACGGTTTTAGGTGAAACAAATCTTGCTTAACTAATCTTTAGAATTTTTTCAAAGCGTGGTTGAAGTTTACGATAGTCATCGGGCGTTTGATGTAGTGTATTTAGATTTTCAAAAAGCGTTTGACACCGTACCGCACAAAAGACTCATTGAAAAAACTAAGGCTCATGGAATCAGGGGTGTAGTAATAAATTGGATAGAAGAGTGGTTGCGAGGTAGGAAACAGAGGGTGATGGTTGATGGAGCGGAGTCGTGTTGGGCTAATGTAGCGAGCGGCGTTCCTCAGGGTTCTGTATTGGGCCCCTTGCTTTTTCTTATATGTATTAACGATTTAGTTGTCGGCCTAGTCAGTACAGTTTCAAAGTTTGCGTGATGACACGAAGTTGGGTGGTAGGGCGATTAATGACGAAGATAGAGGTAAAATCCAGGAAGATCTGAGTAAAATCGTTGATTGGTCAGTCACATGGCAAATGAGATTTAACGCCGATAAATGCAAAATTCTACATATAGTTTCGCGTAACGGTAATTTTTAGTGATGCACCGGAGCTCTGGCTCCGACTCCGGCCGAGCAGGAGCTCCGGCCATTTTAGAAAACCTCCTGCTCCGGCCGGAGGTCTTACACCAAACTCAATTCTGATAACTTTTAGTTTTAATTCTATAAAACTATAAAACCTCATTTCTGCACCATCGGAATATTTCAGTTCTCAGATGACTGTAATAATAATTCATTTTATGAGTGATCAATGATTGTATTAATATTTCAGTTCTTAGTGACTGCAATAATAATTTATTTTATGAGTGATCAGTGATTGTATTAATATTTCACTTCTCAGTGACTGTAATAATGATTTATTTTATGAGTGATCAGTGATTGTATTAATATTTCAGTTGTCAGTGACTGTAATAATAATTTTATGAGTGATCAGCGATTGTATTAATAATTGATTTGATATAGGCTACTTTACTCAGCATTCAGCAAGACATCATAAGTTTCATAACCTGAGGATATTCTGTTCAATGGAAATTTTTAGAGAAATTAGCACGCACAAAGCATAGAAAGTCGACTTTTATAAAGTTTAAGTTATTAAAGACTTAATAATTTAAAATAGCAGGACTATAATATATAAACCCTAAATAGATGAGACGATGGACCACACACACACACATATATATATAAATACTGAAATAAATCAATTGGTCGGAACCTCCGGCCTCGCCGGAGGAAAAAACACTAAGCCGGAGGTTCCGGCCCTCCGGCCAAAATCTGCCTCCGGTGCATCACTAGTAATTTTGCGTATAGTATGTCAGGGAAGGAGTTAGCAAGCGTAGAGCAGAAAAAAGATTTAGGAGTTATAGTCACTGGTGATTTAAAAGTAGCGAAACAAAGTACAGCAGCGGTCAATAAAGCGAACAAAGTGTTAGGTTTTATGGCTTGGAATTTTGAGTAAAAATCGCGCGATATTATTGTTCCTCTTTATAAATCATTAGTTAGACCTCATTTGGAGTACGCGATCTAATTTTGGAATCCGCATATGCGAAAAGATATAAACAAAATCGAAAGAGTTCAAAGACGAGCAACTAAGATGATTCCGTCGCTTAGGTCGAAATCGTACGAGGATAGACTTAAGGAGTTAAAATTTACTACACTCGAGACTAGGAGGCTAAGGGGTGATCTAATCCAGGTTTTCAAAATTATGAATGGGTTCGATAACGTAAATAGAGATAGCTTTTTCGAAATATCTCAATATAATAGGACTAGAAATAACGGGTGTAAGTTGACAAGTAGAAGGTTCGAGAGAGCAATTGCCAAAAATGTTTTTACGCATAGAATAGTAAATAGGTGGAATAGTTTGCCGGTAGAAGTAATTAGTAGCACGTCTATAAACATGTTTAAAAATCGATTAGACGCATATGTTGATAGATTGGGTATAGTTTAAGGTAGTAAAATTAAGGCTTTGTGGTTCGGAACCCACGTAAAATTGTAGGTCCCCTCCGCCACCACGGAGGACATGCACAATATACAATTACGAACACAGTTAGGTAAACCAGCCATGAGTGGATCCTAAGGTCTTTGTTGTTCGGAAACATTATAACATTATAACATTATAATTCTAAAATCAGGTATTGTTTCATTGAATTATATATCTGACTTTAATTGAATATTTGCTCGATATTCAGAAATTCTTTTATAATTGCGATGTAGATATATCATATTCTTATATTGAGAAATACTATATTTTTTAGTTTATTATAAAAGTAACGGTAACGGTTACGTAACTGTAACTTATTACTTTTCTGTAAAAGTAACTGTAGCGGTAATGAAATTACTTTCTATTGCAAGTAACGGTAACGGTAACGCCGTTACTTTAAAGAAGTAACGCGCCCAACACTGCACGTATGTATATATATTTATTTATAAATATTTAGTTCTTACTTTATATTTTATTTTCTATATTTATTTTTACCCTTATGCTCTTTCCTCATAGTCATCCCCTACTCCTTCCCCCATTACTTCATTCCCCATCCTTGCCTTCAGCCTTCATGTTTACTCAGATCAAACTTTTTTTTACTCTTATTATTGATTACACAGCTGTGCCACCCTTCCCCTCCCCCCTCCCACACTTTTACTCTTTTGCCTTTTTCCCCTTTATGCTATTCCCTTCTAACCTTTACGTCATTGCTTTTGACCCTTATCAAACTCTTCGGTCACACTTATCAGTCCTATTATTTACACAGCTGCGCTTAAAATTTTGCTCTTTTCCCCTTTCCCCCAGTTTTTCCCCTCCCTTACATTTTCCATTTCCAACAGTTTCCTCTCTTTTTCCCTCACTTGGTACTGACACTGATTTCCCCTCATCTACATTTTCAATTTCCAGTCGTTTCTCGTTTCCCTCTCTTTTCATCCCACTCTACTTCCCCCTTTTCCCCCACTCTTCTCAGTGGCTTTGGGGTGGCGTCCCCCTTCCTTAACTTTGGAGTTTTGCCTGCATACTACTTGATTAAATCAGGAAATCAGAATATAGATTTTAATATGCAGTTGCTTTTTACATGTGTTGTACTTTGAACAGCCATGACTCTTTACACCGAAGTATAACAGAATATAAATTCCCAAAGTTTAAGCAAAAAATAATTGTTTGTCATTACTGTTTATATAAGTTCTCCAAAATTCAGTTACAAAGGCTCAAAAACCACGTCAGCGAGAGATATACCAACATTCTTTCAGATAAGGATTTCCAATATTATGTCTGAAATTCTATTTCCAAAAAAAATCCACGTGTATATATTAAAGAAAAGTGGTGACAGCGGGAAGCCTCAAGCAAGTTCCCTAAACGACTGCTTATGTAAAAGACCCTCAATCTCCACCCCTCCTCTAAATTAAATTTAGTCTTGAATCAGGATTTAATTAATTCGATGACTGGAGCAAAAATTGATCAAAAAGATGTTAGGAGACACCGTTTAAATTTAAGTCCCAGAAAATTAATTGGTCTTTTTACCTTTTCGATGCAAATAACGCAGAAACACGAACAATTTTGTTGTAGAATGTCAGTCACAAATATTTCAGTGGGCTTTGTGTTGCCATTCTAACATTATATGATGTAGTTTTCATTAAATAGTAGATTGACGATAATCGTCGGATATCATCCAAAAAATTGTCTGGTGTGTCTACTTTAAAAGTGAGAGTAGAAATAGGCCTAAATGTACTCTGAATATGAAGTACTTAAACAATACACTTATTAAGACGAAGTTATATCATCGATGATAATGTAAAGGAGCGCTTTTTAGTACTTTTCATTTTCCGATGACCTCCCTTCTTAAGAAGCGATCCGTTTGATTTACTTTCGACCAGTTAATATGTAATATTTTAAATACTTTACTTTTTGCAGGGTATCAGTTCCATCTTTACTCTCAGATTTAAATTCTTTGGTGCGTACGATGAGGGGTATTTTCAAATAATTATTAATTAAAGCTAATTTTGCGTTTATTATATTATTAAATTATCAAATGACAATTAATAAGGAAGTTCATTTAAAATTAGCTATAAAAGTTGCATCCCTTAAAAATCGATCGAGTTTACTCTGTTAACTTCCTTTTGTCGAATTTATTGATGGAAATAAAACCACAGATTAACCAATAACCAGAAAGGTCACTTCCATAATAACTTTTATAAAGAATGATGAAGCTATTTGAGATGAGTCTAAACTCATTAATACAAGCATTCTACAAGTATCACAAATTTCATTTACACACACACACACACACACACACATATATATATATATATATATATATATATATATATATATATATATATATATATATATATATATATATATATATATCACAGGCTATTTACAAATTTAAACTATTTGTAAATGGCCTGAAAATTTGAGGCTCTTTGTAAATCGACTCGTTAATTTAAGAAATTTACAAATTGGCTACAATTTTCAGGCTACTGTATTTACAAATAGCCTGAAAATTTGGGCAGGATATTTATAAATAGCCTGAAATTTTGGGCAGGCTATTTACAAATGGCCTAAAACGGTGTTCAGTGAAGCTTACAACGCATTCAAGCAGACAGACAGGCGGGCGGGCAGATGTGATTGCCAGCATCTGTGTCATAGTTTATGGGTGGATGAATGTCAAAGAAGTTTCCGTTATCACTCACAGGTCTTGGGGTTCCAGAGATCTCATTTTCATCAGCAGCAACGACAATATCCTGCAATCATGCAATTTAATTTGCAATTAATATTTTCAACTTGATGAAGGATTGGATGGAATGAATGATTCAAATGGATAGACGTAGCAACAGACGGGCAGACATATAGATGGACTGATTGATTGATAGATGAATGGATGAAGACGTGGATAGATGGACTGAATTACGGATCGATGGAGTGTGGGAGGATGGGTGGATTGAATGGATGGAAGAGCAAAAATACGTTTAGGAACTTATATTGTCATCGTCAGCCTGAGTTTCACCATTTTGAACAGTATCATCGGGTCTCGTCAATGCCAGTAGCTGTTCTCCACTTACAAGGATATCAAGCAGCTCCAATGGCACAGCTGAAGATGAAAACCCCATTTTTGCATCACAGCCAAACATGACTGCATGGCGTTCTTTGGATTCCTCTATGAAAACTATTTTTTGTAAACTGGACAATTTTAAGTCCAATCGGCCAAGCATTCGAGTCGTTCTCCTCATCCATGTAATAAACATGTCTTTCACATCAACATTTCCCTCTCCACACTCCCTTACGACTAAAAATGTCTTGGCTTGACGTGAACAATGGCATAAAATGGCTATGATTCTTTCACTTCTTTTATCACTACTGCATTGAACTCACGTCTGTCGTATGATTGTAATATATGGGAGCTCCGAATAACAGAAAAATGTCAAGAAGCTGGAAGGCTAGTTCTGCAGTTCTCTTTGTTTTAAGAGCTTTCAAGACAGAAAATTTAGTCAGATGGTCTTCATAATGCAAAATATATTTGCAATCTTCATACTTGAACGACTGCATACCTATCAAGTCGACTTGTCCACAGCTGTTGAAATCTTTGCTCACCAAAGATTTCACGACTAGTCCCTTACTTATCAGTTTTCTCCTTTTCAGTTGTGACTCTTCGCACAGCTCCTTCTATCGTGTTACAATTTCTTTCGAAATATTAGCGTAATTTTTTTTAGTTCACTGATCATCTTGTCCCGGCCACCATGACCTGTGTCGATATGTGCACGATGAATAACTTTGAATATGTCCTCTGCACAATCATAATACAGAATTGGTTCCTCCTCATTTTTTCTTTTCTTGATTAGTGTTCCAAATCACCCGAAGCGACCAAGTCAAATTTGAAAAGAATAGTAAAACAGATAAATAATACAAAAACAAAAACAGATAAATAAAACAAAAATACAGCACACAATTTTATCGTCGTCGTCGTCACCATAATCATCATTATCGTCATCACCATCATTATCATGATGAGTTAAGAATGTATTGCATGGTTTGTAAGCGTTCTTATTTCACTTCTTTTCATCTTTTTCCGGCAGAGTGGGCTCTACCTCCCTATGGAGTAGAGGACCGTTCTGCAATCTTTCCTAATCTCTCCGACTATTTTTCTGACTTGTCGGCAGTGGCCAGCGGATGATGATGGTGAGTCTTTCTTTTCTTTTCTGAATGAATGTTAACCCACGAGTGATAGGTGTTGCTACTTACTTAACCCCTTATTCTCTTCTCTTAACCCCGTACTCTTTCCATTCTCTCGGGCTAACCTTAGAGTGGAGCTTAGGGCCTTAGCTTCTGTAGATCTTTAGATCATCATCACCGCTACAACAACAATTTCTTACCTTTGAATGTATAGTAGCCAAAAGACGTTGAATGCTTTTTATCTTTCGCGACGCCTTCGACTTCATTATATTTATTTCGCGGCCAAACGTTACATTTCTTGCTGACGTTCAACTTTTCCAGCAAAGATGAGGTAAATTTGTGCTGCATTGGAGTCAAGGAAAACACTTTCTTAACTCAATGATTTAAGAGATAGAAATCAACGACGACTGTAAATAAACAACAACGACTATAAATAAAGCAGTAGACCTACTAGGGGGTAAATGTGATTCAGAAGTAGCATAGGTTATTTCTGAAGAATCAAGGAAAATTTTCAGGCTATTTACCTTTAAAATTTCAGTCCATTTGTAAATAGCCTGTTAAGTTTAGGATATTTCCAAATAGCCTAAATCTGTAAATAGACTGATATATATATATATATATATATATATATATATATATAAATATATATATATAATTCAGGCATGGGGAGGAGGCCTGGCCTCAGGCCTCGAGGCCGAGGACATACATTTTTCAAAGGCCTTGAGGCCAAGGCCAAGGCCTTTTTAGGGGAGGCCTCATGAGGCCTTAAGATTGTTAGGCTGAAGGCATTTGCACCCAGAGGTGTCATATTCAGATGCAAATAACGAATGTGGTATTTGCACCTCTGGGAGCAGATACTCACTTCGAAATCTTTTACGAATAAGCTCCTCCATGCTTTGGGAAGGCTCAACAATCTAGCATAGCTTAGGCCTAAAGCTCTTCCAAAGGTAACCTACTGTAGCCTCACACTAGCCTGTATCTCTTCTGTTTCTGAAATTCATAAGGAAAAGCAAGATTCTACTCAAAATTAATAAACAAAGACATACTAGCTCACTTCACTTACCTAATAAAAGGGAATTATTAAGCATTAAGCACGTTCATCTATCACACGCGGCCATACCACAACACCGATACGCTGTGTGTTTACATTTGCTGGGTCACACAGTCAGACACAGTTGCCAGAACAAAATTTCCTCGGCCACATACATAAGCCCAACTTTTTATTTCTCGTTTCATGCAGTTCTTATTTCTCATTTTAATATGCCCGCAGTATTTCCAGTATTTATGATAATATGGAAAGTTATAATGTGAAGATGATCTAGCAAAATAATTAACTGGTCGACAAAATCGAGCTTTTTATTTGTCACAAGAACAAAAATGGATGGATCTTATAGGATTTTTACCGCTGAGTTCAAAAATGGCCTCAACATTTTTCTATCACCCACCAATATTGAGTGAATCAAAAATGAAATTTGGACTAATTTATAGGCGTAATAGCAATATCAAAGTAGAAAATGCATATTGAATTCACCTAAAATGTGTCTACTGATGATTTACGCTTGTATTTCGCCTCTGGGCCATCCTTTGACAATGTCCAGCAGTAGTCATCCAACATGCTGGGGCTCCACTTCCCCTGGTATCGCTTCTCCATCTTGGATATTTGTTGATGAAAACGTTCCCCATGCTCATCACTAACATCGCCTAAGTTTGTTGGGAAGAAGTCGAGATGTGAGTCAAGAAAATGAATTTTCAACGACATGTTGCACCCCACGTCTTTGTAGGCCTTGAGAAGTTCTTGAACAAGTGATTCTTAATTTTCGGCCTTGAAGTTTCCGAGAAAATTTGTGTTCACCACTTTAAATGCTCTCCAAACTGCTCCTTCAAATTCACTTAGAGTTTCATCCCTTCTTTGATTTTGACCTCGCTGATCCTCGGAAATTTCTGTTTCAAGTAGAGAAACCCCCCCCCTTGCCATTTTAAACCAAGTTTAATATGTAGTGGTGGCAAATAACTTTTTTGGATTAAGAAGAGGTGAACTGGTGAGATTTTTATGCCCTGGAATCAACGCTTGTCGAAGTGGCCATTGTTTCTTTGAGTAATGGCTTTCCCGTCCTCTGCTGTCCCATTCACAGAGGAAACAACAGAATTTCATATAACCCAGTTGTAAACCAAGAAGAAGTGCAATCACTTTCAAGTCTCCACAGATATGCCAAGAGTATTTATCATATTGGATATGTTTCACCAGGGCCGGATTAAGACCTTTAGAGGCCCTAAGCACTTAAAAGATTTTGGTGCCCCATATATATGTAATTCAAAATATAAACAAAAATAAACCATAAAATAAAATTTTATTTTTTGAAATGAAACAAAACTTACAGTAAGATGGAAAATAATGTTTATTTTTGTATACTTCCACTTCATTTATATTTGAAAAGTTTTCTCCTACTTTTTTTAATTGCAAAGTCTGATCAGATCCTCAAAACTAATCTTACGTAACACATCTGCTTCTATACTTAGTAGTAGAGATAAGGCATCCAGCCTGCCTTGTTGCATAGTTGTTCTGTTGGTGTTTTTAATATACTTCAACTGAGAAAATGAACGCTCAGCTGAGCAATTTGTGACCATTAATGTTAAAAATATACGAAAGGCAATTTCTACATTTGGGAAGGCACACTCAATATTGTCTTCTACAATTATTTTATAAAGTTCAGCATGACTAAATCTTGTTTTTACATTTACTATAGCACACGAAAATATTTAATCTATATGTATTTTTAATATGGCGCTCAAAGATTTGATATAAACAAAATAATAACGCAAAGCGTAAAGTGTGTGATTACAACGAAATATATTTATTCTCTCAAAAGGGTTGTTGTTCACTACAAATTCAAACAATGAAAAAAATAAATACTATATATGAATATATATAATTCAGTTTTCAACAGCTTATAGGCTATAAGCCGCGATTATAATAGTATAATAAATCCATGGTAAATCCGACAATGGAAAATTTCTGTGGTGCCCCCCTTCCCTTGATGCCCTAAGCACGGGCTTATTTTGCTTAATGGTTAATCCGGCCCTGTGTTTCACAAGCAGGTGCATATTGTCGTATGATTCCTTCATATGTACGGCATGTGCTAATGGAACTGAAGGGTATTTATTTCCATTATGGAGTAATACAGTTTTTAAACTCAGCTTCGAGGAATCAATAAATAGGCGCCATTCGTTTGGATCATGTTGTTGGCCAAGGGTTTTATGAGAGGGTAGAAAGTTTCTTTGATGCTTGCAGTAAAAAGATATCTTAGTGTCTTTTTCTTGAAGATTCCAACCTTTCAACCTGGAAGCCGAAAGTTCGGATTGATCTTTTGACAATTTTAGATCACAGACAAGCTCGCTCAGGTCTGCTTGAGATATTAAGTGAGAATCTGTCGATGAACAAGATGGTTCAAACATTGGATCAACGTCGTCGGTCAGTAAACCATGTTGAGCTTTGTCATTACCATTGTACATCAATTTCATTTTCATCATCTAAACTCCACGTTTCCGGTGGCCTTGGTACTGGCAAATGTTTATTATGTAAAACAGGCCTTATGGCTGATGGTAAATTTGGGTATTGTACCATATGTTTAGATTTCGCAGTAATGCCTAGTATATTTGTTAACCAGAAATAACAATCCCTTAAATGGTCTTTCGGCTCTCTCCATATCATGGGAACAGCAAACGGCATTTGACGAGACCAATTTAGCCAGCCTGTCAGAAGTCTTAAACACGTAATACAGCATATATGAGGTGCTCACGTCTTGGTCTGATCCCCTACCTTGCAACCAAAATAAAGTTCGTATGCTTTTTTGACGAGAGGGGTGAAATTTCGCTTTTGAAATTTAAGTGTTAACTCTCTGCACACATAACAGAAACAGTTTGGATGGTTGACACACTTGCGTGGCATTCTGTCATGAAACAATACGAACGCACTGACACCAAAAATGATTAAGGAAAATCACGAATAAAATGCACGATGTTCACTGAGTGAAATCAAATGATTAACTGACAAATGAAAGTCAACAGTGACGTGTAGCAACTTATAAGCAGAGGAAGAGGAAGGGGCAGACCCCGCCCCCTTCCTATTCTCACTCAAATCCTAAGTAATGTAAATTTGTGTGTCACTCTAAAACTGCGGGTGATACAAAAATTCTGTTTTCAGTTTCGTAATCAACGTAAAAAATTACACATAGTTCAAGTAAAAATATCTCTGTGACAAAAACTTTGTTGACCAGTGATATAATTACTATGGCAAACTTCAAATACAAAATACGAAATACAAACTACAAATTGGCGGAATTTGTAGTTTGTATTTGGTATTTGAAGTTTGTCACAGTAATTCCGTAACTAATATGAAGTGTTTCTTTTCCATATTTCTAGGGTCGACCTGAAACACCCTGTATTTCAAGATTGTACTAACTCACTGAGTGTTGATCGTATAATTTCTGAATGGCTACAATTATTAGCGACTCCAGCGAGCATTACAAACAGCTACATTTGGAGATGCCTTATTTTATTAAGTTTTGCATTTTTACATATCTTGACAATAAGAAATTGTGGTCTTAAAGTCTACCAAAGATCATTAATGTAATTATAGCTTGTACTCTATAATACTTTATTGTACTGCATATGTATACCAATTTATATTATTAAAGTAAATGAAAAAGACCGAAAAAATTATTTGCAAACAATATAACAATTTACATCTGTTATAATACCGATATTAGCAAAATTATTGTTTGCATCCGATATTATATATTCATTTCAAATCATATTATTTAGAAGTTTATATGTTACAATTTATGACGGGCGAAAAACAAAATTATCGACGCTCGTAGCTAGTTATCAGTATACCAGGTGGTATTCTTCTTTAGTTTGACCTATTTTTTGGTATAGAAATAGATACAGTACAATAGTTTATACATATAAATAGCACAAACACATTATATGAGCCCAGTTCAACTGATGACCAACTGATAGATTGCTTTTCCACACTAGTTTTGCTACATTAAGTCAAATGGTCTACTGCCGACTGACTGAATAATATTTATATACCACGACATATATAATATTTATGTACCTGACGTCCCCGTGACCTGTCACTAATCCTTTGGTCACCTAACTGAATAGTATTTATCAAAGACTGCCGCCTGACTGGTCACCTGTCTGAATAATACTTATTCAATAGTTTGTGCTCTCTATGTACAATTCCCTGGTTCAAGGACGAAAGACCAGAAAAAGTTCTGGTTCAAAGCAGAATGATCTGGTGGGTCCAGGCAAGCAGTTATTTCCCACAGAAGTTCCAACCCGGAGAGCTGTGTTTCAGAGAGGAATCCTCCTCCAGGAAGAGAAGCTGCTTCTGGATGATATGAAGAGAGCTCAGTACCCTCTGCAAGATTTGGCTAAGGACTTGGCATCACTGGTACTGGCACAGTGGCGCAAAAGCAATGACAAGTTCACTCCTCCTATGATCATTCAAGAGAGATCCATTGCCAGGAAGATACTTGTCAGGTGGAATGAAATGATTGACCTAGTGAATGGCAGAGTGAATGCTGTAAAGAGAGCGAAAAGAATATCTGAACTTCATACATTGTTTGACATAACCTGCAGACATGATATCATTCTCTGTGGAACTGAAGCATCTGACTGCTCTGGCTGTGCTGCTAGAGTTCATGTCAACTGTGACTGTTCTCTGCCTCAGAAGATTCCAAAGCTAGAGCTAGAGTGGCTCCATTACCAGAGGATCAAAACCTCAGAAGTTTCTGGCTTTCGGATGGCATCTGTTGATGTGAAGGAAACAGTGAAGCAGGTGAAGGCTGCTAAGAGGAAGGAGGAAGAACAGAAGGCAGCTAAGAAGAGAAACAGAAACGAGGAAGAAGAAAAGGAGCTACTGCTTAGAGCTGATGATGATGATGATGATGAAGATGAGGTAACTTCCTTGCAAGAGTCTCCAGGCAGAGCAGCTCCTACTGCTGACACAGATTTTTCCTGTACTGCACCAGGCACAAGCTCCAGTGTCAACACTGCCAAAGTCTCCACCTCTGCCAGGAGGAATTACATGGATATCTCAAGCACTGCTGCGGCTGCAGTCAGGTTCAAGGTGGAAAACACTCCTGCAGCAGCCATTGCAACTGGTTTCTTGCAAGATCTCCTCAAAGCTGGCCATCTATCTGCTGATAAGGCATATCTAGCTGTTGACAGGATGAAGATGTGGAGGGCCAAGGAGTCTGTCGTAGGTGCTTCGGTGGAGGCCCTGGAGAAAAGGACAGAGGGAGAGGAGATCAAGGGAATTTTCTTTGATGGAAAACAAGATAAGAAGACAAAGATCATGAGGTACAATGAAGAAACTGGCCGCTTCCATCCTGATATTACAACTGAAGAGCACTATAGTGTTACCTGGGAACCTGAGGGGAAGTATCTCGTCCACTGTACACCAGAAGAACCTGAAGGAAATGAGAAACCTGCACTGAAGATAGCTCAGGCTCTGTTTGAGTGGACTAGTGCTCATGGTGCTAAAGATACTATTGTGGTCCTTGGTGGTGACTCCACCAACACAAACGCAGAACCTAATGGAGGAGCCATCATTCACTTGGAGAGACTGCTAGGTCACAAGTGTCACTGGCTGATATGCCAGCTGCATATTAATGAACTCAGCCTCGGGCACATGATCATCAAGTTTGATGGTCCCTACACACACAAGTCTGGGTTCAGTGGCCCAATAGGAAAACTTTGGAGAAGATCAATGATATACCTGTCAACTTTAGCTTCAAGGCTCTGCCAGGAGGAGAAGATATAATTGAACTGCCAGAAGACATTGTATAGAACCTTAGCACTGACCAGAAGAACTGCTACCTACTGATCAAAGCTCTCAAGACAGGAGATTTGAGCAAGGAAGTTGCTGGTCTGCAGTGTGGCCCACTGAATCAGTCACGCTGGCTGACTACAGGTGAGGCTCTGTTGATGCTGTGGATGAGGCAGCATGGTCTGTAGAGGTGTCGAAGAATCTGGAGGTGCTGCTGAAGTTCTGCCTGGACTTCTACTTCAAGGTGTATTTTGAGATCAAGGTGAAGCACCACATGAGGTATGGACTTCACCATATTGTGACCGCTCTGGGACTGCTGAGAAGCCAGACCTCTAAAGTCAGGAACATAATCACTCATGTGATAGTTCGTGGAGCATATCATGCTCACATTGAGAACCTCATTCCCTCTCCTGTGCAGTGAGGATGAGGAGGAGAGGGCATGGGGGGTTGAGATGATCAAGAAGATCAGCGGTAAGTCTGAGTATGGAGACATGAGTCTGAGAACTCATAGAAACCCTAAACTGAATTTTGATGCCACTTCTCCAATTACTCTGATTAATTGGGATAAGGAGAAACTGTATGAGCCACTCTTCACTTGTAAGATGTCAAGAGGATAAGTTGAGGAGCTTCTCAGGTCTCAACTTGAAGTTGAGAACTTCTTAGTTCACACTCAAAGCTGTGAAAGAGCAGTCCAGGAAGTTTCAGCTGCAGCTCATGCAGTGTATGGGCAAGAGAGAATTGTTGCCAGTTTTCAAGTCAAAGCAAGACATTATGAACATGTTTTAGATCTCTAGAAGACCTGCTAAAGAAATCAAGATGCTTTCAGAAGAAAAAATCTCAAAACATTCAGTTGACCAGCATATTATTACAAGCTAGGGGTGGAGATGGGACTTATACAAATATTAAAGAAGAATTGCAATTGCAAAAAAAAGGTTGAACGTCATAGCTTGCGGAAAGGTGGGGGCAGCTGCCATCACACTCAGTGATGTTGAAAAGAAATAAATAAAAATTGGTGGAGGCGTTTCTGAAAAAAAGAAAGTGCAAGACCAAGAAAGAAGAACAAAAAGATTCTGCCTGATGAAGAGAACAGCCGTAAAATGTGGTGTATAGGAGACTAAAATCATACAATTCATTAGTTTTGGGCCATTTTGGGTGATTTTGGTTATTTTAGGGGTTATGAACCACTTTGGCTGATCTTAAATGGGTTCAAGCCTGCCCCTAGAAATGCTTAAGGGTGTTTGTGAATAATATGGAACATATGGAGGTCATATAAGGCTACCAAGTCTTTGCAATTGGCCAAAAATCCCATTTTTCGACAAAAAAGTGCGATTTTGAACACTTAAATGCGATTTTTCGCAAAGGTTGCATAAGACGAACCCCTCTTAAAATTCAATTTTACATAGGAATACATACTGCCAATCTTGAAATTCCAAGTTTTTCAATATTCGACCTGAGCATGATACACCCTACTGTGCAGTTCTGGTCAATCGTAACACCAATATAACGGACCCACGCTTTGGACATTGAAGTACTGATTGGTCGCCTTCACGACTAATGGTGCCCTTATCGGTTCATTCTCTCAGTAGATTAATCTTCAATGCTCACATCTCAAGGTGAATGAATGAATTGCTCACTTGCACGTTCTGTCACGACAATATTTTGCATTAATATTTGTAAGCATACTACTTGATCCTCAATTTTTCCTCATTTTGGTTAAGGAAATGGACATATAATTTGAGTAGCGGCAAGTCATTACAGTACAAGGAGAATCTGTGGTCTGAACCATAGGCCAGGTTAGGTTCTGGAGCCATCATGCTGAAGCGAACCAGAGCCTCACCGCCAAAGTCAGACACAGAAATGATGAGTTTCAAAATTAAATATACATGGTTCCTGCATATTTTAGCTGAAAATTGTCACTCTTATTTGTATCTGTATAAGTTTATTTTCTCTTTTCAAGGGATCACCTGTAAATATCCCCAAGGAACAGTATTAGCGCCACTACTCTTCATAATCCTGACATAGATGAGGACATTACCAGAGACAGCGCAGGAACATCCTTTGCCGATGACACAAAGATCAGTAGAAAAATAAGAAACCTTGAAGATCTCTACAAGCAGAATGGTTTTGTCGAGATACAACAATATGAAGTTTAGCACTGAGAAATTTCAACTGTTACGGTACGGAAAAAAGGGAGGACCTAAAATCCATGGAGTGCAAGAGAAGATTAGACGCATGGTACAGAACAAGCGAAGTGGAAGTGAAGTGAAGTGAAGTGGAGAGTACAAGAAGTCAACTCACTACTTCATCAGGCCAACTCGAGAGGAAGGGCGATAAGCTTGACCTTCGTGTTAAAAATAGGGACCGTATGTATTATTTGGATTCACTCGGGACTCAGTACTTGTGAGATGTACCTCCTTTCATTTCTCATGCATATGTCACGTGGTGAGGAATTTATGATTTTTTATGATTTCTTTCATTTAATAAACTGATGGAAATACATTGCGTCTTCTTCTTACCCGAAAAAAAGCTCGAAACATAAGAAAAAGAAAAAACTTACATTATCTCGTTAATGATGTGACAATCGCTGGGTTGGCTGTGCGGTAAAACAGCGCCATTTCCTGACCGGTTGTCTGTTAAACTGATGCAAACCCTTTAAGATGATATCTGATAATTATAATTTTTAACAGTGATTTCGAAATAAAATCAATAATGTGTGTGTGTGTGTGTGTGTGTGTGTGTGTGTGTGTGTTACATCTCTCGTCCAGCGTTGGCACGGTCTGCGGTCCAAGAAGCTCTGCAGAAAATCATTTAAGTTTTCAGATTTTACAGATCATAATTTTTACCAGTGAAATCGAATTAAAATCAGTAACATTAAATTATAGTATTTTTTATGCACGAATGAGGGGGCAAGGGTGAATGCATTATACCTCATTATACCTCATTGTCAGGATTTAGTCATTTTTGTACAAAATGAAGTATAATAAAAAGAATAATTTCAGAGTTCATCCGGGCTTGAGACCCGGTGACGGCCGCCGGCGCTTGGTAAACGATCATCCTTCCGCACAATTGGTTGGTAGAAAAATGGGTACCCTAGGTGAACTAGTGGTTAAGACGCTGTGTTGCTGGTGTTTCGGATTCCACGTTAAACTGTAGGTCTAAGGCGGAGTAAGAAAAAGCTTGACCTTCGTCAGAATGAACAATTCGGGGGATGCTAATAAAAGGTTACCAATAAAGTAAGTAGAACTCTTTTAATGCATGAAGGATGGGACAGGGGGTAATAATGTAGTAAGTTTTAGGCGAAGTCGCTTGGTTTTTATATGAAGCAGGAACTAAAATGAAGCAGGAACTAAAATCCATGGAGTGCAAAAGATTAGACGCCTGGTACATACAAACCCCGATGAACACGGTGTACCTATGTGAAGTGGAGAGTACAAGAAGTCAACTCACTACTTCATCAGGCCAACTCGAGAGGGGGATGATAAGCTTGACAGCACGTAATGATATGGCAATCGCTGGGTTGACTGCTCGGTAAAACTTCTACTTCCATATTCAGGTCCACGACATGCGTTTCTTCAAAACGAAAAAATTGTATAACACTAGTCAAATCCTTTAAGTTGAGTTCTGATCGAAATAAAATCAATAATGTGTGTGTGTGTGTGTGTGTGTGTGTGTGTGTGTGTGTGTGTGTGTGTGTGTGCTGACTTCAGTTTTTCGAAAATTAACTTTCTCTCTCTCTCAATTTCTCTCTTTCGCTCTCTCTCTTTCTCTCTTTATATAAAAGAATTTAAAATTGAGTTTACGTTCACTAACAAAAATAATGATATTGAAACATATAAGATTGCTGAAACGAAAGAGGTTATCCCACATCTACTTGTAAGCCAGACTATCTGTGATGAGTGCATGGAGGTCGAGTGTGATGAGTGTCACAAATGTGGTAAACGGACAAAAGTTTTTAAAATAATTGCATACGACAGTCCTGTGAAACTCTTTGTGTCCTATATTGTCAAGTTAGCGAACAAGTTAAAAAAAATGACGGTGTATATTCTTGCCCATAACGAGACAAAATTTGACACACAGTTCCTTTATAAGGAACTGCTTGAGCACGAATCATCAGAGATATTCACGGGTGATCCCTTGAAAAGAGGAAACAAACTTATACAGATACAAATAAGAGGTGATGTACAGTTTAAAGACACTTTATTATTCACACCTTGTAAATTCGCAAAGCTACCCGGGTAATGGGCGTAGCCGCCGAAGTTTCAAGAGGATATTTCCCTTACACTTTCCTCAATAGCGAAACTTTGAATTATGTAGGACTACTGTACTCCACTCAAACATTACTTTAACTATGAATGGATGAGTACAGATGAACGTGAAGATTTTGACCGCTACTACAACAGTTTTAATGAATCTAATCCTTACAATGTAGCTGATGAATGTGAGATTTTAAAGGTTTTTAGGGATTGCTATTGCACTTAAACTTTTGAATATTAATGTAGTATTTTCATATGACAATATTGTGAAAAATATCATAGTAAAAAATAGCCCTACCAATAATTCAGGCATTATCTATAAAATTGGTTGTAAACTATGTGATTCCTTTTACATTGGACAGACGGGAAAGGATTTGCACACACGTGTAAAACAGCATCAATATTTCGTTAGAACGGGACACTCGTCCAGTGCCCTTTTCGTCCATTTGTCAGAGTTATCCCATCGTACTGATAGGAATAATGCTTCATTTTTGTTTTACTCAAGAAACATTGTTTATAGAAATATTCTTGAGTCTGCCATTATTCAACTTACAAATAATTTTAACATTAGCCAGGGCCTTTTTTCGCTTGATCCTGTTGTTTTGAATTCGTTCAGAACGGATTTAGACAAGAGGGGCAAAGTGCTAAAACTCTGGTAGCTTTTCCTTATAAATTTGTATGCTCCTCCTACAATTTTTATTTTTCTATTTTTTTTTTTGTGACGTATATATAGTCTCGAACTTGTTATTTATTTCAATGTTCCTGAGGATGTCATTAGATGAAAGCGCTTAAGCATCATTCTGTGTTTCCTTTTTCTTCGTGGTTATTTTCAACATAAATATTATTTACGTGTTACTTTCGTGAAATAATTTTCATGTGTGGCAGGATGAATAGCTGGATGAACAGCCCGCCTGCCGTCACCGGGTTTCGATCCCGTGTATTCAGAATCATTTTTGGAATAATTTTTCTTTTTCCCTGTGGGTTTGTATCATTCATTTACTTCACGTGTTTAATTGTAAAATTCATCCCATATATATCGGGTGGCCACAAAAAAACTACTTAATTGAAAGTTTAATAACTGCAACAATTCAAAACTTATGCGATTGAGATTTTGCACACATTAACAGATGCATATAATCTATAATTGCTGGAATTTTCAAATATGTAGGTTCTATAGTTTTGTTACAGTGAACAATTTAAAAGCATATGTCTAAAAATAGCATGCCTGGTGTGCATCTGACACGTACGCGCGCTAGCGTAGGCTAAACCTAGTGTGAATTTGCTTTCTTTTATTTTTCCCCTAAAACCCCGCCAGCATGACGTTAAGTAAAAGTGATAAAGTCATCATAGAAGCATGTGTCAAGGAAAAAGGTTGGAATGGAAATAGGATTGGCCGAGAATTCCCCGCAAAGAACTGGACTCGTCAAAGTGTTTATAACTTAATAAGAAAGATAAAGGATACTGGATCAACAGCTAGAAAACCCGGCAGCGGCAGGCCCAAAAGTGTTTCAACAGAAGAAAATAAGGCTGCCGTGGAGGAACTGATTCAATCCCAGGAGAATACACCAGGAACTCATCGCTCCCAGAGACAGATTGCGTACGACCTTGGGATTTCTCGCTCCTCTGTACAAGGGATTGTAAAACGTTTGAAATTGAAGGCCTACAAGAGAATTCGAGTTTCTCGGCGTGATCAGAATGTAAGACAGCGTAGAAAGACCCGCTGTAAATCCCTATATGAACGCTACTCAGCTGAAGACGTGCAAAAAGTTGTGTTTACAGACGAAAAGGATTTCACGTTGAAGGTGGCCAAAAACAGGCAAAATGACAGGGTTTATGGTTCAAGGAAAAAGGACATTCCTCCCTCCAGGCTTTATCATGAAACCTCACGATTCAGCAGAAAAGTAATGGTATCGGCGGGAATTTCATGGAAGGGGAAAACACGAATTCATTTTATTGTCACAAACGAAACTAAAGTTAACTCTGAGCGCTACATCAACCTGTTAGATAATGGGTTACTTCCTGATTGTCGTCAGCTGTATCCTGATGAGGCCTACATTTTCCAGCAAGATGGGGCACCCGCCCATACAAGCCGAGCGACCCAAAATTATCTAGAGCAAGAGACCCTTAATTTCATCAAAAAGGATGAATGGCCGCCTCAGTCTCCCGACTGTAATCCGATGGACTATTCAGTATGGGATTCCCTCATGGTGAAGGTTTACGGCAGCCAGAAAGACAAATTCACCGAAGATGAACTTAAGGAGAAAATCAGTAGAGCATGGGAGGATATCACCTTAGATGAGGTTCGAAAGTGCATCTCCTCGTGGAAGAAGCGATTGAGGGCAGTTTACCAACAGGGAGGTGGTCACATTGACCATTTGTTTAAGTAAATTTTGTTAAGTTCAAATTCATTTTCTTCGGCATGCTATTTTTAGACATATGCTTTTAAATTGTTCACTGTAACAAAACTATAGAACCTACATATTTGAAAATTCCAGCAATTATAGATTATAATCATCTGTTAATGTTTGCCAAAGCTCAATCGCATAAGTTTTGAATTGTTGCAGTTATTAAACTTTGAATTAAGTAAAGTTTTTTTGTGGCCACCCGAAATATATATATATATTATATATATATATAATATATATATATGGGATGGAAATTACTCCAGATACCACTTTTTATTTCTGGAACGGTTGCCATATATTTTATATATTTATTTATATATATATACACATGAGTTACCAGAAAGCACTATTTATATATGTAGGTTTACCAGGCAGCACCACTTATTTATTTATTTATTTACTAAAGGCAAGAGCGAGGGAGACGTTCGCCTTGATTTGCTCAGCAAAAGAACTAATTAAAACATTATTTATTTAATTAACAATACAAGCAAAAATAACAGTACACACTTTATATATATATATATATATATATATATATATATGCTTTTATATTATTATTCTATATTTTTTATAAAGAAAATTCTGCAAAATCAAAGAAGAGGAATCGCAGTTCATTTGTTTTCAATTAATTCGTACTTTCCTGCTAGTATATTTAATTAACAATAAAAGAAAAATGCAAGCAAAAATAACAGTACACACTTTATTTATATATAAAAGAAAAACACAATAAACATTTAGCTAACTTCTCCGAAAGTGTCTGTTTACTTTTGTCGGGGAGAAAGAGTACAACACTCGGCACCTGATTGCCTAAGGCTGCGGTTGACCCAAATTCTTCACCAAAAAGACTCGGATTTACCTCCGTCCACTCCAAATATTATTTTCATCATCATACCGTAGTGTACAAGATCTATTTTTACGCTTAGCGTTTTTCGTATAACATACATGCTTTACTCCAATCGCCTTATATTTCTCATAGCATGTAGAACAGTGAATTTTATCACATTTATGCTTGAAATTTTCCCAATTATCCATCATATGAAACATACCACATTGAGAATTGAAGTTAAGAGTATAAGGTGTGGCACTATGACCCGCAACATGGAACACACGGTCAGTATCAACCGTGAAGTTGTCCATATTGAAGGCTGTACTACTTTGAGAGGTTTGCATTACACGTCCTAATATATACACTATATCTACAACTGCCAAGCGTCTGAATGGTATTACTACCCAAAAATCATCTACATCCCCGTCGTCTGAACCGAACCCGAAGGACAGCCTCGTCCTAACTTCACGTTCGTCGCGGTTCTGAAGGGCAAACTCCACAATTCGTTCAACTACGCGTCGTAGCCCGTGTTCAACACCATTGCTATACATGGATCCAGGATCAACCCTGACTATATACCGATTTCTAGTCAGGGCTGGGGTTGGGGTAGCGGTGCGCACCAACTCGAATGTTGTAACTTCCTCTACAGCACGAGAAGCTGCTGCTGCTGATGTTTAGGATGTACCCGGAATTGAACAGGAATGAGGGGGTACATTTTTGTTTGAGGAAGGTACTATTGTGGTGGTTGTGTCGTAAGACGTAGAGTGTTGGGGCTCTATTACTAGGGGTCTAACAACCGGCGCAATTCTGGCACGCCGCTTTATCCCTGACGTGGAAGGCTCTTCATCATGCCTCCGCTTTGAATTGTCGCGTTGTGGTGTTACAGGTGTCGCTGGTGTGGGTTCGTTAGCGGGGATGGAGTTTGTTACAACAACTTCACTGTTATCGGAGTCGTCTGTAATATCGGTGATTGGGACATGATGCTGTACATCATCGTTTTTCACAGTTCTGAAGAGGAAAAACAAGACTGTAGATTATAAGGAACACCACTTAAATTTTTATTATATTTTGTAAATGACCCACTTAGTAGTGTGACGTGTTAGAGATGGATTCTGTAGAAAAATTCAGGTTCACGAGCTCATCCACATGTATTATATCTGGCCCTACAGGATGTAGTAAAACTGTGTTTATACTTAAAATCATTAAAGAAAAGGGAGAGGTGTTCTCAAAATTTGTGCATAAAGTTATATGGTGCTATTCTACGTATCAATCAGTGTTCAACGAGTACCAAGATGATATTTTGTTCCACAAAAGTGTATATGACGTTAATTCGTTAAAGGGAAATGAACATACAGTCATTGTAATTGACGGTCTCCTGTTGGAAATGGATGAAACGTTTGCCGAGACATTTACAGTGTTCTTCCACCATCTTAACATAAGCGTGTTCTTCTCCAATCAGAATCTATTTTTCAAAATAGATACATGCGCGATGTGTCGTTAAATACACATCGCTAAAGCTACCAAAACGTTGATGTTGAAAGAATGCAGGGTTCCTGGCTATTTTTGCACAGATATGGGGAAAGAATTTATAGGCCGAGCTTTTCAGAACATGCTGACAGAGTTTAATATCAACTACTACAATAGCAATTCTGTACATAAGGCCTCGTTAGCTGAAAGAGTTCAACGTTCCATAAAGGAACGCATGCACCGCTGTTTTACACGTAAAAACACATGCAGATATGTAGACATTCTAGAATCATTGGTCTCATCATACAACCGCTCACGCTATCGCACGACTGGGACAACACCTAACGAGATTTTAGAAAGAGGTACGCGCACAGAGCCTGGTGTGAGAAGAGATAATTGTAGAAAACAACCACACTCTGCACGTTTCAAAATCAGTGATTATGTTAGGCTATCGAGTTCGGGAAATAAATTCGGGAAGGGATTTGAGCAAGGATGGATACGTGAGATTTTTAAAGTTAGGGCTATGAGACCTAAAGGCGAGATAATGTTGCATTACGTTGAAGATTTGAATTGGGAAGAAATCTTAGGAGGCTTTTACCGCGAGGATTTGCAGAAAGTGACATTTAATTTAGGAAAAAATGTGTTTAAAATTGAAAAAATTTAGGAAGCAAAGGTTCAGGAAAGAGTAAAATGTACCTGGTGAAATGGCTAGGGTACCCAGAAATCTTCAACACCTATATAAAAGCTGATGCAATAATGAAGCTTAAATAGTCCGCAACATGACGCCTAACCATTTCTAAGTCACACTACCCTCCTCTTCTTCCCTGTCAATACATCGTAACAACACCCTGGCCAACTTTGTAACAGAACTCCATGGTCCCATTGAATTGGGTCGTGATTCGTATGGGTTATATCAAATTATTTAAAACCTGCAAAGGCGTCTTGATTCTAATAAGTTAAAAAAATCAACAATTTTTGATGAATATAAATATCAAAACAGGACTTTCCCTAATATTAATTACTATTGCATATTACTTTAAAATTAAAAATTGAGGATACCTGCTATTTTGATGAATCATTTACAACAAAATGTAATGAGATGAAAATACATTACTGCAACCCTCCATATATATATGATGAAATAATCGAAACAGAACGGTACTCAAGAGCATTCGTCTAATGACATGTTCAGGAACACAAATATATAACAAGTTCGCGACTAAATATAGGCCACAAAAAATAGAAATACAGGTACATAAATTTTTACATTTACATTTCAACTGCAATCCCTTGCGCCGGATCGTAAGGAGCGTCATTGCAAGTATTATCAACGGTTTGCGTTGAAAATAATCCGACCCGATCGGTTGCGTTAAAAATATTAATTGTAAACACTGCGGCAGTGTCTCCATCTTCATATAAAGCCAGTAAACTGTAAAGTTCTGACTGACTCATGACGGAGGGAATGTGTTTGTTTATTTATTGGTGAAAATAACTACTGTGAGTTCCAGCTGAAAATACTCATTTTATATGCATGATCCCCAAGCACAACCTCCATAAGACTAATAGGCGATTCGTAAGTTTGCTAATTGGTTGTCAATGTAACTGGGCAGGCTATGTTAAATGCGTGTACCAATCAGCTGCCGAAACACCGCTATAACGCACTCACGCTTTGGGTATTGAAGTCCTGAGTGATCACCTTCACCAATAATGAAGGTGTCTTTATCAAATTCGGCTTATTCTCTCCGCAGATTTATTTTCAATGCCACATCTCAAGGTGAATGAGTGAATTGCCCACTCGCACGCTTTGTCACGGTTCTTTCAAGTATTTTGCATTATTATATATTTGTACGCATACTACTCTCAGCTTGATCCTCAACTATTAGGTTAGGTTAAGTTAGTTTAGGTCAGTTGAGGTTAGGTTATGTTAGGTTAGGTTATTGGGAGCGTGAGAGGACGCCCGAATGCCAGAAAAAGTAAGAGACGAAAAGACCGATTAGGGTATGCGACGAAAGAGGGCGAAGAGAAACGAAGGAAGAAGCGTATAGAAAAGAAGAATAGGACAAGAATCAGAAAATAAAGAGAGAGAGAGAGAGAGAGAGAGAGAGAGAGAATAGGTAAATAGAAGTTAGAAATAGACACAAAAATTAGACCTATTATACGATAGTTTGACAAGTAGGAATATGATTTGAAGAACTTGAAGAATTTTAGTCCATTTGTAAATAATAATAATAATAATAATACAAAAGAAAATTTATTGGGGCTGCAGAAAATACTCGATTTGACAAAGGTAAAGTTGCAGCAATAAAAAGTTTGCCGAGAAATAAATAAATATATATTTATATACAGTAACAGGGAAACAGAACCGTACGAGAGTGGGGAGGGGGAAAGGGGGTAGATAGAGAGAGATTTTATGTTTATGTTACATTGTTTCAAAGTGTGTATTTCTTATGTTGAGGGAGGGAAATGCTGTTTGACCTCCTCCTGCTCGTATATAAATTTAATAAAAGTAATTTGAAACGTGTGAGGTTTTGATTGAATAAGTTAATTTAAAATGGAATAGAACCGTACAAGAGAGAAAGAGGGAAAGAGAGAGAGGGAGAGCGAAAGCGAGAGAGAGAGATAGGGGAGAGACAGACAGAGAATTTTGCCACAAAGCGTGTTGTCAGTTACAAATTGGGGACATCCGCATTCCAACATCTCTCTTTGTAGCTTTCGATTGCTTCAGGCAATTCTTCTGCTTCTAAAGTGTATCGAGTTTATCTCGTTACACACTTTTGTCTTTCTTGGAATAAAAAGAGTTGTTTCTTGAAGGCAATTCGGATCTTTCGAATTATAGGTAAATTATTAAGGTGAAAAATAAATGTTATTCTCATAGAATATTTAAAATGTTTATTGTCAATTTTAATATACTGAAATCAAATAATGAATGTTAAGAGGACAGACAGAGAATTTTGCCACAAAGCGTGTTGTCAGTTACAAATTGGGGACATCCGCATTCCAACATCTCTCTTTGTAGCTTTCGATTGCTTCAGGCAATTCTTCTGCTTCTAAAGTGTATCGAGTTCATCTCGTTACACACTTTTGTCTTTCTTGGAATAAAAAGAGTTGTTTCTTGAAGGCAATTCGGATCTTTCGAATTATAGGTAAATTATTAAGGTGAAAAATAAATGTTATTCTCATAGAATATTTATAATGTTTATTGTCAATTTTAATATACTGAAATCAAATAATGAATGTTAAGAGGAACGAAAAAAAATTGTACGAAATTGAGAAGCGAAGACACATCGTATATATAGAGGAATGATAAAAGTAAATATACACTTTTGGGCTACAATTCCCCCTCGGCTAAGCTTTAGAGTGAAACACTTTACTGATATGTGTATTTATATGTTAAAGGATGCCGTCCTAAAGTACAAGATGTCAAGTAGCAATGTATATTCCTGTTTTTGAACCACCTTAGACCTACAGTTTAACATGGAATCCGAAACATGGTACGGAATCCATCACTAAATTTTTTTATTTTATTCGTGTTAAAATAGTACGCGTAAATTTTGAACAAATTTAGTTGGTATTTTAATATATATATATATACACATATATAGAGCGTTTAAAGTGTGTATTATTATTTTTGCTTGTATATTTATTTTCTGTCATTTGTTTTTTCAGTCAGTGTCTGCTATTGGATTAATGTACAATAATAAAGAGTCCTGTGTATTTCTTTTATTGTCAATTTTAATATTGGTGTTTTATTTAATTATTTTGCTAAGCCATTGGCAACCCCTCTAAGCTTTGAGATCATCTCTCTCTTGCTTTTAATATATAAATAAATTCAGTAACTGGCAACCCTCCACATATAAATAAATAATTAAAGTAGTAGTATCTGACAACCCTCCATATATAAATAATTAAAATAAACAGTGCTCTCTGGCAACTGCCGACCTTCTATATAAAAGATGTTGGTCCCTTGAACTCGCATAATGCGTCTGGCTGGGGCCAGGCGAAAACATGTTCTCTTCTCACTCCTTCTTAGGTTAAGGTTTACTTCTTAGGTTAGGATACCCCTTTCGTGGTGAGGCCGTCCTACCTTCTCCCCCAAAAACTCCCCTCCTTTCTATCTCTTAGGTTAGGTATACCCCTTTGTGGGGTGAGGCCGTCCCACCTACTCCCCCAAAGCTCTCCCCCTTCATGCAACTTGGGGGTTACCCCCACCCCCTTGTTGCATACCCCCCATTGTTGCAACACCCCATCCTCTTTGGAAAATCCCCCATTTGCAAAATCAACCCCCTTTCCCTTTGCAACATTGATCAACATTTGCAATATTTCAATTGCACTCTCCCTTTTTGCGCCCAAACTACTAAATATATATATATATATATATATATATATATATGTGTGTACATTATATATATATATATATATATATATATATATATATATATAATATATATATATATATATAATATATATATATGTGTGTGTGTGTGTGTACATTATATATATATATATATATATATATATATATATAATACGCCTCTCCCTGAGTTCGGGCAAAGTCAGGATGTTACTCGAGAGAGGGTATTACTTAAGCACTCTTGGATGCAGAAATAGTTCACTTTTCGTATTCCCACAATCGCGGAGTACTGTGTGGGCTCGTGATTTTCTTTCTCCCAGTTATCAAAGTCCAAAAAGTAGAAAATAAACACAACGGATTATACGATTTTTAATTTGAATATAGGCGAGATAAAGTTTAATCAGTTATAGTGAATCAAATGTTTCTTTTACACAGAACAGAGAGTTAATAATAATAATAAAAGTTTCATGAATATAATATTAGTTACTTCTTCATTGTAAGATATTAAATAAGCCAGAGACCCCTCTAAGACACCCTTGTCCGTTCTGAGTCTCCAAGTTTGGATGAGTCAATTGCTAAGCTACTGCCTTTTTCCCTATACAGTCAGACTCCAATTGAAAACCCATTAATCTTCCAATTCCAAAAGCAATCCCCTGATGAGGTGGGATGCACCTCCCCACCCCGGAGACCGGTTCCTCCGCATCTGCCTTAAAGGCGCTGATCCCCTTCTTATATAGTCAAAGGAACGGAACCTGGCAACGCCACCAAGCAAGCGGTTGACGTCACCTGAGAACGTTGGAGAGCTGAGCGTCTCACAATCCATTGTTTCCCAAGTGAAATCAAAGAAACTGTCTGCGTCACTGGCGTGTGAATTCAGTTCGGAAGGAAATGAGTCATACACTAGCATGGGAATAATTGAATGAATGAAATTACATAAAAATAATTGTCATCAGGGCATGTATAACATATATATATATATATATATATATATATATATATATATATATATATATATATATAGAGAGAGAGAGAGAGAGAGTGGCGCAAAAGTCAGGCGTAAAAGGAGTCAGAGAGAATAGATCTTTTCCGTTCTAGTGGCGTCACTACTTTTGAATAAAAATAACTTTTTTGGTTTAAAAGTATAATTTATGCAATGATGACCCTTTGACTCCTGACTTTTGGCGCAAAAGTCAAGAGTCAAAGGGTTATCAGTGAGAGAACATCTCTGCAGACACGATATAATTATGTCATTTGACCTCAATCAAATTTAGGAAAATGTACATGAACTCTTTATTTAATTTTATGTTGTTGAATGCGTGTTAAAATTCACAAACAGGCGGGGTTTTTGTTTTTCTGTAAAGTCATCAATATGCTGTTCAAGTATGTGAAAACAAAAGTTCAAATATTGATAAAGGACAATATTTTACGCTTTGAAATATTAGGTGCAATTTTCTCACTGATAAATGGTTTTTTCTAAACCTATTTATGAAATAGGGCTCCAAAGCCCAAGTGTTTTACGAAGAAGCCTCCCTCCAAACAATGGTCGTTTATTGCTCTTTTTAGAAAGTCTGCAAATTTTTTTGTAATCACTCATGAATATTCAATAAATCATACCTTTGCTTCTTGGGTACAGTCAAAGAAAATTAGTGAAAATATTGAAACGTAATCAAGAAATACAATTAAACTGAGACCACTAATAATATAATCAGCCCTGGATGACCATCAAAATTTTCATGCAAAATCTGTTAGGAAATACCAGAACATTAAACCACTGAGAGACAGACGTAAATTCAGCGAATGTCTTGCTGCAGAAATACAGAAAACTACTCGTGTCAAAGCTAACTCATCCACAGTCAGACATAAAGCGAGTCAAGAAAAGCTAAAAGGGTGCTTCGTAGTCGGTTTTAACAAATGATAATCTCTCTTCTGTTTGTTTTCTTTGAGGATAAAGGGATTTTTTACTGCAATGCACCCTTTTAACACTTCTTTGGTCTCAATTCATTGGATTTCTTATATATATATATATATATATATATATATATATATATATATATATATATATCACAAACTCAGAATGGTTCCCTGAGAACAATATATGTTAAACACATATATGCACGGTCTGTGTTTAACATATATATATATATATATAATATACAGGGCGTCCCAAAAAATGTATACACACTTTAAATAATTATAAAGGCAGTGTTTATTAAAATACATTTCATTTTCAAAATGTAATAGAATCTACAGACATTATTTAATTGTTTTGTCAACGCCTGTTTTTCAAACTGACGTCCGTTCTGGTCCAGGCACTGCTGATAACGCGAAGCAATGGAATCGCAAACATCACGAAACATTTCGTTTGGTATTTGTGTGCATTCTCGTTCAATGGCTGCTCTGAATTCAGCGACTGTTGCAGGTTTTATAGCGTAGACTTTGTCTTTTAAGTATCCCCATAAAAAAAAGTCTAGTGGTGTGAGGTCTGGTGAACGCGGAGGGTATTCTACGAAACCCCTTCGTCCAATCCACATCCACATCGTGCCAAGTACCACTCGCAATACTCCACTCTTCGGTCCGGATCATCTTCATTAATAGCATTGACTAATCTTGGAATGTAACTTTTCCATTGACAGCGCTTCAAAATGCGTTGGACAGACGATTCTGAAATTCCTACCTCACGACTCGCTTGCCGCACAGATTTTCTTGGACTTTGGTGATACGTTTCCAGTACTCTTTCTTGCTTTGTGGGGCTTGTCGATGTCCGTGGTCTTCCGGAACGCTTCTTGTGGACATTCTGAACAGTTCCATCGGCTTCAAACTTATCTCTAAGTCGAGTGATGGTAAGTCGCGTTGGTGGATCTGTTTGAAACTCCCTCCTAAACTGTCTTTGCACTTCAACTGCGTTTTCACACTTCCAGTAGCATTTTAGAATGAATTTCCTTTGTTCAAAGCTTAGTCTGACTGCCATTATTAATTCTAATGGGTTTAACTTGGAAAGAAAGAAGCATCAATTGAGCTATCAGCTGTTAAAGTGTGTATACATTTTTTTGGGACGCCCTGTATATACGTTACCTTATGAACCATATGTTGTTTCGTGCGTTGGTCTCTCTTCACACGGAGGTCAAGCTGGTGGCCCGCTTCTAGGTCTGGCTTGGTGGAGGAGCGAGTTGCTTTCTTGCGTTCTTCACCGTACATAGCCAGGCACGCCCAGCTCATCTGGTACCGTCCTGAGCCAGGCATCTAGTCTTCTCTTCAAGACTTCAACTTTGAACCCGTTACGTTTCTGAGGTCCTTTTTGGAAGCTGGTTGAAAAGTCTTGGCCCCCTGACAACCAAGCTATTTTCCTTCAGTGTTGAGGAGGTCCCTTGTCGGGCCTTTAATTTGGGAACACTACACATTCTGCCTCTCCTATTTTCCAGTGTTGTTTGAATGGTAATTGGGTTTAGTTTTAGGTTTGGTACCAGTTTTTCGATCATTTTCCATATGTAGATTATGGTGTACCTCTCTCTTCTTCTTTCCAGAGAGTACAGATTTAGTTTACGTAGTCTTTCCCAGTAGTTGAGTTCTTTGCAGCCATCAATCTTGGCTGTGAAATGTCTTTGCGTTTCTTCTAGTTTATTAGTTTCTTCCTTTTTATATAGGGACGTCAAAACTGAGCAGGATTCAAGTTCTGGTATAATCAGTGTTTTTAGCAGGGGAATCATTACTGTCCTGTCCCTTCTCTTGAATGTTCTTAGTACCTGTCCCGCGACTCTTTTGGCTTTATTTATCGCTATTTGATTTTGTGCTTCGAATTTCGTATCATCTGTCATTACTACCCCCAAATCGATCGCTTTCGTGCTTCTCTGAATTTCCTGTCTATCTGGAGCATAATATGCAGTCTGTTTAAGTTCCTCTTTTCTACCATATCTCAAGAGCTGAAATTTATCGGTGTTAAATGACATGTTGTTGTCTTCTGATCATTTGTATATCTTGTTTGTGTCCCTCTGCAAGGCCTCCACTTCATTCACATCGCTGATTTTTCTGCTGATCTTTGTATCGTCTGCAAAGGATGTTACTATATTGTTGCTGTTTACTCCGCTGTCTATGTCTGTTAGCATGATAATGAACAGGAGTGGGGCCAGCACTGTTCCTTGTGGTACTGAGCTGCGTACTTCCGATTCTGATGATATATATCTTGAATTTTGACGACCTGCAGACGTTCTCTTGAAGAAGTTGTATGCTAGATCTATTTTCCTACTTTGCCTGTTATTCCCATATATTTCATATTATGTGCTATTATACCATGATCACATTTGTCGAAAGCTTTAGCAAAATCTGCGTATATGACAGCGTAGTTGTCATTGCCTTCAAGCGCATCTAGGCTATTGTTGTAGTGTTCTGTTAGTTGTGATAGGCATGATCTACCTGATCGGAATCCATGCTGATTTTCGTTGAATCTTTCCCGTGTCTCCAGGAAATCATAAATTTTCTCTCTAACTATTCTCTCAAATACTTTGGTGAGGTGTTTTGTCAATGACACTGGTCTATAGTTCTTTGCTTGAGATCTGTCCCCTCCTTTATATATATAGGGACAATGTTTGCTCCTTTCAAGATGCTCGGTATTTCCCCAGTGTCTAGGGATCTTCTCCATATCCAGTATAAAGGTGTAGCTATTTCATTTTTACAGTTTTTAATCAACAATGCGTTCCAATTGTCCGGACCTGCAGCTGAATGTGGTTTCATTTGTCCTATAGCTATCGCTACATCTTCTGGGGTAAAATCAAAGTCTGTTATATACTCTCCTTGTCAGGAATCGCTTTGTCACTTTTGGGGTACTGAAAACTGATTCACATTGGGCTCTCAATGTTTCAGATATTTCTTTTGGATCGTCAGTTAGTTCATTATTTCTCGTCCTTAAGTACCCAATAGCAGCGCGCGTTTTTGTTTTCCCTTTTGCATTGCTATAGAAGTATTTTGGAGTTTTCTTTATTGCTTCTACCGCCTTTTCCTCTTCCCTCTCTGTATGGTCCTTAATCAGGGTTTGTATTTTCCTATCGATACCCTCCAGTTTTTCTTGTATTACTTTCCTGTCATTTTCTCCGCAGTTGCCTAACTTCGCCTCCACTTTCTTTCTTTTGCGGAATAGTCTTCTCTTTTGCCTCTCTAGCCAGCTCCTCTTTCCTTTTGGCTGTGATTTTGGAGCATATTTTTCTAAATTTCTCAGTGTTTTTTCTTCCAAGGTTGTTAGCATTTATTCAGTTGTTTTATTCTCGAAAATTGCTCTCCACTCTATTTGGGCCATGTGCGATCTGATTGCTTCCCAATTTATAGTTTTGGAGTTTAAATTAAAGGCCCCAAATTTGTTTCTTTCCTCAATATGTGTATTGTCTTTTAATGCTGTCGTCATATTTGTTGATATCTCGATTAAGTTGTGGTCTGAGATAATGGTTGGGGTTATTTTTATATCAGCAATCAAGTTCGTGTTATTCGTGAATACCAGATCCAGGCAGTTATATTTTCTGGTATTTTCTGTTATCTCCTGTGTCGGCATAAACTCATTTGTGAGAGCCATCAACATTTTTGCTTGTTCCTGGTCTTCTCTTGTGCCCCCTTCTCCTGGTATATATATATATATGTTAAACACAGACCGTGCATGGAACAAGGAACTCTTCTGGGAAAATTAAATCCACTATAGTCCGAATAAGTAATGGTAAATAACAAATACCATAGTTTTTCTTTTTCCCATTACTTATTCGGACTATAGTGGATTTAATTTTCCCAGAAGAGTTCCTTGTTCCATGCACGGTCTGTGTTTAACATATAATTGTCTCAGGGAACCATTCTGAATTTGTGTATGTATATATATATATATATATATATATATATATATATATATATATATATATATTCCTATCCACCTTTTTGTATTTTATAAATGGGAAGTTAAAGTCTCCGCAGATCATTATATTGGGGGATGGACGGTTTATGGTCTTTATTAGCTTTCTGAGGTCATCAATGGCCTCTGAGAATTTTTCGGTTGGGGTGCTTGGAGGGCTATAGATGACTATTAGTATCACGTTTAGTTTTTCTATTTTCACTGCAAGGAGTTCCACATAGCTGTTTGATTTACTTATTAATTATCGTCTCTGTCATATGACCTTCCTGTACATATATAGCACAGCCACCTTTACGTCTCCTCGTTCTATCTGTTCTTAGTAAGTTGAAACCCTCCATATTTATATCTTTCTTATCAATACAATGTTCGCAGTTCTTACAATTTCCTTGGCAATCCTTAAGATGAGTTTCTGTGAGGCATGCGATGGCCGCCCTTGTTTCGTCCATAAATCCTTTCAGGTACGAAACCTTATTGAGTGCTTGGTTTGGTCTTATTCCTTGAATATTAACCAGGACAATTTTTATGTTCTCTGTTTTTCGTTGCCCCTTGTGCATTTCAATTTCGTTTTCTTTCGATATCGCTTGATTCGTTGCCCTATGATCCTCCGAGAAAGATCCGTTTCCGTCTACTTGTACTGGTAGTTTCTTGCCCGGTATCGGTTTGGCTCCGGGGTTGCCAGCTGTGTCAACTGCATGTGGATGACATTTAGCATCCGTAACGTGTCCGCGATGTTGAAAAACATTTTTGTTCGCTTATTGTGTTCCTATTGTTATTCATATTGTTATTGTTATCCCTATTGTCATTTAAACTTTGTCCTTTGTTCTTTGAGTCTGTCGGGAGATGTTGATAATAGCATTTTTTTTTTCCCGAATTTGCAGGTTCCATATTTTGTGTAAGTCCTGCAGATGTCCGGGTGGTAGAATTTGCATCTGTCTCCAAATTTACAATGACCATTATTATAGAAGAAATTGCATATTGGGGATGTTCATATATACATTGTCCTCTTTTAAATCTGTAATTATCTTTTATATAATATCTGCATATAATTCCTTCCCCATATTTACTCGGGGCCTTTGTTTTTTGCTCTTTATTGGGGAACAGTTTCACTCTGTTTTCTTGATTGCCCTCTTCTCTTTTCCTATTTGTTTCAATTTGTGTTGATGTCCTTCGTTACCCTTATATTATCTGTTGTCTTTACATTCTCTGTCGCCTGCATGTTTTCGGCCTCGTTTTGTGATGGTATTTGATTTTTTTTTATTTCGCCTTTCTCCGTTTCTTCTGTTTTCCACTGTTCTTTGTTCCCACTTTCCTCTTTCATTTTCTTCTCGTAGTCTCTTTCTGCTTTAAATACTGTAAAAGAGTTTAATTCAGTCAAGCAGTTTTCGCAGAAAAATTTTAGCCCTTTATGTAAGTTGTTTAGCGTTCGTTATAAGGGAGATTTTTCATCTCCCCATTCTCGGCATTTAAAATCAAAAAGTAGCTGACAAAAATCACACATCGCCCCTGTCTCATCTGTTGCATCATTGCAGATACCACAGAGTTGTAGGTATGTATTCATTTCCATGTTGCTGAATTGACTCAAAAAGCGGTATTATAGGAGGTATTGGGTGGGGGATGACTCAATCTGAGTGAGGGAAAGAATTCTCCGTTACTCCGGGGGCTGGGATGGGGGATGTGGCACGCTGTATACTTCTCACTGATTGGTGCTCTCGACTGTGGCTGCGGGGGATAATGGGGGGAGGGTATTTGCAGGCACTTCAAAAGCCAGGTTTCCTCACAAAGAGACTCTCAGATAAAATGCTGTATATATTAATTCACTTTGTTTTTATTTACTTTTTTTTATATGCCGCGATTTTTACTTTTTTAAAAAGAAATACCACTATGCACTATCAATTAACTCACAATATCGGCACCATTTAAAACTGATTAACTGTAGGATTTTTACTGTAATACCGCTTTTATTCGGACTTCGATCGAAACACGTGTAACCGCCACATTATATATAAAACAATATATATATATATATATATATATATATATTTTCTGCTTACAGATACCATAAAATTGTACACGGCAGATATTACATTTTAACTGCACATATTTATATATATATTTGTACATATTTGTTATGATATAATATAAAATATAATACTCTTCGGTAAATTCGAGGTCTTTTTCACTAAAAAGCATTCCTCCGAATACGTCATTACATTACATTCCACTTCATTTGGAAAACATGAACCCACTCGCACCTATCGAGGTTATTCAAATCATGAACTATATTTTACAATAAAATTGTGCAAAATATCAACCTGAAGTCACCTAATTAACATACAACCATTTGCAGAGCGACCAAAGTAGGCTACATAACTTAAGTTAGGAATATACACTATTTACAATCTACTACGTCCCTCGATGGTATTAAAGTTTATTAACACAAAGTTACATACACTATAGTGACCGTTATATGTATAATCGTAAAGCTTTACACTGTAGGATATGTTTATTTTATATGCAATGAACCTATTTAGTTCTTAAAATAACATTAAAAATACCACCTAAAAGTTTCTGTTCGTAATGGTTCACAATTTACAGTGAAATTCGGAAGTCACAAGTCATTAAATGAGTCAAATTTCAGGGGAATCTCAGATAACACAAGTTCCGTCTTGTCTCTTCGTTTAATGAGGACAAATGAGCAGTTGGGGAATTTTTTTCTCTTATGAAGGGATACTCCGTTCATCAAACCTGACTCGATGGGTTTGCGTCGTTGTTTGGGCGTGGCCTGGAGGTGGCCCAAGTACCTCAGTTTCTAAGGGGTTATTTCACGCATTATATCGGGTGAGCTTTTAAAACTTCTGACACTTTAAAAGGTTTGTAATTTTTTTATTAACTGAAATAAAAGCATGAAATTTTGACTGTCCCTTCTCTACATATGGAGAATTAGTCTCGTGCAAAACATGCTCTATGTGATGTATTCTCAGCTCAATAATTCTTTGTACACAAACAACTAAATTTTGCAGTGCTCTGGAAAGTGTATCTGTTGAAATCTGAGAAATTTCTTGTTCATTTGACGCTTTCAATCCTTCTATTATGTGCGGATTCTGCTTAAACACTATCTTTAAAATAACCCTACAGATAAAAAGGATAGAGCCTTTCCATCAAGTTATTTGCAGTTTTCAAAGGTACTGCTCTAGATGTCAAAGAAAATAATTCAGCTTCATCCAAAACTATTATTGTTTCGAGGTTATGCAGTTATCTGAAAAATAGAAAATTGTCTAATTTTCTGTATAATTTCTTTTGCAATATTTTTATAATGCACTGTGAAAATGAAAGCTGCTCAGATCGGTGAGTGCGTTGAGCATTTTCTTATTGTTATTATCAAAGACCTATTTTATTAACATAAAATGGAACAATTTCATTTAATGTGTGAAATTCCTTCATTTCTTCACCCATCAGCTAACTTCGATGATAATTTTTGTATTGACGTTTGTAATGTATTGTAAAAAGTCTGAAAAGTCCTTATTTCTTTGCATTCTATTTGGTAAGCAAATATATTTCATCTAGACATCAAATACATATAGTTGATCGGTGAATTTTCATTAATTTTTAATAAATTTATTTCCCTACCCAAGACTTTGATTAAGAATGTGCCCTAAACAGACATTGATCTGAGCAGTATTTTATTTTCAATGTAAACTAATTAATTATGCATGAAAAATTACCTATAAAGGCTAACCAAGTTCTTTTGTCGGTGCTCCAAAGTTTTTCTTTCCATGGAAATTTTCATTTGATGACAGAGAGAAATAGCTTTTTTCTCGCCCAACTATTTTATGACAAAACGAAGAATTGCATCTGCTTTTAAAAGATTTGTATCCCTTCGACATAATGGTTCTGCACCAGTTTCAAGTGTTTTAAGACAGATGATCAGCTCCTTAAGTAGCTGTAACTCTTCGTCAGTTATTGAGAGTCGGAATGAATTTATGTCATTCAAAGCTTTGCACACACATTTTATGGAGCATCACATGACTTTCAATGATATAAATCTTTTTTTGTGCAGGAAGGAGGAAAACCCCGTAGAAAGCCTCATAGAAGGAGAAGAAGAGAGCCGAAATTAAGGTCTAAAGTTTTTAGAGATAGTCCATCGAGTGCGGCAATCTAGGATTAGTTTCATCTGCTTTCCAGAATGTTCTTCTCTAATATACACTAACAGCTTGTCATTACTTACTCCATATGGACGAAAATGCCTCACAATTTTTCTCGCTTCATCAACAACGAGTGTAATTTCATTTGTTTGTGAAGGTTATCATCAGTGAATGCTTGCGGCACAGTGGATGGATTAGATAATTCCTATTCTCATTTAACTTCATCTTCCTCATACACATACTTCTCATACATACTCGTATTCAGGTTGTAGGCCAGTCTCATTTATTTGGCTTTCTTCAGTTGAACCACTGGACTGAGTACTTGGCACTTTGGCATGGGGTTGATAAAAGAACATCTCAGACTGCAAAATATATTCCACGTATGTAACATAGTTGATGCTCTGCTCTGTACAAACCAGTTCTCCATATTTCACCATAACTGACGCTCCATCTGTTGTACTGCAGCCAATATTTTTTAGACTAAGATTAACAAATGGATGACTATTTTTAACTAACTTCTTAGCTTTTTCCGCGAGCATGCTTCCAATTATACTGATAAGACCAACGTTCCAATGACTGCCAGGTCTGAATGGACCTTTATATTCATAAACTTTTTATTTTGGATTAAAATATACTTACTAAAGTTTAAGAAAACTGTTTACCTGCTTTCAGCATATTCTCTAAAGTGAAGACCAATTCATTCCTTTTATCATCCGCATAAATCTTCACTAAATGAAAAGTTTCTGATGGATTTTTCGGCAAAGTATACCCATCTATCAGTAGAGCTGATCGAAGATAGTCACTTCTAGCAATAGCATGGAATGAAAATCCATCATAGGCCGTCAAGTGTGAAAGAATTTCATTCAAAGTGCGCTGTGGTTGCAAAAAGTGATAAATTTTAAATTTTTTCGTTGCTCGTTTCTGTTACACCAAACTGTGAATCATCAGGAAATTGATCGTTAGGTTCATTCAAAACTACCATTTTATGCCGTGCCTCAAGATGTCTTTTCATGCCACTTGATGACCCGCCTTTACACTCGATAAATTGGTTACATACTTAACACTGACTAGAGTCACCATTATTATTTTTTCAATACTTCAAAATTGAATTAAGTTTAAAGGCGAGTTGAACACGCCATTGTTTCGCATTTACTCAACGTCACTAATGTATACGGTTATTAATTTATTATGGTATAATAACTTTGGCAGCACGCATCACAGCAGTGTCCCTTTTAAGTCTTATCTTCCAACGTGTTTGAACGTGTAATGGTCAACACAAACGTCTATCATCGTTTATCTATCATTTACATTTTCTTTACAAAAAAAAGTAATTTTTTCTGTATTTTTGTGGAGACTTTCCTATTTTCACTTTAACATTTTTCCCCTCAAATGAAAGTAAAGCATTAAATTAGTAATTTATTACGCTTACAAAATACGAATTTCATTAAATGGAAAAAATATATTTCATTTTAATTGTATATTTGACAAACTTTCATTCAAGCAATTGACTGAATTTATCACCTTTTACTAACACTAAAAAATTGTATTTCATATTATTATCAATTAGTATCAATTATTATAAGAATTATAAGTATTGTATTTAATTAAGATTCAATTTTTAAATATCTCGAATTTCCCGGTAATTTTTTTGTTTTCGGTGAAACGGGAAATGGGATTCCAGAGAAAACCCAGGAAATCGATTCCCGGTTTTAATCAACAACAACAACAACAATGCTTGCGTGTCTGCCAATGAAGATTTTGTAATTTCAGAAAGATAATAAAATCTCAAATATTTTATGCTCCATAATAAAACCGAACAGGGACTTTGCGACTTTATACATATATATATATATATATATATATATATATATATATATATACTGTACAGTATATAGGGATAGATAGATAGATAGTGTGTGTATGAATGTGTGCGCGCGAACGACAGCTGCAGGTAAGTGATGGCGAGTGTGTAATAACTGACAGATGTAGTGCGTAATTTTTTGTGAGGTAATAATACTTTGGGTATCTCGTAACATAAAAAAAAAATATATAAAAAATGTAGACACATTTTTGGTGTCGGGAAAAAATGTTAGTGCTGATTACGTTAGGTTACGCTAGGTTAGGTTAGTTAAAGTATGGTTAGGTTAGGCTATATTAACCAGTACTCACTATTTAATGACTTAAAAGAAACCACCTTCCGGGCACTCAATTGCGTCCGAAACAATTATCACGCCCTTCTTGATTCCATGGCATTAAGGTTAGGTTAGGTTAATTAGTTTTTTAGATATATAGATTTAAAATTGTCAGTACCTCGTCTATGCGGAGACGCACACGTGTGTGTGTGTGTGTGTGTGTCGTACGAACGAAATGGAGAAATTTTGTTTCGCAATAAATGTATGTACAGTATACGTGATTATTGATTTTTTGATTGATACCCGGTATGATCGCACTCAATGTCATTTCCATTCGCTAAAAGTGGGTTTGCCGAAAGTTAAAATTTCAAAGGACGCAATTTTTTTATCGGTCTATTCCCAATTCATGCCATTCTCGTTCTCATCCACGACTTTCCCACTTTGGTCCAGGTTAGGTTAGGTTATACGATAGGTTAAGTTAGACTAATATCAGGTTAACCCTTTCAGCCTTGAATTTTTTGTAGGGTTAAGTTATGAATGCGTGTATTTGAAACGTTAGCAATTGGCATCTTCAGTCCTGAAAGGGTTAATCTAGGTTAGGTTAAATTAAGTTGGGTTAGGAAAAATTATCCATTCCCATTTGGCACCTCCTTTACCGCGAATGGGAATGGAGTGAAGTTGTTTTTCAAATCAAGAAAATCTTTTCTCAAATGTAGAATCTTCATTTTGTACATTTTCCTTTGCGAACCGAGGATGGGAATGACACTGAATAGGAATAACAATGAATGGGAATGACATTGAGTGGGAAGTAATCCGAACTAAATCAAAATTTTAACGTAAATTTTAACAATTGTTATCGCAATAAGAATAAGTGAACAATTTTTTTTTGTAAATTGTAAAGTAAAAAATAATTACAGTCTTTATTATTTGAAAAAACTTTTCAATATTTTAAGTATATTCGAAAGGTCAGTGAATTTGATATTTACATCGTTCGTCTTTTTCTTTTTCTTTTTAATGCTTCAACACTCTTCAGATATTGAATATATTATAGTTTTTGTAAATAATTTCGAAGTTATTGGTTATATTTAGAGGTGGTCTATTCGTGGTTAGTTACTTATATGGTGGTAGTAAACTTTGTTTGGTTTATAACGGGGCTGGTTAAGATTTTGTCGAGAGTTTGTTTGTGGTGTAAGCGGTACAAGGAGACTTACGTACAGTCAGCCTCGTTGCATAAAAATCGATACTCAACATTGCTTTCATTTTCGTTTGATGTTTTCTGTTTCAGAATTGTCCCCAAATTTTATTAGGTTTGTGATTTTTTTTTCGGGGGAGGGGGGGGGGGGGACTGGTTTTCAAGTGATGACGCAATAGTCGTGTAATGCTTTTCCTCATTTTAAAAATGATTTAGGCTTGGCTTTCGAACTACAATATATTATCTTGGTACTTTTGCATTTCCTCCCAACACTAATTTTTTTTTTATAATGGAAGGAAAATAAAATGATATAAGTGTTGGGAGCAAAATATTCTGAAATTACATCATTAGTTCTATGAATAAATATTCTTAACCTAACCTAACCTAACCTAACTTGAAGCCGGCTAACTACGGCTAACGCCTGCGGCGGGCTGTTTTTAACCTAACCTAACCAAACCTAACCTAACCTAATCCGAACACTAATTTTTTTTATAATGGAAGGCAAATAAAGTACCATAACCAAAACCAAACCAACATTATATAAAAAAAATTAGTGTTGGGAGGATAATGCAAAAGAACCATTATCTTCCTTACCATTTTTGCTGTTTATCGTTCTATTTTATAACGAATATTCGCGATTAATTTTAATTCATGTTGAACACTTTACGTATATGTTCGACGAATTAATGTCTTTATTAGGGATAATTCGTTTTTTCGGGTGAATTTGCTTTGTAATTTTCATACACTCCTTCATCAGTGAGTTTATTGTAGACACTATTTTCATCTTTTATTTTGAGGTGAATGTCCAGGGCATGAAAGTGATTAGTTTGAGGAAATTCACACGTTTAGAATATTGCCAAAGCATCGTCTATGAAACGTAGAATGTAGGCTTAAATTCATTATTTTAGTTTAATAATCATTTTCTACGTGAGACACACGTAGAAATCTACGAATGTAGGAGCGAGAGGCGTTTCTATAGCAACACACCGTCTATTTGTAGGTGAGTCTTATCACTGAATTTGGATGGAGTTCTGGTTCAACATATTTCGAGTAACTTTCTTATCTTATCTCGCGTCAAATGGCGAGGGGGTATAGGGTGGTTGTTGTAGGAAATGGCACATTCGCAAATAGGGATTCTTGTCCACTGATGCCAGCCATTGTTCGTCTTCGATTTTAATCTGTTACTTTTAATAGAAACTGGAAGATTTGAAAATGTTATTATTATTATTAATGTCGTTATATGAACCGTGAAAATTTGATTAGTGAGGAACACGAGAGAGAGAGAGAGAGAGAGAGAAGAGAGAGAGAGAGAGAGAGAGAGAGAGAGAGAATCTTCTCTTGCAATAAAAAAATGAAAAAATGTTGAAGAAAAATTGTATAAGGTGTAAAATATAAATTGATTAAATGAACATTAAATCAATGTATTTAAGACATTTTCTCGCCTTTTTTCAAATATTTCTATAGAATTATTTACTTCACCGGCAATATATTCAGTATGTTTACTATTTTAGACGAAAAGAAATTACTGCAAATATTTGTTTATATCATTTTGGCTCTATTTGTAGCCATTATTTGGTGTAAGGTGAGACGTTCAGTGTAAATTGTTTGGTGTAACTCGTAGTATCGATCCTATTTATTATTTTAAAGACTTTTAATAAGCTAACCTCCTCAAAGTCTGCGTTTCTCTCCAAAAAATAACCTTAATTCTGATAATTTACCCTCTTAGGATTTGTGACGTATAGAAGGGATTATCTTGGTGGCTCATGCCTGAACCTTCTCTAAACGTTTTATATCCTTTCTCAGAGGTGGAGATCACGAAAACGAGTTGCAAAGGAATAGAATAATCCCATTCTTAAAATTACAGTAAATTATCTCCTCAAATCTTGAAAACTTTATTCTCCATTTTTTTACATTGCCTTAAAAATTTAAAACCGCTCTTGATAAAAATTCCAAAGTCCTCTTCTAAGTCGGTCGAAGGTAAATCCTGACCTAACAAAGGATAATTTTATGAGGATGACCGGTTCTTAAATGGGACCTAGTATGTTTCATGGACTTCTCTCGATTTTCCTACGAAATTGCAAACAAGGGCAGTCGATGACCCTGATTTTGTTTCTGCAATCGGTTTTCTTGAGAAACCTAACCTAACCTAACCTGACCTAACCTAACCTAACCTAACCTAAACTAACCTGACCTAATCGAATTTCTTATACTATTGTTTTTTGCAAGATATCGCACTAATTCTTGTCATTTTTTTTTGCAGAACAATGAGTGATGTTTGTATTAATTTGAAGTGGCTATGGCAAAATGTGCCTGACGATGAATCCGCAGTAAAGTTTTCCAGGAACATGATGTTATTCCTAAGAAAAAGTTATGCAAACGCAAGCACAACATGGCAATTAAGTGCTTGGCTGGCGTGCCGACCTGGCGTTGGCAGAAGAGCATGTGCAACGAAAAGGTTTCGGTACGCAAAGGTACATGGCTAGAGGGCTCAACGCTACCGCTATCAAAAATTGTAGCGTTCATATACGCCTGGACGAAGCAGTACACCAATTTGAAGTTCTGTGCAGATGAACTTGGCATGGCACACACAACCGTGATCGACTACAACAGTTATCTTCGAGAAGTGTGTGCTGATAATATTTTGAAAAATCACACGAAAATCGGCGGACCTGGTTGTACTGTCGAAATTGACGAGACATTATATTCTCGCCGGAAAAACAATAAAGGACGCGTGTTGCCACAGCAATGGGTATTTGGTGGAGTTTGTAGAGAATCAGGAGACGTGTTTCTCTACGCTGTTCCCAAGCGCGATCGGACAACGTTAGTTGACTGTATAAAGGCATCCATTCTTCCAGGGTCCACGATCATGAGCGACATGTGGAAGGCGTACGAGGGCATTGATCAACTCGCTGGGTACAACTATTCGCATTACACTGTTAACCACAGCATGAACTTTATCGACCCATCTATCGGAGCTGAGATTCAGCAGGTGGAAAGCTTGTGGAATTCATTGAAACAATCGAACAAACTGCGATGCGGAACAGATCGCGACCAACTTGACTCGATCCTTTGTGAATTTGTATGGCGTAAGCACCACACCAGCTCGGACTTATTCAAAAAGATGTTGGAGTGTATTGCGTCGTTTCAGTAAATAAATTTATTCAATATCCAATAACATTTTTCTATATCATTTCTCAAGAAAACCGATTGCAGAAACAAAATCAGGGTCATCGACTGCCCTTGTTTGCAATTTCGTAGGAAAATCGAGAGCAGTCCATGAAACATACTAGTCCCCTTAAATGTGTAACCTCGCACTTCTCAGGTTTGAAGAACATCTACCAAGTGGTATGAGATCGGAGCGAAACTTTCCAATTCCTTAGGAACTTTGCTCTGATCGAGTAATTTGTTAAAATATATACGGTATCTAAAAGGCTCACTCTTTAAAACTCTAGGCCTAAACTTATGGTTTGCACCTTGCTCGCTTGTTTCAATCGATGGTCGATGTGACCAAGAAAGAAGATAGTGAAGAAGAAAAACTGGAACAGACGAAGAAATGGGAAAGAAATAGAGAAAGAGTGGAACAGAAACGAGAGCGTGAGTAGAAGAAGACAGGCGCCCGGGCTCAACCAGGCACGCGCAGGCTTTAAGAGCAGGCTCTTTTGTAGATTTGGGGATCCGAACCCCGAGGCCTACTAACCTCACAAGGAGGAAGCAGGCCCCCTAAAAAAGTGACAACAGATGCCGATAACAGAACCACCGACACCTTCTCGGAGGATGGAAGAGAAAAGATCTCTACCTCCAGCGAGGCCACACGACAATCGACCAATCGACCACCACCTCCATCCGATCTTGTTTCAATCAAAATCTCCTCTTGTAAGCAAATTACTTTATCTAAAATGAATTCTGGTTCTCCGTTCCTGAAAATGGACCACCGGTTCAGGAACAACGCTTGAATCCTTCCTATTGAAAATTGTACTTAAGTCGCTTAATATATTAACTACATCTTTATTGTGAAAGTAAAGAATCCTATCCTGATCCCTAAGGGGACCTATGCTATCCTTCAGGGACTTTTTATTGTCTATATGAACAAATAATTCTTTCGGATTAATTCTATTTTGAGACACGCCCGATTTCTTATCCGCACTTAGCTTCCCTCATTAAGCCTTTTTCCTCTCGTACGCAAATCTAAAAAGTTTTGTTCTTGTTGATATTAATTAACCTGTCCCTTCCATTCAGTTCCATACCCAATTTCTCTCCCTTATAGCAGCGTTAATTTCTTTGTTGAATCATCGTGTATTACCATTTGACAAATCCTATAAAGGGATGAATAGATTCTAACCATGAAATGGATTTTGAAGAAATTTCATATCTCTTCAATGTCATCTGTATTGGGCAACTTTGCCTGAATAAGACTATTGATCGTTTAGTCCCTCAAAAATGTAATTAGTGTCGAGTTGGGGTGCCTCAATGATTTTGTTATATTTGATAAAGTTATGGTTTTATAAAGTTATACAAAGTTATACGAAGGTTCGACAATAATTAATCTGACGTGATCAAAGATGGGAGTAACTTTGTATTCACTCTCAAAGATTCACATAAAACATTCAGTTAAAAAATAGTTATCACTATAATTTAACTACCTTTAGCGTCATCTTTCTATCTCATAGTCAATTTTGCTACAGACAGAGAGAGAGAGAGAGAGAGAGAAAAGGATAATACGAGTGAGAGAAAGAAAATGGGGAAAGAGAGGGAAAGAGCGAAAGAAAAAGGAGAGAGAGAGAAACTGTAACTATTTTCTTTCCAGAAAGGCGTATCTCAGCAATAGAAACCCGCAACGTACCCAGTGACCTCGTCTCTACTCTCCCTCGCTCTCCATACACTCTCCCATACAGCCTTCCCTCACTTCCCCTTCTCTGCCCTCCCCATCTTCATTTCTCCCTCCCTCTCTCCTTCGCAACAGCTACGGTTGGCCATTTCAATGCTTTTGTTTTTTTGGCTCAGTTTAAGATTATTATTTGGATTTCGTCTCAGATGAAGTACTCGGAAGGACGGTCACAATCTCTTAATTTTGGGGCCTGCCAATATCGTAAGTCGACTTTTCAGTTCTCTCTCTCTCTCTCTCTCTCTCTCTCTCATATATATATATATATATATATATATATATATACACACACACATGTGTGTGTGTGTTGTGTGCGTGCGTGTATGCGTGCGTGTGTGTATGCGTTTCGTACTTTTTTGTTTAATAAATGGATGTAGTGTTACTGGCTCTTTCTCACTCCCTCTCCTTCCTTTCCTTTCCTCGTTCCTCGGACCTTTCCCCTTTAGTCGTTGCTACTCCCCCTTCTACTCTCCCCTCTTTTCTCCCCTCTCTCTCTCTCTCTACTCTCCCGGCTCTCCCAAACGTACTCTGTAACCTTTCGTCTAGACTCTAGACGCTTGTGCGGGGTTGTTGAGTACTCTGAGAAGGAAAGTTCGCCATTGATTTTATTTCTTTGCGTGTACTTTCAAAATGTTATATTTTTTAACTTTCTTTTCTGAAAGTAAAAACATTTTTAAATACTTTTAATTATCTTGTTTACAATATTTATTAAAAAATAAAAAAATTAATATATATACAGTATATATAGTATATATATACTGTATATATTAGTTTAAAAGCATCAAAAAGTTCGCAAACATTTAGACGCGAATACCTCCCTTTATATATCCTTTATTGTAACTTGGCGACGTGTATATATATTATATATATATATATATATATATATATATAATTAAATAGAAACTACAAAACCATATTTTTTTAGCTAAAAGTAATATTTTTGTATAACATATTATCTAATTTCCGTACAACCATAGAAAAGATGAAGCAAGAAAAAGTTAAATATCACGATATAAACTTCCTCTTCTCTGATTGGTTGGTATGGATGTCAACTGGACTGTGATTGGTGGACTCGAACCATACAAATCGATACTTAGAAGGGACGTTTGGCTAGGATAGAAACCTCTCTTTCGTAGGCCTACTCGCACAACGATCAATGCTGCCAGCATAGTCAGGGATTTTCAAGTGGGGGTATTTAAGGGATAGTTTAATGGGGGATATTGAAGGAGGGGCAATTTTGAGGACGTGTATGTAGGGGGAGAGTGGGTGTAAAGTTAAGCCGTAAACATAGGGGGAAAACGTTAATTTTGTCCCCTTCCTCCAATCCTTGTAAATGCTTACTGTATATGGGTAATATGGCGCAATAGCGAATATAAGAAAGTCTTTGAAAGAAACGTATAAATGCACTTAAATCTCAGTTGTATAAAGAGGTTGTTAGACTTAGTAATTCAAAAGTGTAATGGCGCGGTCTTTTATTAATGAACTTAGTTTCTAATTACTCGTGTGACAAATAATGAAAATAAACTTAGTTATTTTAAACGAACGCGCCTATCAGACTATCACCTTTTAAATATAATTGAAACTTATGAGATGAGCTCATAAAGCGAGGCCAGATGCGCCAATAAATGTAGTTTACACCTCGTAAACCTGAACCTTTCTTAACAAAACTGTTAAATGTTTACGATAGTTTTACGTCACTTATAATATTAGTGTTGAAAACATTTAATATGTATATATATATATATATATATTTGGTACTTTTCCGTTATACCTCCGCAATTTCTTCTTTCCCGGTTAGGTCAACTGTACACCCTTGACAATTGGTTAGGTTAAGTCGTGATATTCTCATTAAAATTAACGATTATTTTAACGAAAATATCACAACTTAACCTAACCAATTGTCAAGGGCGTACAGTTAACCTAACCGGGAAAGAAGAAATTGCTGGGGTATAACGGAAAAGTACCATATATATATAGATATATATATATATATATATATATATATATATATATATGGTGAGTCGAAAGTCCTTCCTCAAAAGTATTTATTGTATAGCTATTTTTGAGACAGCACTTTTAACTGACTAAAAGCAAGTTTAAAACAGTTACTGTATATAAAAAACCGTTATTAACGCAAGGCGTTCACTGTAAAAGTAAATCTCGCATTTTTATAGAGCAATATGTGGGGCAAGTATGATGTGAAAACCTCATAATCCAAAAAATATTTTTTTTTTTACCTAATTTAAAATTTGAAATGTCACTAATGAAAGATTGTGAGGACTCTAAACTCGAGAAACTCTCCAATAAAATAAGTGAAATAAATCTGAACTTCAGTCCACAATAACAAAATTATTTTTGAATCTCGTATAAAATCGGGATTTCAAATGATTTCTTACGTTTTTCAATCTCTCGTTTTTGATATCTGATGAGTGAGCCATTACATAAACACGAGGAAACCAACCTTCAATGTTCAACAAATGAAATTCTGACAAACCCGTATACGGAGGGTTGAAAAAAGTAAACAGACACTTTTGGTTTTTCCATAGTTTGTGATCTGATAATAAAAGTCAACTTGTCAAAAGCATTTGATACACTTTCGCATGAAATCTTATTGAATAAACTTCACATACACGGAATAAGAGGAAATATCCTCGATTGGTTTAAATCATATCTGTGAACTCGTCATCAGTACATCAGATTAAAAGATAATTTATCCGACAAGGCAATGCTAACTAGTGGAGTCCCATAATGATCTATTCTTGGTCCATTATTATTATTATTTCTAATTTACGTGAACGATTTTTATCTCTGAACCACATTTACTTCTTCCCACCAATAACTCACACACTTTCTCATTAATAAAACGAACAGACAAAAATTCGAAAATGTTTATAAATGGATGTGTGCTAATAAACTTTTATTGAACCTGACCAAGTCATCTTATATGATTATTACCACAAAATACAGTACAAATTGTCAAATAAAAATTGGGACTACTACTACTACTACTACTACTACTACTATTATTACTACTACTACTCTTGCGAAGGTGAATGAAGTTAAAGTACTTAACTAAGACGAAAAACTAAACTTCAAAATTTATGCACAACATATCAAATCCAAAATATCAAAATTTCTCTTCATATTATTTAAACTAAAAAAAAAAAAAAAAAACCCTTCCTCAAAACGCACTCCTTACCCTACATTATTCCTTCATCCATCCACATTCGTTATATTGCATTACAACATGGGGTAGATCAAAGAAATATATAAAACATCCTTTGGAAGTAATTCATAAAAACTATCTGCCAACCCTCTCAAAGTAATAATAACGAAGTCACACTTTCCCAATATTTAAAGAGATAAATATTTTAAAACTAAATGACTTACACAAATTCAATGTTGCTGTCAATATGTTCAAAGTTATGAAAAAAAATCGGCATACATCACCCATTTAAAGAGCAATCATCCCATATGAAATACACCATCGTTATAACATCAGACTGCCCAGGGATTTTAAACGCATACCAAACTATACAATAAAACTGCAGGAAGTGTATTCTCTTTCAAAGGAGCAGATGTATGGAGTGCAATTTCCATGCATATCAGACATGCTTCATCACTAAATGTAGTTCGCAAACCACTGAAAAAGCGCTTCGTTAACTTCTCCTGATGTATAAGTTCACTACTACCATTTTTATCATAGTAATTAAATTCCCATTTTATAATCAACTATTTAAAATATGCTAATTTCATTAAGCGCTTTCAATTTCGTAATTTATTCTTTTTCATATTTTTTTATAAGCCACATTTATTTTTTACTAAATATACAATAAATCATTTACGTTAAAAGTATGCAACATTTTGTAAATTTTATATTGTACTTATTATTATTATTATTATTATTATTATTATTATTATTTGTTATCACTATTACTATTACTTGTATTATTATTATTTGTTATCACTATTACTATGACCTGTATTATTATTTGTTATCACTATTACTTGTATTATTATTTGTTATCACTATGACTTGTATTATTATTTGTTATCACTATTACTATTACTTGTATTATTATTTGTTATCACTATTACTCTGACTTGTATTATTATTTGTTATCACTATTACTATGACCTGTATTATTATTTGTTATCACTATTACTTGTATTATTATTTGTTATCACTATGACTTGTATTATTATTTGTTATCACTATTACTATTACTTGTATTATTATTTGTTATCACTATTACTGACTTGTATTATTATTTGTTATCACTATTACTATGACCTGTATTATTATTTGTTATCACTATTACTTGTATTATTATTTGTTATCACTATGACTTGTATTATTATTTGTTATCACTATTACTATGACTTGTATTATTATTTGTTATCAGTATTACTATTACTTGCCACTTTCGCCTTTTTACGTAATAAATAAGGTAAATGTCATTAATTTTTGCTTATATTCCGATAAGAGTAGTGTGAATATATTTCATGTCATATCAACTAACTAAACATTGTAAAAGTGTTATTTGTATTCTTCAGCTATAAATAACATTACAAATTTCTGAATTTTAAATTTTTGAATCTTGAAAACGTCTTTTTCCGCTACAACGTAATGGTCTTAATTTTCTAAAGATAATGAAAATGGAATTATGATAACGAAATTTATAATTCATTTTCAGTCTGTATTCTCCTTTATCAAAATATCCTATTTTTATCTTAAAAAGTAAAATATCCAAGTTGAATTTAATACTTTGGAGGAACGATGGCTGAATGCTTCAGTATTTATTCATCTTTTCTATAACGATATAGAATGCAACATTCTTAAAACATTTACTGCGGAGAACCATGCCTTCGAATGTTCTCAAAATGTATTACGTTCTCGCAAAGAATAGAGTACATTTTTCCCCCGAAAGTTATGTAAAGAATTTTATCAATGTCTAAACAACATATGTGGAAATGTTTTCTCGGTATGTTATAAACATTTCAATCTTACCAGTTGCAGACATCATTCTTGTAAACACTATATGCTCAAACTTTATTTTCATAAACAACATCACTCATTTTTAATATAATAATACTACTACTACTACTACTACTACTACTACTACTAATAATAATAATAGAGACTTTTTAAAGTCTCTTATGAACTCTTTTAAGAGTAAAAGTAATAAAATAAAGTTGATAAAAATATGTAAAGTTAATTAAGAAATGTAAATAATAAAATTTAATTAATAAAGGCATGTAAAATTACGATAAAAATTCAATGAAGAAAAATATTAAAAAAATAGGAAAATGCATAAAAAATTTTTAATTTCAGGAGACATCTTTTAATTCATCTTTTAACAATGATGACGTAATTTTAAAGTATTCATATAAAAATCTGAAAACTAACTGTGTATTCATTTTTCTAAGTAAATGCTATAAGTACATTTGTTTAAAACATTACGAAGTGGAGTGAAAACAAACTTGTAGAGTATTAAGTAGAAAATGATAATACAGGGTGGTCCAAAAGTCCATATCTATTTGGCTAAAATAATGATATTTCTATTTTATTTTCTACAGGCCATAGATGATGATGGATGCGCAAGAACGTGTGATGGTAGTAACACTACGTATCCAAGGGAAGAAGCGCAAAGAAATTCGAAAAAAATTCGAAAGAAGATTCCACAAACCAGGACCTACAGACAAACCAATTCGCGAGCTGGTCAATAAATTTAAAAGAACAGGATCTGTTCATGACGTCTGGTAGGTACCGCTTAAGAAAATGTCATATTGGTAAGAGATGCCTTTGAAACAAATCCTAGAATGTCAACTCCAAAAACGACTGTTCTAACAATTTTAAAATCAACATTAAAAAAGAAAAGTTTCCATATTCAAGTGCTACATGAGTTACACGAACAGAATTATCTAAGACGAGCGGCCATGTGCTCAGAATTTATTGAAAAAATTCATACCGAAAACTTATTGAACCACATTCTCTTCAGCGATGAGGCGACATTCCACACATGCGGAAAGGTTAATCGACATAATTGCCGTATCTGGGCTCGTGAAAAACCAACCTAGTTCTACGAATGGGAGAGAGATTCTCCTAAAGTTAATGTCTGGTTGGGTATGACAAGATCGAAGATTTACAGACCTTTTTTCTTGGCAGAAACTATGGTAACAGGACCAATTTATCTTGACATGCTTCAGCAGTTTCTTGAACCCCAGCTTCGTTCAGATGACATTCTCAACACTGTTGTCTTTCAAAGAGATGGAGCTCCATGTCACTCTGCAAACATCGTTCGGACGTACCTTAATGAGCTCTTACCAAATCGGTGGATTGGACGTGGTGGAAACAGGCCCTGAGCAGCACGATCTCCGGATTCAACACCATTAGACTTCTTTGCGTGGAGATTTATAAAGGCTGAAGTTTACAAAACAAGAGTTACAGACCTGCAGAAGCTGCTAACCCGCATTGTCGCAGCAGTCGCTAAAATAACCCCACAGATGCTTGAGAATGTGTTCCGCAATGAAGTGGACAGATATGAGATTTGCAGAGACACTGATGGTGCTCACGTCGAAACTTAGGCCTAAGCTTGATAAATAAATATACTGTACATCTAATTATGTTAGTACATTTTTATCCTAAAATGCTATTATTTCAGCAAAATAGATAGGGGCTTTTGGACCACCCTGTATAACATACAAACGGGAACTTCTTTATTTATGCTCAGCTGATAAGATGCTGTTTATATTGAACATCTGAGAACTAGGTACCAGTGGTTCGGAACCCTTTGATGTAAGGTAATTTAATTTCTTATCTATACACGTCAAGATAAATTCGATATATTCAGTAGATATATCGAAGCTTGATGAATGGGAATAGTTTCAAATGAGTCTCCGTCGTACACCATACTAATATTTAATTTTTTATATTTATCAGTCTCTAAAGATAATGAAACTAGTGACACATTACCTTCCTGTGTACCTGGCACTATATTTGTTCTAAAATTTGATACAGTCGCTTACGTCATATTTCAAAACCGTATTTGATAACATACACTTTCGTTTTTCATACTTACAAACTACAACATTTACACGACGTGAACAACGGTTGTTTGTGAAATTTTGTTCGTAATAACGTGGACCTATTTGTTGGACGTCTTATTATGGCCGTCTCGTAAACGTTAAGCACGTACGTTGTATAGACGTTTTATGAACGAACCACACTAAGTTGATAGATGCGGTACTTATGTCGACATCAGTACACTGTAACCAATACCTAAACCAGTCTTACAAACCATCGTCAAAGGAGTTGGAAGAGGAGTGGATCGGAAGACTGTCCTACACCTCCTGTGTGGATTCTCATACTACGAGCTCATCCGCCCTTTTACCTCTTCCATCCGAACTCAGCTGAACGTATCTTGAAGTAGTGGACTTATTCTAATGTGGAGGAATGTACCATCAGATATTGAAATCGGGATAGACTGGGTGGTAAAGTAAGTGTGGCCCAATCTATCCCAACTTTAGTAACCGATGGCACTTCTTTCAGGAAAATAAGAGGCTGTCATTTAGGTCACAAACAGTGAGTAATAGCTTGACTGTACAGAGGGTTCATAAAAGTAAATAGACACCGTTTTTGCCAAATTTTTTATTTGATTATAAAAGTGAATAAATAATAACAAATTTATTGAATCAATAACTGCAAAGGGGAAAGGAACACGATTTTAAATATATGGATTCAATTAATTTGTTATTATTTATTGACTTTTATAATTAAATAAAAACATTTTGTTAAAAACAAAGGTGTCTGTTTACTTTTGTCAACCCTCTGTACGTGAACACGCATCATGAGCAAGAGTGTAATTTTCGCCAAAAACCGATCACTGAATAACTGAACCCATCATGATTAGCTGCTGCTGCGAGGTAGTGACAAATGTATTTCCTCCAAATAGAACTCTGCATCAATGGCAGCGTCGAAGCTCCTTCTAAGAATCACGCCGAAGACCACCCTGGGTGCGGGCAATCAACTCGATAAAAGGATTTCCCACCCTCTTCAAAGAATATACTTTATAAAGGGGGAACCCCAGCTCCGATAGGATGATAAATTTTTAAGCGCACGCGGTGCTCCTTCTATGTGATGCCATCAACGTCTCCAATATTTAAATACAATCCTTATGGCACTCAATCAAAAAAAAATTGCAGATTTACGCACTTAAATATGAATAGGGTGACCACAAAGTCCCGTTAACCCCCTAGAGAAATGAATCGTATAACAATGCTATGGGTAGGGGATAACGGGACTTTGTGGCCACCCTATACATTGATTACCGTTGAAAAACCTCTTTTCTTCTTTTCTAAACATTATTACTCGTCAAATATATTTAAAAATGAATATAATTTCAAAGCAGAAAATATGAAAAGTGATTTTTTATATTACGACGAAAAAAAACTCATTTATCATCCACGATCAGCGAGTCTATAGAGGGTTATTCAGAAATTTTTTATCATTATATAGGAAATATTTCCTATCTAATGGTAATATTTTTGTGAATAACCCTGTAGAGTAATGTTATATTAGATTCTATTCAACGAAGATACACGCAATGGATTACCAAACTATAATTATCGTTAAAGCCCAAATAAACTTTCAGAATCTCTCTATGAGCTCCTGCAGAAGTGACTTCCGATAAATTTTTGCCCTGCAGAAGTTCCTTATCATAAAACCGGAAAATTCGACCTTAATACATCACCGACAAAGTAAATCCTCGTCCTTCGATATATGCGAGAGTCGACGACTGTTGGCGAATATATATATATATATATATATATATATATATATATATATATATATATATATATATATATATAACTCTTAAGAACAGGAGTGCCGCCGGTGGGAAGAGAATCTTGTCAAACAAATTAAATTCATGTTTTTACTGAGGCAAAAATCCAAAACTAGAGCATAACAAAATATTGCAAACGATGCGCGAAATGAGTGATAATGTCTTTACCAAAAACCATCGTTCCGTTTGACTTTATGACAGTTTACTAATATATCGTCTTGGTTTGTGCCCAATATTATACTTCTCTTCGATCAAAATAGGTTGGAAAGGATGCTTTCATACACGGAAAATATTTTTTTTTTAAATTTCAAGGTGGAAACTTGCTCCATTTCAGTTATGATATTTCTCAATTATATATATATATATATACACATGAAACCTTAGAGCCCATTTTCCTTTCTCATTGGGATGGGCACAACGTTTGAGTTTGGGGCTGAAACCCTTCAAACCACATCTACAAAGATACAAGATACTCACCGCGAGGAGTGAGGTACAAACCGTTTTTTATATTAAAAAGTGTCGAAATAAAAAATTGTCGAAAGTTTTAGCAAACTCCATGTATATGACAATATAGTTTTCATTGCCTTCAAGTGCATCTAGGATATTGTTATAGTGCTCTATAAGTTGTGATAGGCATGATCTTCCTGATCGGAATTCGTGCTGATTTTCGTTGAATCTTTCGAGTGTCTCCGAGAAGTCATAGATTTTTTCTCTAACTATTCTTTCAAATACTTTGGGACGTCAATGACACTGTTCTATAGTTCTTTGCTTGAGATCTATCCCCTCTTTTATATATACAGTATATAGGGACAATGTTTGCTCTTTTCAAGATGCTCGGTATTTCCCCAGTATCTAAGGATCTTCTCCATATCCAGTATAAAGGTGTAGCTATTTCATTTTTACAGTTTTTAATCAATAATGCGTTCCAATTGTCCGGACCTGCAACTGAATGTGGTTTCATTTGTCGTATAGCCCTCGTTACATCTTCTGGGGGTAAAATCAAAGTCTGTTATACAATCTCCTCGCAATGAGGGTGGTCAGGCAGGTTAGGCTGAGCCTGACCTGTTATTTCTCCTGCTAGGGGCTTAAAAAATTAACATAAAAAAAACTAACAATACACAATCCAATCTCTTGTCAAGTTGTCAGGTTAAAAATTTCCATCCCTCCATCTATCATCGAAACCCCATTTCCCCAGTGAGGGTAGGGAGAGAGACGCGGGAAGAGAGTGAAGATATGTGGCTAAAAAGTTTGAGTCAGAAATCTTTACTTTATAAAACATGTTATAATAACCATGTTAGGATCTATAAATAAGGTTATATAGCTATTTGCATGTACACTGTGACTGTACATAAAGTTAATTATCACTGTATTATTATGCATCTTCTCAAATAACAAAGCCTTACAACTCGCATAAAAATGCACACTTCCACGTGCATTGGCAAAAAAGAAAATTAATGATTTTATTAGTTTTCTGGAAGGAAAAATCAATGACAAAAGTTATAATGAAATTCTTAAAAAGACACGTGACATAGTAAGTTGTCCGGCCATTCCTCCCCCTACTAAGAGACTCAGAGGAAAAGTGACAGACTTTAAAGAAATTTACTTTAGCATTCTGAATACCTCTGTAACAGCCTTGAAGGAACGATTTGAGTGTCTAGTTTAGCAAGAATTGCCACAGAGAAAGAAATTGTAATATCGCTAGAGAAGAATAAAATGTTGCACGACAAAGTAATTGAAGAATTTGCATTAAAACCAAGAAGATTGGAGTTCATGCATAAATAAATAAGGTAAGGTGATGGTTTATTTCCTAAATTTATGCCAGTTAAAAATATTCTAATTAATTATCATACACAATATATATATCACAGTGAAACAAGTATCAAATTATGCAGTGTATGTGTGTGCGTATATACAGTATATATAATATATATATACTTGAAAGGTTTGAGCCTGAGTATCCACAAAAGCCTGGCGTCGCCCCTGATATATATATTATATATTATATATATATATTATTGGGCCCAATATTATACTTCTCTTCAATCAAAATAGGTGGGAAAGGATGTTTTCATACACGGGAAATATATTTTTAAAAATTTAATCTGCATCTGAAATCCCTAAATTGAAATCCCTACTTTACACAGATTCCCTGTGTATATATAAATATAATATATTTTATAACCAACACTCTCCTCCACGAAATCCCGCAAATATATGTATTAGCTTTTGCAAGAAAGTAATACTTCATGTTGGTAATATTTATATAAAGATTTGTCGCATGTAATTTGTTATCGGTGAAAATGGAGAACGAAGCTAAAAGTGGAGAATTCTTTGTGTAGAAATCGATAATTGGAAGAGAAGAAAAGAACAAAATCGAAGGAAAATAACGAAAGATTTCCTTCGAAATCCTAAAGAAGAATTTTATTATTTTTCATTGATGGCCAAAAATGAATAGAAATGGTCGTTTTCTGTGCCTGAATTGCTTATTATATTATTATTAATGCTAATAAAATGGTTTTTATGAAAATTCGAATATACAACTGGTTATATTCTGCCCAATATGCCCATCCCCGAGTCTCGGGTATTTGTTCTCTCTCATGAAGTGGGTGACAGGTAAGTCCCCATTGAATCCGTTCTCATCGCTATTGGGCTCGATCGCGAACGTTGAGATCAGCGACTCACTTTCTTGTTCCGAATCTTTGTTTCAGGTTTCGAAGTAGGAAACCAAGTCATATAACTCTACTTCATACATACTGATCTCTCGATTTAAATTAACAGGCATGATCTAACCTTCTGTAGCCTTCCATGCCCTAAACTAACTCATATCTTAATAAGATACCCACTCGACTTATTCTTCGTTTTTAAATACATGCTGTGTATATATGGTATCTTACTATTCAGAAGTTAATGCTTGGATGGGTTGTGTGTGTGTGTGTGTGTGTGTGTGTTGCGTGTGTGTTTTACAGCAGAGTGACACTTGATACCACTACTCATGGATTCGATTCGAATCTCTGCTTGAATTTCAGATTGCAACAGTTAAAGTGTCTCTCTGAGTCGTCCTTTGGTGCGATAGTAGTTCAAATCTCACGTAAAGCCATAGATCCCCACCATCACGTGAACGAAGGAGGTTAAACAACCCAAAACATTATTATTATTATTATTATTATTATTATTATTAACACTGAGGAAAGGCCAGTTTAATTCGTACAAAAATCTGAACTTAAAATTTTCTAATTAATTTCTTATCCATATTTGAACGATTGACAGCCATAGTGATCGATCTAAAAAAAATATTAAAATTCTTGTTTTTAACCGCATGCGTACATAGATCGCAGTGTAACGCGTTACTGAGTCTTAACTACTCGCTCACACGGCGTTACAAAGTGTAAATATGATCACTCGCGAAAAAATCTAAACGAGAAATTTAATATTTGTGCGGAGAGATCAATTTCGTTTTATAAAACGAAAAAATAAAGTAAAGAAAAATTATACAAAAAACGTCGTTACTCCGTTTTCCGCAGTTTCAGAAACATATTAATTCGATTCCATCGTATTAGTCACGTGTCTAAAACATTTTTGATGTGATAAGTCCAACTTAATTGAATAAACGCATTCATCCACGCTCTAAAATTGCTCATTTCGTGGAAAAAATCCAATTACTACATGTGAGTATGGACAGTTTTTCTTTGAAACATATATATATATATATATAATATATATATATATATATATATATTATATATATATATATATATATATCAACGGTGTTGATAAAGGAAGAGAAAATATGCGAGTTCATCATTTTATGTTTTTTCTTCTCGTAAGATATCATTTGGGAAATTGCGTTTACAAACGCACTGAGTGCACTCAAACTAAATTTTCACATAACATATCATGCAAATTCGTGTGCATGCCCACGCAAAATCTCGGAGAAAGATGAATTCCAGAAATTGCCGAGACATCTTTTCCGCGTATTTATATATAGTGTATAGTTAGTATTTTCGAGTCTTCTGAATGTATGGAAAATTTTACTGTAAAATTTACTGTAATTTTACAGTAAATTTTTTTACTGTAAAAATGAAATTGTTATTAAATATTGGACACCCTGTACTTTGCTTCTAGTGACTACGGATGAATGAGAAATTCAAATTTGAATCGAATGCTAAACCAACGCAATTCCAGCGAGTATAAACAACGACTTTTTACGCTTGATATTTTTGAGTTGAAAATTAATTTATATTTATTCTTACATACAGGGTGTTCCATAAGTCCGGTCTCATAGGAAAATTTATTTTAAATTAAATTTATAAAAGTAATACATTAGAACTAAAACAAATGTTCAAATTGATGTCTCGTTTTGGGACCTTTTTTTTTTTTGTTGCGGGTAATGGCTAATACGAAAGTGAGTTACGCTCGTGAGGAGAAAGCTTCCATCTCCGCCTTTTCCTCACGAGTGTAACTCGCTTCTATATTAACCATGCGCGTTATTCTTCTACCCGCAAAAAAAAAAGGTCCCTAAACGAGACGTCATTTTGAACACTTGTTTTAGTCTAATCTATTTAATTTAAAATAAACTTTCCTGTGAAACCGGACTTATGGGACACCCCGTAGAAGATACAAAATTCCGCTGTTGGCGTTTGAGCAAAGGTATAGAATAGAATAGAATAACCTTTATTAATAATAATAAAATAAATAATTTTTTTTTAATTTACAATGACGTGAATAATTGTGAAGCTCGACTATTTATTTTATTTAATTTGGCCCTTAAAGCTTTAGGCTTTACTGGGCTCACGAACTAAAAAGATACGTCTTTAATCTTTATATTTTTTAATTAAGGACTTGTCATAGAAAGCAGTGAATGAATCACTTTCAGCCGTTGTTGTTGTTGTTGTTTCCATCAGGGTTAGACAAGTCTAATTTAAGTGGTGCTAGAGGGCGAACACCTTCTTAAAATGGTACTTGGAAAATCAAGTTGGAAAAGCATTGGAATAGAATAACAAAATTTATGCAGGTGAAAAGATTAGAACTGAGGTTAAGAAGGACTCGGAGTTTACAGACTTTCAACCGCCATCCGCTCTTAAATATTGATTTGTAGGTAAATATTAATATAAAATTATTTTTAATTTAACGGGAAAATTTAAGCGGAAATTTCTTAAGCTCGAAGAAGTTAAGATCATAAATCGAAACGGCTAATCTCGAATCTTGTTCATAATTGCTACACCTTTGATATTATTGTTAAATTGTTTTATGGGCTTTTGGGTTAAATTTATTTCTGGCTTAACATTAACTCCCATCACTCTTTAAAAAATTCGGTAGCAACCAAAAATTATGTTTTTATTGCTCCAAATAGAATTAAATCTACTCGCCGATTGTTGAATTTTTAATCCCTTTTTTAACTCTATTTTGTACGCTTGGGCATTTTACTGATCGTATAACGCGTGAATGAATAATATATTATGCTTTTATACGTAACATAAATGGATAGTATTGTATATAATCACGTGATCGAGTAAATTTTTAACTTCTTTTACGAAATTGTTTGAACGTTTTAATTTTTTTATTTTTGTTAAATGGAGTTTGTTAGATTTCTAAATTTTTTAATAATTTTACAGAAACAAATTTTATTTGAATTTCTTTCCCTTCCATTTTTTTAATAAAAGTATTTGACTTGGATGAAGTATAAAAGAAAGTTAATCTTGTGATGTAGAACCAAAGTAACTATATCAAAAAATAAGTTTTCTTTTAAACGTCCGAATCAAGTGGGTTTTAAAACTAAATATTTGCGTATCAACGTTAACTTGAAAACGACTCGTCAGATGTAGTTAACGTTGCGAAAGGCCAGAACATTATCGTGCCGCAGACATAACTATAAGAAAGCCCCAGAGAGCGAGAACATATATGCTGTATATTGTGGTGAACACCGAATTAACAACTGAAGTCCGATGCGATTTCAATTTACGAGGGACCTATAGTGGAATGGCCAACAACTGTGAATATAAACTAATAAATAGGATATATAATAATAAAAATATAAACAAATACTCGTAATAAATATGCCTTGAAAGAACCAAATAAAAAGACATTATAAAATATTAAGATAAGAGCATTATCACATACGGACACGTAAATATACGTGATAATACGGTTAAGAAGGGGTGAATTATCTCTACTGTAAACTTACCAGTGCTCTGCTTTTAACGTTCTATGAAAATTAAATATGTAAGTTTGGAATAGTTTAAGCTTATCGTAACCTTGTAGCCGCTTATAACTGACACAGGTTCGGAATCATCAAAGAAGAGACGACAACATGTGTGTTTTGGACAACGATTACATTGATAAACACTGATTTTTGCCTTGGTAAAAATTCAGCTGATTTTTTATGTTTTCGCATGTTCTGATTTTAAAAATCGCATTCATATTGTTCCATCACCCACTGTTTTTGAAGGATTGAAGATCTTTTTTCTCCATTCACATTTGGATTTTTTCCCAACGTCCAGCGTCCTTTTTTGAGGACACATTTTAACACTACAATTTAGGTTAGAACTTAAAAGAGAAATTTTTAAATATTAAATTTTAATATTTATTTTTTAATATTTATTTTTTTCAGATCATTAGAAATTTTCAACCATGAAATACCCGGTTAGGTCAACTAAGTGCCCAGTTAGGTCAACTGAGTGCCCAGTTAGGTCAACTGAGTGCCCAGTTAGGTCAACTGAGTGCCCAGTTAGGTCAACTGAGTGCCCGGTTAGGTTAATTGAATGCCCGGTTAGGTCAACTGTACGCCCTTGATGATTGGTTAGGTTAAGTTGTGATATTTTCGTTAGTTTAAACGAAAATGACGGGAGCAAAAATACATAATAAACAGTTTGGTAGTCCCTATAATACGTAAGTACCTAATATTTAAAAATTTCACTTTTAAGTTCTAACCTAAATTGTAGTGTTAAAATGTTTTTTAGGATAATCTCTAGGAGCGCTCCATTTCAATATTAAACATACACTCATAAAACATATACCATTCGAAAGCTCACATTTTTCTGAGTCTAAAAATGTAGTAATCCAAAAGTAATAGCAAATAAAAAGTAATAGGTTTAATTAATTGTTTGACACGTGACGTCATTAACTACATTATAAAGGTTGGCTAAGTTATAAATCTTCAGTCTGTGTTGTAAGATGGTATTTTTGGTAATTGTTACGCTAACCTAACCTAACATGAATATGTTATTACATTATCATTTGTATAATTTAAGTCTCGGGGGTACGGGGGCTCCGCCCCCGTAAAGATCACGCATCACAAATTGATCGGTATAGGGTTTTATATTTAAACCTAGTTACTTTTTATTTGCTATTAATACTTTTGGATTACTACATTTTTAGACTCAGAAAAATGTGAGCTTTCAAATGGTATATGTTTTATGAGTGTATGTTTAATATTGAAAAATGGAGCGCTCCTAGAGGTTTACCGTTTTTTATGATTCTCTAAAATATGGTGGGTGATAGAGCATTTTTATTTGCAGATTTGAATTCAGCGCATTAAAATTGACCAAAAACAGCTATTTTCAAGTTAAGGCAAGAATAAAAGTTTGAATTTGTGAAACTGTGTTATTAGGGATTAAGGACTGTTTGAAGTAGTTTCCAACCACTGAAGATGGTTTTAACAAGTATTTGATCGAACTTATTCAGTTCAAAGGTTCAGTGAACAAAGTTCTAACTCGATAAAAATTCCTTCCCTTCGTCATATAAAATGTAACACTAAAAAACGCAAGGCAGTTAATTCTGATCCGTTGTAAGGTACAGCCCTCAGTTTCCCCATGCCGGGTTCGATCCTCAGTTTTTAATTTATAAAATTAAGTTTTAATACTCTTGGTAGCCTCAAGAATATAAGTGAAGCATAAGATTGAAACTCTCGCTACATGGTTAGTTTTGTTTTCATATACAGTATAAACCATTTAAACTTTTATTTTAATCACTCACAGTAATATTTTAGCAAATATTTGTTTCGTAAATAAAAATTGCAACTTAGTCCCTTTTCCCTCACCCTTGCTCACCGACCTTCTTAGCGTCGAGTTATTGATCAAATACGATCCAACGTGGTGGAGCGAGACTGAAGACGATAAATAAGGGGCTACCTCGCAACGTCACAATATATATATATATATATATATATATATATATATATATATATATACTGTGTATATATAACGGGTGTGCCATAAAAAAAGGGTACATTTAAAAGGCTATGAAATCAACATTTGTCATTTAATTTTAATAAAACCTCTACACAATAAATCGTATGTATTTATCTATATGTAAACAAGTTTTCAGACTAAAATATCAAATAATTAAAATTCTATCAACATTTAACGAAAGAGTATGATTTTTCTACTTAACATGCAAAAATTATTAAACCTTTTTAATATTTTTTATAAAAATAATTTTTAACGTAAAATTTACTGGAAATTATTAAAAAAATTGTTCGAAATGCTTTCCTTCCATTTCAATAACTTTTTTTATTCTTGGCCGGAATATGAGAGAACTTAGCAGAGCGAGTCTACAGGACTAGGATAAAAGATGTCGCTCATTTACGCGAGATCATCATTCAAAAATGGGAAGAGCTTCAACAGGAACAAGTAAATCGAACCAGAGATGAATTCCGGCCAAGAATAAAAAAAGTTATTGAAATGGAAATAAAGCATTTCGAACAATTTTTTAATAATTTCAGGTAAATTTTACGTTAAAAATTATTTTTATAAAAAATATTAAAAAGGTTTAATAATTTTTGCATGTTAAGTAGAAAAAATCATACTCTTTCGTTAAATGTTGATAGAATTTGAAATATTTGATATTTTAGTCTGAAAACTTGTTTGCATATAGATAAATACATGTTTTATTGTGAAGAAGTTTTATTAAAATTAAATGACAAATGTTGATTTTATAGCCTTTTTAAAAGTACCCTTTTTTATGGCACACCCGTTATATTATTTAATTGCAACTACAACATTATGGCTTCTAAATTCTATGCCTGTACGGGAAGAAATAAATCAATTGTGGTACGATTTGAAATGTAAGGGCTGGAATGAACCCACATGTGTATGTTCAATGTTCTCTGATGCAGTGCAAAAATGAGTCATGAACCACATGTACAATTCATATTTTGCATATTAATGTTTACCCATGCATGGCTTCTCTTGTTTCCGCTCAGTTTAACTATTAATGAGAATTGTAGCAAATAGTGAAGGACTTCACTCTTACACCTGAATCTTTGATCAGATTAAATTTTCTCTTTTTCCTCGAAAAATCGAAAACTGACGGAAACGTCGCATATATATATATATATATATATATATATAATATATATTTATATTATATATATATATATATATATGTACGTATATATATACACACCTATATTCACTGGAAAGGAGAAGAAAGAGATATATTATTATTTACACTTGAAAAATAATGGAGAAACTAGTCCCTAATCTTACTCTGAACCCTAACTCCCCAAACAACGGTGGAAAGTAGAAACGGTAGACTGTGTCGTATTCTCAAATTAAAGGCGAGACAGGAAACATCCTTAACCCTGAAAGAAAATAGTTTTCTTGTGAGAGGACCAAAACTGTTTAATCAGCTGCCCAAAGACCTAAGAAACAAGAAGGGAGTTGCAGTGGACATCTTCAAAAGAAAATTAGACGCCTAGCTCAGAACAATCCCCGATGAGCCGGGCGTACCTGACTCTGTGAGGTGGAGAGCACAAGAACCCAACTCACTACTTCACCAGGCCAACTCGAGAGGAGCGGCGACAAGCTTGACCTTCGCAAATACATAATACATAATACATAATAAACAGTTTGGTAGTCCCGGTAATACGTAAGTACCCAACATTTTAATATAAGTGACACATATAAAGCAATATATATATATATATATATATATTAAAAATGTTACATACAACGTTGGGTTTAATATGTGTGTTTATGGATTGTCTTTTCGTGTATGCCTCTGTCTATCTCCCTATCTGCTTTAGTTTATTTTCCTTCTTTCTTCGTCAGTGTCTCTCTGTTTCTGTCCGTTTCTGTTCCTCTCTTTCCCATTTCTTTGCTGGGACTTAACCCGAGGCAAAACGTGCCGTCAATTCACTAATTAAAATTAAGGAACGAAGCGTTAGAACGAAGATTCGGAAACTCGCAATTCGCGACTTTATCGTCTTTTTCCGAATGGTTTATATTCCTAAAAGTTTGATTTTGAGTGATTTGCAAATTACTTCTCACCAAATTCTGATCTTCAATTTAGTCTTCTTGAGTCGTCTGCGCAATTTTATGCTAAAAATATAATTTCAAACAGGAATCAACTTCAATTCACTTTAAGTTTAAGATTCTTTATCGATGAATAGATAATCACCTTGAGCATAAAAGCATAAACATATACACATTTAACCCCCTCATACCCTTATACAGTATATACTGTATATATATATATAATATATATATATATATATATATATATATATAGATATATATATATATATATATGACACACACACAAACTCAGAATGTCCCCTGAGAAATTATATGTTAAACACAGACGTGCATGGAACAAGGAAACTCTTCTGGGAAAATTAAATCCACTATAGTCCGAATAAGTATGGTAAATGACAATACCATAGTTTTTCTTTTCATGATGCTAGCCCGACATGGGCAACGGGTCTCTCGCAAAGAGGTCCCATAAATATAGCTTCCCTCACCAGCTATCTGCAAAGCAGACAGGATCCAGCTTTGGGACATGGATCTAGGGTTTAAAGCAAGCCTAGTCCCACTACACTCAGAACCTCTATATAAGTAAAAGACTCGTTGCATTCACGTCGGATTGAATAAATCAAAGAAAAAGGGGTAACTATTTCCCACGTCGGGCTAGCATCATGAAAAATAAAAACTATGGTATTTGTCATTTACCATTACTTATTCGGACTATAGTGGATTTAATTTTCCCAGAAGAGTTCCTTGTTCCATGCACGGTCTGTGTTTAATATATATATATATATATATATATATATATATATAGGGTGGGCACAAAGTCCCTGCAATGGCAAGTTTAAAAGAATTAGTATTTAAAATGATTACATGAAACAACAAAATATGTTTATTTGGAGGAATTTAAAAAATTTAGAAACAAAAAGAATTAAAATATTTTAAAATTAAATGTAATTTTAGGGATCCAAAATATCATTGTAATTGGATGTACAGGGTGTTCATAAAAGATTTGAACGATTTCAATCTTTGTTAATGTGATAAACCAGTGACATACAAAGAAACAAGTTTGTCCCATATGACTCCGCACAGCTAGAAGTTTTACATACATGTTTAATAAACTGAATCTTTTCCAAATGGACGACCCCACGAGATTTAGCTGAAAATTTGTATACTAATAAATTTTTATATTCTAATAACGAAAATGACATTATTTTCCTGAAGAAATATGCGCAACATACGAAAAAAATTGCATTTATATGCGCACTAGTTTGCATGGCGCATGACCGTTATCTAGTTAACATCGCTCATGACGCCGGATACGAGGTTGCTGTGTGGCCCCCAATTAATTGAATGCCCGGTTAGGTCAATTGAATGGCCGGTTAGGTCAACTGTACGACCTTGACGATTGGTTAGGTTAAGTAGTGACATTTTCGTTAAAACTAATGAAAATATCATGACTTAACCTAACCAATCGTCAAGGGCGTACAGTTAACCTAACCGGGAATTCAATTGACCTAACCGGGCATTCAGTTGACGGGGACAACTCGCAAGTTGATAGATCACGGCACTGCATTATCATATGCTTACATTACAACAATAATATTCACACTAAACTAGGTCTAAGCAGGCAACAAATAAATATTAATAAGAACAACAAAAATTACTGTATATGCGAGTTCGTATGGAGAAAAAGGTATGCACATGAAAATTTATTTAGTAAAATATTATTAAGTATTGCAAATTTTTATAAATAAAGGATATTATCTGCGTTTTATTTTGTAAAACCCACTACATAACACTACATAATTTATATAACGGTCATGCGCCATGCAAACTAGTGCTCATATAAATGCAATTTTTTTCGTATGTTATGCATATTTCTCCAGGAAAATAATATCATTTTCGTTATTAGAATTGAAAAAAATTATTAGGATAAAAATTTTCAGCTAAATCTAGTGGGGTCGTCCATTTGGAAAAGATCCAATAAACTTCAACATGTGCGCCATCGGTCTCCCGTACAACATCCAATCGATATTCAATTTCTCGCCATGTGCGTTCAAGCATGCCAGCATCGACCATCGCTATTGCATCCCTGATCCTGATTCGTAGTTCATAGATGTTGACAACCTTGGTCTTGCCCAAAATAAAACTTTATTATTTGCTCTATCGCTTACACATATTCATGCTTTATAGCTTATTCAGTATGAAAAATATTAATGAATCAAATCGTTCAGATCTTTTATGAACGCCCTGTGCATATGGGTATTTTGAATCCATAATTACGAATCCTCAAAATCTAAATTTTTTTATTTTTTTATTTAATTTAGACAAACATTTTCAATTATTTCATGTTATTATGTTACGATTAATTTAAAATTGTTATAATGTTATAATGTTTCAGTCCAGCAAAGACCCTAGGATCCATTAATGGCTGGTCTTACCTCACTGTGGTTGTAGCTGTGTATTGCGCATGTCCTCCGTGGTGACGAAGGAGACCTACGATTTTACGTGCGTTCCGAACCACAAAAACCTTAATTTTACTACCTTAAACTATACCCAGTCTATCAACATATGCATCTAATCGATTTTTAAAACATGTTTATAGATGTGCTACTAATTACTTCTACCGGCAAACTATTCCAGCTATTTACTATTCTATGCGTAAAAAAGTTTTTGGCAACTGCTATCTCGAACTTTATATTTGTTAACTCGTTATTTCTAGTTCTATTATATTGTGATATTTCGGAAAAGCTATCTCTATTTACGTTGTCGAACCCATTCATAATTTTAAAAACCTGGATTAGATCACCCCTTAGCCTCCTAATCTTGAGTGTAGTCAATTTTAACTCCCTAAGCCTATCCTCGTACGACTTCGACCTAAGCGACGGAGTCATCTTAGTTGCTCGTCTTTGAACTCTTTCGATTTTATCTATATCTTTCCGCATATGCGGATTCCAAAATTGGATCGCGTACTCCAAATGGGGTCTAACTAATGATTTATAAAGAGGAACAATAATATCACGCAATTTGTACTCAAAATTCGTAGCTATAAAACCTAGCACCTTGTTCGCCTTATTGACTGCTGCTGTACTATGTTTCGCCACTTTTAAATCACCAGTGACGACAACTCCTAAATCTTTTTCCTGTTCTACGCATGCCAACTCCTTCCCTGACATATTATACGCAAAATTACCGTTACGCGAACCTATATGTAAAATTTTGCACTTATCGACGTTAAATCTCATTTCCTATGTGACTGACCAATCAACGATTTTATTCAGATCTTCCTGGATTTTACCTCTATCTTCGTCATTAATCGCCCTACCACCCAACTTCGTGTCATCCACAAACTTTGAAACTGTACTGACTAGGCCGACATCCAAATCGTTAATATATATAAGAAAAAGCAAGGGGCCCAATACAGAACCTTGAGGAACGCCTCTCGCTACATTACCCAAGACGACTCCGCTCCATCAACGACCACCCTCTGTTTCCTACCTTGCAACTACCCTTCTATCCAATTTATTACAACACCCCTGATTCCATGAGCCTTACTTTTTTCAATGAGTCTTTTGTGCGGTATGGTGTCAAACGCTTTTTGAAAATCTAAATACAGTACATCTACTGCCCGATGACTATCATAAACTTCGACCATGGTTTGAAAAAATTCTAAAAGACTAGTTAAGTAAGATTTGTTTTGCCTAAAACCGTGCTGCGTATTTCTAACCAAGTTATGCAATTCTAAGTGTTCGACTATACGATCCCTAATTATTGATTCCAGTAGCTTATCTACAACAGACGTTAAACTGATTGGCCTATAATTTCCCGCCGCATCTTTATCGCCTTTCTTAAAGATAGGTGTTACGTTTGCTAACTTGAAATTATCTGGTACGCACCCCTCAGAAATAGACGCATTAAAAATCTTTGTTAGCGGCACGACAATGCTTTCTTTTAATTCTTTTAGTTGTATGGGATATATGGAATCCGGCCCCTGTGATTTACGCATTTTCATTTTATCAATATAGCGCATTACCTCCCTTTCACTAACCACAACATTATCTAAAGTATTACCATTGTCAAAAGGTATTATGGGTATGACCGTAGGGATATTCGTTACATCTTCTATTGTAAAAACTGACGTAAAAAATTCGCAGAGTAGCCATTTGCTTGTTTTTAGAAACTAGCTCTCCGTCAGGATTTTTCAACAGCCCCATGACACTCTTTACTGGATTCCTATTACTGACGTATTGAAAGAATCGCTTGGGGCTTTCTTTGCTGTCACGAGCTATGGAGATTTCAAAATCACGTTTGGACTTTTTTATTACGCTTTTCACTTCACACCTGAGAGATATGTAGTTGGTAACCACAAATTGTCTTTATCGCACTTATGTAGCCTATAAGCCCTATCTCTATTCCTTATAATATCCCCTACTCTAGAAGTAAACCACAACTCACAAGGGCTTGTTATTTACTTTCGCACGCTTAATCTTGTACGGTACACATTCCTCATTTATAGTCCTAAATACTGTTTCAAACGATTCCTACATTATTTTGCCACGGAGATCCCCATTACGTTTCCCAATTGACATGTGACAATTCATTTCTAAATTTACAAAAGTCTGCGTGCTGGAAGTTAGGAATTTTAGTCGAGTTAGCTGGTTTCGAGTGACTTACTGAGAGGACCAACTTTACCATATTGTGATCGCTATTGCTTAATGGTTCTATTACATGAAGATTAGTGATTAGCCTATCGTCCGTAGTTATTACTAAATCTAAAATACTGTCCAACCTCGTAGGTTCCCTACCCTTTTGAATAATTGTAACTGAAAGGGCTTTGTGCGCACCCAGTATATATATATATATATTATATTATATATATATATATATATATATATATATATATGCATTTAACTGCACATATTCACGATTTGCGAGGGTGCCCTCTCAGGGCATTGGTTTCTGCCCTATGTAGGAGAATTTCGATTTATGATTGATGAGGTCCGTGGTGTAATGGTAACGCATCCAACCGGCAATTGGAAGGCCCTGGGTTCAATTCCCGGGCGGTTCGCCTCATTTTTCATTTATTTGTTATTTCTCTTCCCCGTGTGCAGAGACGCTCCTTATTTACGTCGTTTCTATTCATATATATATTATATATATATATATATTACTGTGGAAGGAAGTTGTAAGCCTATTAAATGTTAATAGTTCTCGCTAAAAGCAAAATTAAATCCTATTTATGAAAATGGCTTGTCTGTGGCAATATATCGTGGTTCAACTGAATATCTGTTCCCATGACAACTGTTCATTACGAGTGGGTGAAATATAAGTATTAATTAAACTTAGGGCAAAAATATGAGCTATTTTATTATGGTCTTTTTATTATTCAAATACATAATTGTTGTGAAATGTATTGAAAACTTGCTGCATAAAGTGAGGATAGACGTGAAAAACAAGTCAAGTGGAGCCTATTGAAATAATGGTTTATTTTTCCGTAGATTTATATTAATACGAACATTGAACATTATTATTGAAAATTATTTTGATAATGGTAATGATAATTAATTTATCTTTATCTGACAGTAAATATAGCCATTGAAAGGTACAATAAACGAGAAGATAATAAACAAAATTTTATACAACGGTCCCGTAGGAAAAACCCAAAAGGCATTATGAATTCGTGTAATGGAATAATACACATATTTTTTTTTTGTTATCAGAGTAATATCGCCCCCTTTCAAGTACCATCCCCTAGTTATGAGTTGAGTCTATTAAAAGGGTTTAAAGCTAACGCTCAAGACAGACACAGAGAGAGAAAGAGACAGAGGGACAAAGAGAGATAAGGCCGAGACATCGAGGTCTTCGAAATTAATAATTATTTGTTATAATGCTGTAATGTTTCAGACCAACAAAGACCCTAGGACCCACTCATGGCTGGTCTACGTAACCGTGTTTGTAATTGTGTATTGCGTATGTCTTCCGTGGTGACGGAGGGGACCTACAATTTTACGTGGGGTCCAGTCCACAAAACTTTAATTTTACGACTTTAAACTATACCTAATCCATCAACATACGCATCTAATCGATTTTTAAACATGTTTATAGACGTGCTACTAATTACTTCTACCGGCAAACTATTCCAGCTATTTACTATTCTATGCGTAAAAAGTGTTTGGCAACTGCTGTCTCGAACCTTCTACTTGTCAGCTTACACCTGTTATTTCTTGTTTTACTATATTGTGCTATTTCGAAAAAGCTATCTCTATTTACGTTATCGAACCCATTCATAATTTTAAAAACCTGGTTTAGATCCAGATCCTAATGACGAGTGTGATCAGTTCTAACTCCTTAAGCCTATCCTCGAACGACTTCGACCTAAGCGACGGAATCATCTTAGTTGCTCGTCTTTGAACTCTTTCGATTTTCTCTATATCCTTGCGCATATACGGATTAAAATTTGGATCGCGTACTCCAAATGGGATCTAACTAATGATTTATAAAGAGGAACAATAATATCGCGCGATTTGTACTCAAAATTCCTAGCTATATAACCTCGCACTTTGTTCGCCTTATTGACTACTGCTGTACTTTGTTTCACTACTTTTAAATCACCAGTGACTATAACTCCTAAATCTTTTTCCTGGTCTACACTTGCCATCTCCTTCCCTAACATACTATACGCAAAATTACCGTTACGCGAACCTATATGTAAAATTTTGCATTTATCGACGTTAAATCTCATTTGCCATGTGACCGACCAATCTACGATTTTATTCAGATTTTCATGGATTTTACCTCTATCTTCGTCGTTTATCGGCCTACCACCCAACCTCGTGTCATCCACAAACTTTGAAACTGTACTGACTAGGCCGACATCTAAATCGTTAATATATATAAGAAAAAGCAAGGGGCCCAATACAGAACCCTGAGGAACGCCGCCCCCTAAATTAACCCAAGAAGACCCTCCATCAAAGACCACCCTCTGTTTCCTACCTTGCAACCACTCTTCTATCCAATTTATTACAACACCCCTGATCCCATGAGCCTTATTTTTTTTTGAATGAGTCTTTTGAGCGGTACGGTATCTAACGCTTTTTGAAAATCTAAATACAGTACATCTACCGCCCGATGACTATCGTAAACTTCTTCCACGCTTTGAAAAAATTCTAAAAGATTAGTTAAGCAAGATTTGTTTCGCCTAAAACCGCGCTGCGTATTTCTAATCAATTTATGCAGTTCTAAGTATTCGACTTTACGATCCCTAATTATTGATTCCAATAGCTTACCTACAACAGACGTTAAACTGATTGGCCTATAATTTCCCGCCGCACCTTTATCGCCTTTCTTAAAGATAGGTGTTCCATTTGCTAACTTGAAATTATCTGGTACGTTCCCCTCAGAAATAGACGCTTTAAAAAACTTCGTTTACAGCACAACAATGCTGTCTTTTAATTCTTTTAGTTGTATGGGATATATGGAATCAGACCGGGTGAATTAAGCATTTTCATTTTACCAATATAGTGCAGTACCTCTTTTTCACACACCACAACATTATCTGAAGTATTACCATTATCGAAAGGTATTATGGCTATGACCGGAGAGATATTCGTACATCTTTTATTAGAAAAATTGACGTAAAAAATCGTTTAGCAGAATAGCCATTTGCTTGTTCTCGGAAACCAGCTCACCGTCAGTAGTCAGAATTTCTCAACGGTCCTAACACGCTCTTTACTGGGTTTCTATTAGTGACGTATTTGAAAAATCGCTTGGGGTTTTCTTTGCCGTCACGAATTTTTCAAAATCGCGCTTGGACTTTTTTATTACGCTTTTCGCTTCCCGCCTTAAAGATATGTAGTTGTTTCGTAACCACAAATTGTCTTTATCGCACTTATGTAGCCTATAAGCCGTATCTCTACTCTTTATAGTATATCCTACTCTAGAAGTAAACCACAAGGGCTTATTATTTACTTTCGCACGGTTAATCTTGTTCGGTACAAATTCCTCATTTATAGTCCTAAACACTGTTTCAAACGATTCCCACATTAGTTTTGCGTTGGAGGTCTCCATTACGTTTTCCCATTCGACTCGTGACAATTCATTTCTAAATTTACAAAAGTCTGCGCGCTGGAAGTTAGGGATCTTAATCGAGTTAGCTGGTTTTCAGTAATTTACTGAGAGGACAAACTCTACCATATTGTGATCGCTATTGCTTAACGGTTCTATTACTTGAAGATCAGTGATAAACCTATTATCCGCAGTTATTACTAAATTTAAAATACTGTCTAACCTCGTAGGGACCCCAACCTTTTTGAATAAGAAAGCTCTTATAAAGAAAATTAACTAAACGATTACCTTCCGCGTTTCCCTGCATTGTATCGTAATTCACGCTAACGCAATTAAAGTCATCCATAATTAAGGCCTGTTCAGTACCCATTATTTTCTTTAGTTCACGATATAACGCTTCGTCCGTATCAGCTGATTGATTAGGGGCTTATATATAGCGGTAACAAGAAGTTTGGAATCGTTCAATTTAAGTCTGTTATAGTCGAATCTATCGGTTCTGGAATTCTGTGCTTTAATTCTATAGCGTTCGCAATATTATCTTTGATATACAACATAACACCTCCTCCTCGCCTACCTATTCTGTTTTTAACAGAAAGTCTATAACCTCTAATTTGATACTCCCTTTCAAAGTCACTTGTTTCAGTGCTTAGTCACGATTCGTTTATCGCAGCTAAATCGTAGCCTTTGCAAGCAATTAAAGTCTGCAAGCAATTTTGTTTTGTAGGCTACGAGCATATAAAGATAGAATCTTCAAATTGTTTGTTAAAACCGCGTTTCCTTTGCGCGCACAAGGTAAATTCATATTTTTGGGCTGTAATTTAAGAAATTTACGCCGGGACCGGTCGAGTCACGGCAGCCTGAAAAGAAGAGACAGTGTTATGAAGCAGTCTTCCTGAACGTACAGCTCCAATGTCATTAAGATGAAGTCCATCTTTGAGGAACAAGTCCCTCCTGCCGCAGAAACTGTTCCAAAAATTCGCAAAATGCATTCCTTCCTGTTGGCAAAGAGACTTTAAGTTATTATTAATATAGGTTGCCTTGCTGTAGAACTCATTACATTGGATAATTCGAGGAAGTATACCCGTTAAAACAATCTTATTAGCTTTTTCCTTTAGTCGCTCTAACAAGTCCCTGTACCTAACCAGCAGCTCTTCCGATTTGGAATTTAAAACGTTATTTGTACCGACATGAATAACGTACGTTGTATCCTCAGAGGTTCCGTCTGTAAACTGGTCAACACTATTCGTTATATCCTCCACCCTTGCACCAGGGTAGCAGTAACGGCGTCGACGACGGGGGTTTCTTCCATAGATTTCCTCGAGCTGCCATCGAACAATGGAATCACCAACGAGTCGGATTTTTAGTCAGTACATACTCATATTAAGGATCGAGCAGAGCCATGGAGTTCGATTACATTTACTATACTAATTAAATAAAATTCACGTATATAGTAAGTCCATGCAGTCATTTAAAACCCCCTTAACCCCTCAAGAAACTGATTTACCATTTGAGTAAAGAGAACCAGCAAACTCCGAGAAAAGACCACCAGCTAATGAACGAGAAGAAAATAAAAGTCGTTGTGCGAAGATAAAACACCCAGAACGACAAAATGCTATTTAACCTCTACATCTCAAAACTTCTATTATATAAAAGTGGTGTGTCAGGTTCCGTTTTTATTCATCTGCTATTCCACCGTTTCTCCTGTAATATTTTTGAGTGGGAATGAGAGACTACAAACTGCTGAAGAAAGAAGATCCTCAAGATAAACGACGAATAGAAAAACAAAAGAAGGTGAGAAAAAATTTGAAGAAGAAAAGAAAGAAAAGAGAAGATTTATGTATTCGCCAAAAGAAGATTTGCTGAAGAGAACGTCGAGAAAGGACAACGTTCCGCGACTGCGAAGGTTACGAGAACATCGAATTCAACTTTATGATGGAAATCGACTACACGACTACTAGCATTGGAACAACTAACGACTACACGACTACAGAGGGAAATCGATTTCGGTAATTAAAAAGGAAGGTGAGCGGAAATTCGCATAACGAAAACGCGTTTGAGTTCGAGTATTTGGATGCGTGAAAGAAACATTCCGGAGATAGATAAAAATTTAAATGAATTTATATCAAATTACATAAAAAAAAGTGATATTATATATAAATTTTTCTTATTTTCAATACAAAAATTATAATTCTAAAATTTAACAAAAAATGGCACATAAAACAAGTGTAAATTTTGAAATAAAACTGAATAATTATGTTTATACGAATTATTTACAATGTGGAAAACACTGTATTTGGGTTTTGTCTCAAAATTTTATATGAATTTCACTAAAATAATGAAACACGAACGAAAAACTTTAGCTTTTGAAATAAAACTAAACGATTAACGATTATGTCCATACGAATTATTCTGGGAGAGAGAGAGAGAGAGAGAGAGAGAGAGAGAGAGAGAGATATTTGGATTCTAGCTCAAAATTTTATAAGACTCGCAACATATTTTTTGAGTTTGTATCTTAGGTTGCGAAGCAAGAAGCTTTTGATTGCAAACCTGCGTACGCTTCCTGAGTAATAAATCAATCGAAAGTAGAAAGTGACCTATTCTATGTTAAATCGCATATAGAAGTATATGATTCCATAGTACGTGTGTGCATTGAGAACGGAGAAAATAAAATAGTTAATGAAATAAATGATTACTTAGAAATTACTATATTTATCTCTCAATTGATTGTTGTTAGTGAAGAAGAGAACTCTCAACCACGCATATCCATTCAGGAGAAGGTAGATGAGAACGAATATGACGAATTATGTTGTGTTGATTCAAACGTAGAAATTTGCAATTCCCTATTACAGTATATGAGTGCACTGAAAGCATGGAAAATGAAATGATTTATGAATTTTGTTATGTTCATTCTGATGTGGAAATCTGCAGTTCTGTGATGTATGTATACATGGAGGATAAAAATAATGCATACGACTCACATATATAAAACGTGAGAGTAAAAGGGTTCTGAGTCAAATCATTAGGATGTACAATTCAGTTTGTTATAGGCACTGCAACGAGTATAATCTATATTATAATAAGAGAGCTGTCCGTCTGTCCGTCCGTCCGTCCGTCACACTTTCAGAAATTGTGAGAAAAAATTGTGAGAAAAAAATTCAGAAATTGTATTACGGGCGGAAATGTGAAGCTCAAGATTTTCATGACTGTGTTCTTTTCTGTAGTTTAGCCTGTCTGTTTGTCTGTTTGTGAAATTTATCCCGGGCAGTAATGGGGGAAGGGTTGGGGTGGGGTAATGTGGGATGGGTGGGGTAATGGGGAGGGGTGGGGGTAATGGGGGAGGAGGTTAGCCCCCAAGTTGCATGAATGGGGGTGAGGAGGTTTTGGGAGATACCAGATTCAGAAATGTTGACACAATGTGAAGTTCAAAATTTTCACGGCTGCGTTCTTTTCTGTAGTTTAGCCTGTCTAACCGTCAGCGAAGCGACGGGAACTGTACTAGTGTGTATAATAATACAGAGGTAATATATTAGAAAATGGATTTAAAAATTATTTCTTATGTAAGGAATACCTAATTTTCGATGATGATTATGCCGTGAGTATGATGGAACGAAAGATTAATATGATGTTACAGTGATGAATGTTGATAAGCATTGCAATAAGAGCGATCGTGGAAGTGTTCTGAATCTTATTATACGTGATCAAAATAAGAAAACAAATAATGATTTTAGTAATAAAGTTTTGTGTGGCAGTGCGACTGAAATGCGAGAGCCTGCTAACGATACTTTTGATTCCCAACAACAGTATGAGAATAAACAAGAAGAAAATTTTAAGAGTAAAGTAAAAAATATTCTTTTGAGAATTAGAGAAGTTTTTAACCCGAATTTTGGGATTAGAGATGGATTTATCTCTTCTCAGGAAGTTATTGAATTTCGGAAGGATTTTACCCCGAGTGTTCTTTCAGAAAATATTGCGGTCAGGGAAGTCTTTATCCATTGTAACGTTGTTTCAGAAAATATCGCGGTCAGGAAAGTTTTTACCCACTTGTAACGTTGTTCCGGAAAATATTGTGGTCAGGAAAGTTTTTGCCCCTCTTATTTAATTAGGGTGGTTATTGCCCCTTGTAATTTAATATTTAAAATAGTAATTTACTCGAAAGTAATTTGGAGGCACCATATCGCGAAAACGTTTCGTATTGTAGTGTGACTGCAAACGAAAAGAAAAATTCCGGGGTTGGTATAAAGACCAAGCAGCTGCTAAAGCGGAAAAATCTAGGGTTGATCTGGGAAGATCAAGCCGCCGATAAAGCGGAAATTTCATTTTACAGTGGGACTGTACACGTAAAACGAAAATATAAAGTTCCTTTGGAAAAGAGTGCTGAGATGATAGCTCTAGTAAATAGAATCAATAATTTGAACTTGGAAGGAAGTTATAAGTTAGAAAATTTTGTAAAAGCTGAAGTTTTAGCCCCCATGAATGAGATGATATACTTTCCTGTTGACAAACTACGTGAAAATGATTATGTCATCGGTTAAGAGTCTTGTAGTGAAAATAATCACTACACAATAAGAAATAAATGTGTGATTTATCCTTTATATTGTCATAACTTGGAAACGTACCAGGATTTGGTCGAAGTTCTACAAACAGTGGTGGAAGTAAGAATTCTCTTGAATAAAGAAAATATTCCTGATAATGTTGAATGTTTGGATGTTATTTGCCAGACTGATAAGATTATGAAAGTGTTTGAAGTGAATAAACATAACATTAAGGTTAGTGAGGTGCGCATGAAAGGAGATAAAGTGTTTATGCGTTGTCGTATATGTTTCATGTATAAGTAAAGTTTAAAGGACGATATATGCGCAAATGATACAAATGCTTAAACGTATATATTATTTTGCGCACAAATCAACATACAACTATTAGTTTTACAGTATAACTTCGTTAATTATTTAATTAGATAGGAAATAAAATGAGTTTTGTGTTTATTTTCTAATATACTTGTATTCTCTACGACTTTGTATTTCGATTTCCCCTAAAATTTTCCTTTAATAAATGATTTTTCAGATTTATATACGAAGAACAATGAAAGCATTCATAATAAATTTTTGGACGTTAAGTCCGAAAGGAAAAATCAACGACGTAATAGTTTAACGTCTTCATTCAAAGCCTTTGTTTATTTTTTAAAGTATTTTTTTTTTCCTGAATGAACTCTTCAAATACAGTAAACATTTTGTACGCGAATTACTTTCCATTTTGACTCGGAATTAATTGTAAAGAATTTCAAGTAACTTTATGAATAGAAATGAATGCTCAAGTTATTTTCACTAATTTAATCTTCTCCAGTTCTAATATTATAATTTCTTTAATTTTGAGGGTTTATAGAATAAATTTTAATAATACTCGATGGAATTAATTTAATTATTTGATTTAATGATTAATGAGTAATTAAATATTTTGTAAATAATTTTACTAGATTTTAACGTTTTTTTTTTCATAATTTCTTTTTATTTCTTTCTCTTTTTTATTTATTTCTCAAGAATCTGATCATGTATTGATATTACCCCCTTTCAAGCACCACCCCACAGTAATGATTTGAGTCTATAAAAAAGGTTGAAAGCTAACGCTCAAGGCAGAGAGAGAGATAAGACCGATACATCAAGAAATTAATATTTCCTGAAATTAATAATTTTTTAGTCAGTACTATAATCATATTAAGGATCGAGCAGAGCCAGGGAGTGCGACTATATTTACTATACAAGTTAAATAAAATTCCTGTATATAGTACTCGTAAGTTCATCCAGTCATTTAAACCCCCTTAACCCATCAAGAAACTGATTTACCAATTGAGTAAAAAGAACCCAGCAGGTTCTGGGAGAAGACCACCAGCCAATCGACGAGAAGAAAATAAAAGTCGTGTTGTGAAGAAAAAAACACCCAGAACAACAAAACACTGTTTAACCTGTACATTAGGGTGGAGTGAAAAAAAACTTTTTTTAGAATTCAATTTTGTAGGGGCACCAAAAGTTAGTCTGTGGTACCAATAAGAAATCTGTAACATATTAGGTACCTGCGACATCAACTTCACCGTCCCCAAGGCAGACAAAGATTTTGCCTTTCAGGTGCCCCAAAAAATTAATGAAAATTCCAGAGTTAAGCGTATCTTCCGTTGTGTTTATGCTTGGAAGATTATTTTTGTTTCATTTGATTTGTCTATTTATGTTCTTTAACTTTTCCCTTATACACTTTTCTCCCATCCTTCACAGAAATTTGAAAAATTTGGTATTTCATGAAAAATACTAAAAAAAAATAAGAATTTTTGGATCATGTCAAGAATAGCGAACCCAATTTTACCATGTCAAGAATAGCGAACCCAAAAATTCCCTTGTCAAGAATAGCGAACCCAAAAGTTCCCATGTCAAGAATAGCAAACCCAATATAAATATCATGTAAAGGAAAAAGTTAAACATATGTAATCTTCACTTTATTGATGAAAGAATAAATAAAACAATTTACTGAAATGAAAATGAACCGTATACTAATTTATTAAAAAGGAAATTGAGTGGCAATTGCGTTACAGAAATTAATTAACCTGTTTACTTTATTTCTTTCCATCCACATGAACTGTTGTAAATAACCTGGAAGAAATTCGCGTTTGCATCCTCGCATGTTGTTAATTTTAGCCTTATGCCCTTCGTGCGGGTCGCGGGTAGCAAAAATTAACCAAACTATCACGACTTAACCTAACCAATCGTCAAGGGCGTACAATTAACCTAAAAAAATAAATAAAAAACAATAAATTTTTTATTTATTTATTATTTTTATATGTTAAGAGAAGAGGATTCTTTATACTGTACGGCATTGACGATTGGTTAGGTTAAGTCGTGCTAGTTTGGTTAAATAAAAAAAGACTAATATAAAAGCATTTAATACGTCCTTAACTAATTACTTAAAATTGGGAAACATAAACCTACCGTCTGAAGTTATGAAAACGTCCTTGAGGACTTCCCATGTCAAGAATAGCGAACCCAATTTTACCATGTCAAGAATAGCGAACCCAAAAATTCCCTTGTCAAGAATAGCGAACCCTGCAGGTGTTGGGTTCGCTATTCTTGACATGATCCTTTCCATTTGTTTAAATTTTCCCAGATTTAAATTATTTCATAATTATATAATTTAGGGTTTGTTATTTATACTATATTACATTATAATTTATGTCTTTTTCAGATTATTTGATTGCTTTGATAAATTTTTATATTGAATCTGATTCGCTAAAAATATTTACAGTCACTAATATAGTCTAATTCTATTCCGACGCACAAAGCAAAATTAGGTATGGCTTCCATGGCCGCGAATGAACCGGCCAAAAGGAAGACAAGGAACAGGGTCTACTCAACAACTGAATCCAATCTTTGGACCACCAAAGGATCTCTCACTGATTTATTTGCCTTCGTCCGAAGATATACTTCAGTGTTTCCTTTATGTTAGATAGGAAAGAATTAAGTCGGGAGAAGCTAATCCAAAAATTTATGATATTGCTACAGTCGTTTCCCAAACAGTAAAGACTGTATGGGATCGTGCTTCTATTCCAACTAGCCAATCATAAGACCATAACGCAGCGCATCCAAGGTTTGTACGAAAAATATCGAAATGTCTTGAAACAATTCAAAGGGCGGAAAGACCAAGCATCATATCAAGCATTGCTTCACAAATTTAAACTTGACTCACTGAAGCTCTTTGATATAGCTTCTTGTAAGTTTGAAGACTTCCTGACATGTCGACGTGAGAAAGACCGAAAAGTTCTTGTTCTGGAAAGGGATTTCTTTAATGACCAACGAACGTCTCGAAAAATGATGATCGGATCCGTAGATAAAGTGTTCACTAAAAAGATGAAAGAATTTGATACTGCTGCAACTGTTTCGTCAAGTTTCAGCGAAACAGATGAAAGCAGTGAGCCGTTTAACCTCAAGACAAAGCCATTAATTAATCCTAGACCTTCATAAATGAGAATGCGTTTGCCAAAAGTGGGTAGAGAATGCGATCGAAGAGGAATATTCTGACCGTGCTGGGGCAGCTCTTGCATCTGCTGTTTTTCAAGATTTAAGATTAATTAGTAGTGAAGATACTTCTTCAGTGATCGACAAAAGCAAGATAAGACGAGAAAAGAGCAAGATTACAAAAGAGCTCTCTCAAGATACCTCAACTTTCAGTTCAAGTAATAATGTTATGGGTCTCTACTTTGATGGAAGAAAAGATCGAACAAACGTTATGATAATGAAAGGTAGTAAGTATCATTCTAGGATTACTATGGAAGAGCATATTGTCCTTTTGAAAGAACAGGCTCAACTTACTTAGGCCACATACCTCCAGAATCGAGCACAGCAAAAGGCATTTATAAAGGTATTTTGGAGTTCTTGAGGTGCAAAATTATCAGTGCTAGAAATATTGTTGCCATTGGCTGTGATGGCACTGCCGTCATTACTGGAATAAAAGGAGGCATATTGAAAAATTTGGAGCAGTACTTAAACAAACCTTTTCACTGGTTTATTTGTCCCTTTCATTTTAATGAGTTACCATTGAGGCATTTGTTAGAACACCTCGATGGGCCCTCCCATGGTCCACGAGAATTGTCAGGACGAATTGGAAAAGCATTAAAATCTGTCGACCAACCAATAGTTAAGTTTGAAGCCGTGGAAGGAAATCCTCTTCCAATTACTGATTCTGATGATCTAAGTACAGATCAATTGTACCTCTATAAAGCTTCTCAGGCTATTACTTCTGGGTGTTGCAGAAATGACTTAGCAAATCTTCAACCTGGGGCAATGGTCCAATGCAGATGGTTGACTACTGCTAACCACATCCTGTGTTTCTACATGGGATGTGAAAATCCGATGGATAGCTTAAAAGTGCTGGTAGAATATAGCGTCAAAGTTTATGTTCCAATGTGGTTCACGATCAAGACAAAACCTTGGTGCTATGATGGACCTCGTCACCTGTGGCAGATGGTAGCTTATTCAAGATACCCAACAAAGGAGCTTAGAGATATTGTTGATAAAGTTATTATTCGTAACGCCTACTTTAGCATCAAAAGAACCTTCTTCTTGCAATGATTACTGATAACTGGTCAAACATTCGAAAATTGGCAATACGAAGGATCGAAGTAGCACGCTCTCAAGCTGAAAAAATGAAAAGCATTCGCGAGTTTAGTGTAACGAAGCTAAATTTCCATGTACTTGACTACACTGATATTGTATTTTGGACAGATAGTCCCATCAGGCTTGAGCCACCATTGAGAAAACACTTAACCAAAGAGGAGTTGACATCATTGGCTGAGAACACTAACGAAGAAAAATTAAAACTCTTTCAATTCTCTCGTCATGCACAAGCAGTAGAAAGGCGTATCAAACTTGTAACAGAAGTGGCAAGAGCAGTTTATGGAAGTGAGAGGAGAGATGGCTACGTTAAAGCCAAAATTGCATCTCAAGCAATAATGAAATCATTTTAAACCAAGAGAGACTACAAAACTGAATAAGAAGCTTTCTAAATTACTGTGGTGGGTGGGTTAGGGTAGAACCCAAAGAGCAGCCATCTCCATGTGGTGAGTTCTGGGTAATTTAAGCCGAGATATGCATGGCTCGTATCTAGCTTAAATTAGCAGAGAGCTGCTCCAATAAACCAATATATTTAAAGCCATGCAACTATTTTATGAGCTTCTGAAAGAAAACTGAATCACCGAATGACGCTTAATATCAACCAGTCAACGAAAGCAATAAAAATTAGTATTTTTTGTTAGTATTTTTCAAGAAATACCAAATTTCCCAAATTTCTGTGAGGAATAGGAAAAAAGTGTATAAGGGAAAAGTTAAAGAACATAAATAGACAAATCAAATTAAATAAAAATGATCTTCCTAGCATAAACACAACGGAAGATACGCTTAAATATTTTTAATTTTTCATTAATTTTTTTGGGGCACCTGAAAGGCAAAATCTTTGACCGCCTTGGGGCCGGTGAATTTGATGTCGCAGGTAGCTAATATTTTACAGAGTTTTTATTGGTACCACAGACTAACCTTTGGGTGCCCCTACAAAATTGAATCCTGAAAAAAGTTTTTTTCAGTCCACCCTACTGTACATCTCAAAATAATAATTATATTATTATTATTATTATTATTATTATTATTATTATTATTAAAACGACTGAGGTATAACAAAAAAAAAAAAATAATGCGGCCGGTGTATCCCACTGCTGGGCGAAGGCCCTGCATCTCCACGTTTGCTCGTGTCTTGCATAGAACGTTTAAAGCCAATTGCAATCACCACGCTGGCCAGACGGGTTAGTGAAGGTTTTCGCGGTGCCTCGCTAACTGAGGTGTTTGACCCTGACCGTAACACATATCTTATGTTCGCCTAGCGTCAGGAATTCTGGAACCAGAGAAGCAGTCTGTCACCAACCGCCTTCTAGTGTTATCCATCGACGCGTTTTGCCGTCGATTTCTTATGCTATTAACTAATAAAAATTCACCGTGTGTACCACATTTCGTAAGGAAAATTGTTGCATGCATCCAGTTTTTTCCATTTACTGCATGGATCTCCACCACTGGATTGTTCATAACACGTCTTTGGATTTAGTCCGTGGATAAAAGTTTGTGAGAACGCAGAATTCAAGGCAAGTTTGTTCCGTTTTGGTTTCTAGCGTAGACAAGGAACAGTCGGTCCACGCTTGTATTATATAACAATAGATACCCTAAAACAAACAAGCAGCAAGCTTCTCCAAACTCCACAACATGGGGAGAACACCCTCCTCCCCCAGAGACACCTCCCGAGGCACCAGCGTTGTCTCTACAGTATCGTCACGAAGCAATGCAAATAGCTTTCATTTTGCTGGTGAACAACAAGAACTCTTTAACTCCTAAGCACGGAGGGAAAGTCCACGTTAAACTCCTAATGGCAATCTTCAGTAGTGATATATTCAACGATCTCCTCAGAAAAACGGATGAAGAGATTTCCGAAGTAAACAAAAGAGGTCTTTGAATTAAAAAAAACTGAACCATATAAAAATGAAACAAAACGATCAACAATCGAAGTTAGAGCATCTCCTTCAAAACAAACATATAAATACGATGGTTATTAGTGGTCTCGCTATCCCCGCAGAAGTCCGTGAGGAAGATTGTAAAAGGATAGTAATTGTGATTCTTTAGTCCCAGCTCAACTATTCCGTCATCCAAGATGTCATCACGGGAGCAACCAGGTTAAGGGAATCAAATCAAATCACAAGTAGGCCGAACAAGTTCCACGTAAAAGGTGCCGATATAAGAAATGAAATAGTGTCTCAGTGAATACAAAGAAAATTTCGAGTTTACGTGAACGAATACCTTACAAAATTTAAGCAAGGTCTATTCAAAAAGTTCTAAAATTATGATAAAAAAAGATCATCCAAATTACATTCACTCATGTTATATACATGATAGAGTCATTTATGTAAAAATAATCGCAAACCGGTTACTGTTAAAAATACAAAGAAAAGAACACACGTTGAAAAGAAAGAAAAGAGCATACGGAAATGTTTTCAAGTTTTACTCTTAAGTTCACATCTTAAAAATAAACTTTGAGTCGAGTCATATAATTTTAAAAAACGACCATTTTAAACTCCCTTTACTAAAGGGGAATTGAATTGATTTTGAAAAACTGGATTTCATGATGGAAAGAGACTCCCCGCCCACATACCCACGTCCTACGTTAAAGTAAAAATGTATTAAAATGATGAAATGAATTGATGAAGTCTAAATGCGTCGAATCAGATTTCCAAGAATCGTCTCAATTCTCCTTGCCGTACCGCGCTCTGCTTTTTATAAAGGCCTTCCAGAATTTTTTTCCTGTTGTCACCTAGTGTCCATCTTCATATTTTTTTTATAATTTTTTTTGTGAGTTCCCACGTAACTGAAAAGAACTTAAGTATTCCTATTTTAACAATTATAATTAAATACAACTATGGGTATTAATTGTTTTTACTAGTTAATTTTCGTTGTTGTTATTATTTATAATTTTAGTTAGTAAAGGATTTGTTAATAATTTCACGCTCTACCTAAATCGCGATTTCGCTGCCTTTAGTAGTGGAAGCGCTTTATTGGGCAAGATTCGGGCCCGCCAATTAAAAAAGCACGACGTAATGGGAATAAAGGAGCGCGATTGGGCCCACAAGAATCACGTGACTTAAAATACTGCCGCGCAAGCGTACTATAGCACCGAATGTGGCGTAGTAAGCTAGTGCGACGCTCTTTCACTAGAGGTAAGGTCCTCTTAATAATGCGGAAAATGTGCAGAAGTAATTGGATTGAATGACGTCACGGATCAACATAGCCAAAAAAAATTCTACTTTTTCTGCTAATTTGACTACATTACATTTTGCTTATTTGCTCACGATTATAAAAAAATATGATTTTTCGATCCCAACACCATTATTATTATTATTATTATTAATTTCTTATTCAATCTGAATTGCCATTGCTGGTGTGCGTTTTATGTTTGTTGCTCTAATAATGATTTTACTGGGAAAAAACTAAAAATAATAACACATGCTAGTAATACCATACACACAAAAATAATAAACAAATATATAAATGTGCAATAGTTGTATCTTACTTTAGGATCTTCATTATCTCATATGAGCCTCATTTATATTATATTTCTCACATCTGATTAACAAAGGAAGAAATCACTAAAACTGACATCGCTCGGTTTGCTTGTTGAGGCCTTATATATATATATATATATATATATATATATATATATATATATATCAACGTAAAGAACGACGCTTGTATAGAAGACATTCCGCGCAAGATGAGGAGGGAGAACGAACAAATGAAAAAATGAGGTAACCACCCGGGAATCGAACCCGGGATCTTCCGATTGCCGGTCAGATATGATAACCATTACACCATGGGCCTCACTCGATCAGAAGTCGTAATTTTCTGCGCGTATGTAGGAGAATTACGACTTCTGATCGAGTGAGGCCCATGGTGTAATGGTTATCATATCTGACGGGCAATCGGAAGATCCCGGGTTCGATTCACGGGTGGTTACCTCATTTTTTCATTTGTTCGTTCTCCCTCCTCATCTTGCGCGGAATGTCTTCTATACAAGCGTCGTTCTTTACGTTAATTATACTGCGTGTTCTTTGCAGTTGAAAATGTGTATATATATATATATATATATATATAATATTTAGGAGAAATCCAATGACAAGGAGGAATGTAAATGCCATGAAAAGTCTTCTTTAATGCGCAACGTTTCGAGCAATACGCTCATCATCAGGCTAGATAATAACAATATGAAATTAGAATCAATAAATAAATGTGAACAAGACAAAATAATTTCCATAAAACCTATTCAGTAAAAGCAAATTTTAAAAAGACTAAAAGAAGAGGGTTAAATTCAAAGTTATAAAAATTTACATATAAAATTAACCAGAAATTTAAAAAGCTATTTTTAAATTACATATAGTAAATTTGAAATTAGTATATGTAATTTAAAAATAGCTTTTTAAATTTCTGGTTAATTTTATATGTAAATTTTTATAACTTTGAATTTAACCCTCTTCTTTTAGTCTTTTTAAAATTTGCTTTTACTGAATAGGTTTTATGGAAATTATTTTGTCTTGTTCACATTTATTTATTGATTCTAATTTCATATTGTTATTATCTAGCCTGATGATGAGCGTATTGCTCGAAACGTTGCGCATTAAAGAAGACTTTTTCATGGCATTTACATTCCTCCTTGTCATTGGATTTCTCCTAAATATTAAATTGAAGCTTTGTAGAAGCAAACCGCATGACTATATATATATATATATATATATATATATATATATATATATATACTGTATATAAAATGTTCTTTTAAATTGTTGGTTTTAATTTTCCACTTCAATAAGGAAGCTATATAACAGTTTCGAAATTCCTTTATAAGGAATATTTGAGTGAGGGAGGTCTATAATTTATGACCTCACTTGAGTTGCTGTCTTCTAACCGACTTTCCTTCTTCAATGGAAATCTGTGAACAATTTACAAATTAAAAAAACAGAAAGAATAATGAATAAAATAGATTAATAAGCAGCTGAACTCCTCAACACATTCCTCCAGAAAGTCTAAGTTCATACGCACACATATGGACCAGCGTGTATGAATTATATAACGGCAAATTTCATTTTACTGATCTATTTTTAGTTTTATTTTAAACACAGATCTTCTCTTTATTCTGTGTTATATACGAATATATACGAGTGTGTGTATATATAAGCATGTATGTGTAATAATAATAATATATATATATGGGATGAATTTCACAATTAAACACGTGAAATGAATGAATGATGCAAATCCACAGCGAAAAAAGAAAAATGATTCCAAGGTCTTTCGTGTATTCAGAAGTACACCTCGTCAGGGAATGAAGAGAAAAGGTGAGATGACGAAAATATATACATATGTACAACGGGACAGAAAAATAAAAAGATTAGCACATGGTTAACGAGAGGTAATTAAATGGAAAAGGAAAAACCATAATTCATATTTTTCTCTTTCTACAGGCCATACTGTCTGTGAGCAAGGAAGAACGAATCCAGATAATTCTACTCATAGGAAATCGGAGTCAAAGAGAGGCCGCTGCTGAATTTAACAGACTGCATCCAGACCGCGAGCCAATAACGCAGAGTTGTGTTAGCAGACTTGTTGCAAAGTTTAAGGAAACAGGATCCATAGAAGATAAACCACGCAGTGGACCTTCAAGGAGGTCCACTGACGATGATACAGCGACTGCTATCCTGGCTCACTTTAACAGAAGTCCCAATGAGTCTCTTCGGTGATTGTCCGCCGAGACAGGAGTGTCGAAAAGTAGCATCCATCGCATTCTTCAGGCTCACAAATGGCATCCATATAAACTTCAGATTCTACAGAAATTAAGCGAAGATGATCCCGACCGGCAGATGGAATTTTGCGAATGGGCTACGGAACAATATGCTCGGGATGCCAATTTCCTGTCTACCATTCTGTTCAGTGACGAGGCTGTTTTTTATGGAAATGGTGAGGTAAATCGACAGAACACCCGCTACTGGTCTCAAAACAACCCTCACTGGTATACCTCTTCAAAGGAACAAGGTGCATCTCGGGTGATGGTATGGTGTGGCATTTAGAAGGATCGCATCATAGGCCCCCTCTTTTTCGATGAACATGTCACTGGAGGCACCTACCTACGTATGCTCAAGGAAGAAGCATTTCCCAGTGTCTTGAACGAAGAAGGAAATTTCCCAACATGGTTCCAGCAAGACGGCGCTCCTGCACATTACAGCACCCAAGTAAGGGAATACCTGTACCAACAATTCCCGGTCATTGGATAGGACGTGGAGGGCCTGTGGAATGGCCAGCTAGAAGCCCGGATCTCACGCCACTAGATTTTTATCTCTGGGGCCACTTGAAAGCGCTGGTATACGCAGAGAAAATTAGGAGTGTTGAACATTTGCGGCAGCGCATTATTGGGGCATGTAACACCATTACTCCTGACATCATTTAACGTGTGCTTGGTGACTGGGTATCACGTCTGAATTTGTGTATTGAAAACAATGGTGGACATATTGATTATTGAGCACGTTCTGTAAATAAAAGCTTTTGTTTTGCCTTTTTTTATTATTTTTCCTATGATGCCGGACTTATGGGACACCCTGTATATACAGTGGCGGACTGGCTAGGCTGTCAGTCTGCCATGTGGCAGATGGGCCCCCCTATAAAAAGGGGAAGTTGGCCCCCCTAGAAAAAAAGGGAAGTTGGCTCCCTAGACCTGAGGTAAAAAAAATTGGCAGCTAATCTATTATACTCGTATATAAAGTTTAAATAAACATAAGTCAGTTGGGCCTGATGAGATATATCCTAGAATCTTAATTGAGGGTGTTGACAGTATTTCTATTACATGAAATAGATATAATTTATTTAGATTTTTGTAATTATTTGTTTGTATTTTTTTATTTTGTATTTATTAATATTGTAATTTTTTTTAATTTTTTTTATTTTGTAGTTATTAATAGTACATAAAAAGGCAAATGTATTAATAACTTCTTTAATTTGTTAAAATTATTGCAGGTTTTAAACTTTTAGAAAGTAGCAAAAATTAATAAATTTACATGCCTAAAATACAGTTTTGCCAACCTGCCTGTCACTGCGACATTTTTAACTTCATTAGTTTATTTAATAGTTGCCTACATGCTTCATTAAAATCAATTCCAATTTATCAAAGTAAGTCTCTTATTTTTGCTATTGCTGTTATATATGTATAATTATATTTTACCCATTTCTATGTCCATATATAAAAGATATATAGAGTTATGTATATATTTTATATAAAGCTGCTATATATAAAGATAGATATAAAAATAAATAAGAAAATACATGTAATAGTATTGAGAAAAGATTACATTACAATTACATTACAATACAGTTACAGAATACATATATTCATTCATTATAGTATAATTCAAGCATTGTTATTTGTTTTGAAATTTGTTGATCTTGATTATATTAAATGCAATTAGTAAATCAGATTACTTTATTATTTTTTTTTTTTTTTTTATATTTCAGGTAAGGAAATGGAACACATCAAACGGAAATTTGGAGCACAGAAACGGAAAGATAAACGAGAAGCAGAAAGAAATGATTCAGCAAAAAAGTGCAGGCCTATAACAGCATTTATGATATCAACACCTATGTCTACATGTCAGAAAGAGGAAAGCGACTTACAGAGAAATTCAACTACAACTGTTCATGCTGATACTGTAGATCTAGAACATAAAGATGAAGGTATGCCTAACGTTTTTGAGACGAGATGCTCATTTTTATGATTCTGAATTAGCTGGTGGAATAACAGTAACTGAACCTGGGCCTGTACATGTACATAATCAAAAAGATCTAGTAGCTGATTTTAATAATCAACCAACATTTAGACAGGATAAGCTCTTTCAATATCCTGCACGAACAGATTTCAAATTTTTTTTCAAAGAGCATCCAATTTACCCACGTGATCATGATCTGCCATTTAATGTAAAGTTATATAAGCGAAAAATTATGGGTGACACTGTCTCACAACACTGGTTAACAAATAATAAGAAGAATAGATCACTATATTGTTCATTTTGCTTGGCATTTGAGTCACCAACCTCTTCTAACCCATCTGCTTTTGTACGAAGATTTAATGATTACAGACGCATTGGCCAGTGCTTATCAGAGCATGAATCAACTGGTATACATAGCAAGCATGCTCAGGAATATATCAGTGTAGTAAATGATGGTGGTTTAGCTCGTTTTTTCGCTGCATCATTGCAGAAGCGAAAAGATGAAGTACTAAAGCAGAGAAATATTGTTGCCAGAGTTGTAGATATAATAAGGATGTTAGGTAAACAAGCTCTTCCTTTTCGTGGACACAGAAATGAGTCAGCATATTCTCTTCTTGATGAAACAGAAAATCATGGAAATTTCTTGGCTACTGTGCAGTTGATGGCAAAATATGATCCTATTATGGCTTCTCATGTTTCCATGGTGAAGGAAAAGTCTGAACAACGATGTGAAAGATTGGAAAAACAAAGAAAGGCACAAAGTAAAGGTCGTGGTAGTCTTGTCACATTCTTGAGTAAAACAACCATCTCTTCTTTGACCCAAATTATGAAGAATATGATACAGGAAAAAATTACTCAAGAAGTTGCTGAGGCCAAGTATTATTCCATACAGGTAGAAGTGGTAGATTCAACCCAGGATATTTCATTAATTGATGAATTTAGTATTGTTATTCGATATGTACTAAATGGTACTATCCATGAACGACTACTTGCAATTGTTCCATGCAATGATGGTACAGGGCAGGGACTTTTTGACCTATTAAATGAAACATTACAATGTCTTGAAATAGATCCGAAAAACTGCTTATCAGATAGCACAGATGGCGCTGCAAGCTACAGTAGTATAGCCGAAAAAGGGGAGAGTGCAAGAATGTTGCAAAGGGGGGTGGGAGTTGTTGCAAAGGGGGTTGTTGCAAAAAAATAAAAAAAATAAAAAAAATAAAGAAAAAAAGAGTACTGGCCTTTGTTGCCAACCTAGGTTGCAAGGGGCATGCAACTTGGAGGCCTCCCCCAAGCTATTCCCCCCAAAGGAGCAGAGAGAAAGGAGGAGAGGTGTTCACCTGGCAGGAGCCAAGTGCACATTAAGACTTCAGCCGAGTAGGCGTTGTTTTATAGGCTCCTAATCAGCCAGTTGGCTGAATCAGCCAGTTGAGTGAGCCAAGGTGAGAGAGACGCCTGAAGAAGAGAGAGACGCCTGAAGGAGAGAGAGAGACACCTGTAGGAGAGAGAGAGAGACACCTGAAGGAGAGAGAGAGGAGTTCTCCCCCAAGTTATTTTCGTTTTCCTAACCTAAGAGGCCACTAAGGGGTTTTACCAAAGGGCCTGAAAGAGGACCAGAGGTCCTTCCTCGGCTGGGAGCCGAGGTGGAATGAGTCTTTCACCAACTTCGCGGTCTTTTATAAGCCTCTATTCTGGCTGAATTGCCAGATAGCGCAATATGTTCAGTTGTCAGATCGCTCCATGTATGCAGATGCAGAGTTGCTACATCAAGCCATGTAATCGGGTGCTGATGTGCCAGATTGCACCATCAGATAGCGCCATGTATTCCAGAAATATTAATCATCCATTGTGTAACACAATATGACGATAGTTATTCCAATTAAATTCTGTTTAAATACGCCTTTATTAATTGCATACCTTTCCAGTTTTTTTTTTGCAATGATCGGTTGCTAGATATATATTATTATTATATATATATATATATATATATATATATATATATATATTATATAATATATATACACATTCTTTTCTTATGTTAGGTAAATATTATATATATATATATATTAATATATATGCATATATAACTGCAATGACCGCGCAGTATATAAATGAATAGAAACGACATAAGTGTTAAGGACCGTTTCTGCACACGAGGAGGAGAGATAACCCTGGGTTCGATTCCCGGGCGGTTCGCCTCATTTTTCATTATTCGTTATCTCTCCTCCTCGTGTGCAGAAACGTTCCTTAACACTTATGTCGTTTCTATTCATATATATATATATATATATTATTATTTTATAACATTTAATTTTAGTTTAGAAGCAAATTTAACATTAACTTCATTGAACTTTTCGAAACAAATAACATAGTTTACCTTCGAAAACGTCATAATAGAAAATAATTAATTTTATGGTTAACTAGTTTTTTCGTTTACTATAATTATACAGTCTTTTAAGCAGCTTATGATACATATATATATATATATATATATATATATATATATATATATATATATATATATATAATGAACGAATAAACAACTCGCGCACACACACACACACCACACACCTGTATATATATATATCATGAAAATCAGGAAAATAACAAACGTGTATTAATTTAAATGAAACTAACATACGAGCCTCATTCCCCAACCCGGCTATATATATATATATATATATATATATATATATATATATATATATATATATATATAATATAATAAACGAATAAACAACTCGCACACACACACACCTGTATATATATATATCATGAAAATCAGGAAATAACAAACGTGTATTAATTTAAATGAAACTAACATACGAGCCTCATTCCCCAACCCGGCTATATATATATATATATATATATATATATATATATATATATATAATAAACGAATAAACAACTCGCACACACACACACACACACACACACACTTCCCGGAATTTATCAACCGGATTGAATAAAAGTAAAGGCAACTTTCAATATATTTTAGTAATATAACAGAATTAACAAAGTTACCCAATAAATATTTCGTTAGACAGAAAATGAATTTTTATAAGGGATGCCCAACTAGCTATGAATATATCACCAAATCAAAAATAATAACAAACGCTTTATTTACGTTTGTTAAAAAAAAAATATTCGTTTTATTCTTCCTTCTTATTGATAACTTATTTAAACTAACACATTTATTATCATTCCACTTGACAACCAGAACTTCTCCCCGTGTGTCAAATGAATAATTATAGTAACCTCTGTCTTGTTTTTTCTGGTCTACATTCTTCAAGGGACAATCTTGCAACCTATTTTCTCTGACAGTACCTGTGGCTCTTATTCCTTGCATTTGTAAATGCACAAGTAAGTCTCTGGAGGTGAACAAATTATCGAAATATACACATGATGAATATTGCATTACTAGTCCTTCAGTCATGCTGAGAACTACCTTTGTTCCTAGATTCAATTCGTCATTTGGCTGCCCTGAAGATTTTCCACAATACAAATCAAATTTGTAACAGTATCCTGAAGCTCCACATAGAGCCCAAAGTTTATATCCAAATCTTATTGGCTTTCATCTAATAAATTATTTCAAGGAATGATGACCATAATAGCCAACCATCATTTCATCTACTGATACATTTTTTTTTTTCCATGACTCCAAATTGCTGAAACGAATTGTTAATTTTATTGAATAAAACTCTTACTTTGAAGCCCCGATCTCTTTGCATTTTTCAGCTTCAGAACTATCTGTGAAGTGTAAAAGGCTCTTTATTTCAAGAAATCGATTCGGGACAATGCTCTTTTTACAATATCAATGCCCAAGTCTTCTTCATTTGACCAATAATGTCCTTCAGAGGGCAATCGATGGTATCCTGTGAATAACAGTATTCCAAAAAAATGCTTTCATTTCATCCATACACAGTAAATACTCCTTTATTCTTCTGTTCAATGGCATAACGAACTGTTTCTTTCACTATATGATCAAGCACTTCATTTGAAAAAGACTTCAAATAGTTGTACAGGTGACATCAATAAACATTTTTCCTTCATTCGTTCGAAGCATTGTAAATGATCGTTTTTTTTTTTTTTTTGTGTAATAAGATTCTTATAAATAGACATTTTCTTTCGCCATGAAGGTTATATATTTGTCAGAATTTTGTTTTTTGTTGATAAAAGCGATTCGTTTATGGATGAGTTATCAACATTGTACTGAAGTTCTAAAGTTCCTGGAACATCATTCACTGTAGCTTCTCCAAGGTCATCTTCATCGGCCTCATCTTCATCAGATAAACGATCAACATCAGGTGGAATGATTGCAACTTCAAAATCATCTGCACCTTGTTCATCGGCTTCTTCAATAGCTTCCATAATTCTTTCAAAATTACAAAGTTTTCTTCGCCGATCCATGTTGATGGGTGATGAATAAGAGTAAAATAAAATTAATTCATGGAGAGCATCCTTTTATACCAAATCATTGCGGAATGTTATGACTCAAATGATTGTGCAATGTATGACTCAAGTGATTGCGTAATGTATGACTCAAGTGATTGCGTAATGTATGACTCAAGTGATTGCGTAATGTTATGACTCATTATCATATCCTCCCAATGATCTATTTAGAGATCACCAAAATTGTTTCTATTTTGCTTCTTATTCTACCTAAATAAACTGTCAGTTATAATAATAATACTAATGATTTACATCTTATAAATCATATCTATTCAAAAATAATTATTTGTTATATATTACAATATTATATTTAATGTTTTGCATTGCACATTTTTCTCTGCAAATTTAGGACAAATAAAATTCTTCATAAGTTTCTTAAACCTTGATATTCATTGATGACAATAAATTTTAGATAAAAGCAGATGTTTACTTTAATATTTAGCCATAACAAATCATTTAAAGTAACAACAACTAATTAATTAAGTTATTTTTTTAACTGATCTCTAAATAGATCAGTGGGCGTTAATGGGTTAAAGTGAATTAAAACAATTTTACGAAAAAGGAAAGGAATTTCAGAATTAAGTTTATTTAGTCTCCTTGTAAAATATACAGAATTCATTATTGTAACGAAGTGGTTGGCCACCAATAAAACTCTTCCTAAATACCAGTAAAACCAATTTCATGATTTTTACTAATAAAAGAAATGTAAGCCTTGATGAATTTAATGTTAATGAAATCGCCATAAAGGAGTGTACTGTACAGCGTAGTCAAGCTAGGCTACGTTTTGGCAATTTCCAGTTCCGAGAAAAAGACTCTCAAAGCCATTTCTCTGTTTGTGCATATATATTATTAAAAATGTTATTTGTTCTAAGACTATTTATAAAAGAAAATGGGGTTTTGGCACAACTTGCATAATTATGTATTCTACAACTTGCTTATTGTAATTTTAAATATGTTATGAACGTTATACGCGTCACTATTAAATGTCATTTATATTTTTTTTACTTTCGATTTGATTTTGGATTATGTGTTTCAGCTTTGTAATTTTAATTTTTATATTGAACAGTTTTAATTTTGTACTTTAGATCTAGCTATCCACGTTTATATATTTTTGTCATTTATACATTTTTATCAGGCATTGAAATGCGATAGTCCCCCGAAACAGCGGATGCTGCCAAATATAATAACTTTTCTGCGCTACGTCATCGTCTTTATCCTAAATATAAAGTTTATATGTTATAATGTTTCAGAACAATCATATGATCCCTTTCCAGATAAAAGCCTAGTCCAAACGTATTTGGTTTTAGAATTTATAAATCTTAAAAAGATATAGGAAAACACAAAGGAGAAAATGAAATCCTAACTGACGCATTTTACATGCAAAAATATACGTAATAATAATAATAATAATGTTAACAATAAACATATATACTATTCAAATACTATGGGTCATAGGTGCCAGGTACTCATAGTCACTGTCATCAAAATGAATTAGCCACAGTCTACTAAGGGCCTACTAAAATCCCACCAAAGACGTCTCGAGTCTAGCATCAGACTTTTTAAATCACAAAGTGTGTGGAACTACATTTGTAAGCAAGTTAGAGGTCTTAGTGACAGAATGGGTTATCTGCTACCATCAAAGTAGCGTATTTATCTACAGTTAATACCGCGTCAGAGTAGATAGCTGACTGATCTCAGTTTTAGTAGGTTACCCCAGATTTTTTCTGTATGCCCTATCCAGTATTTGTCTGCATCCTCAAAATAACTGTATCTGCTCTTATTTAGCTATTTGTTAACTGTAGTTAAACAGCAGTGAACAGTCCTCAAACAGTATGGACCTGGCAAGATTGTTGAAGCCAGAAAGTTCTCCATAATTAGTGATTGAACCATTCTTCTTATTTGAGTATACAAATCAGCGCCAGTGAATAGTCTTATGGCTCATTTTTAATAGAAAATATTGTTTCAGGCACTGTCTCTACAGTTTTCAAACCTAAGTGACATATTAGGTAAGAAAGAGCAGGAGTTTGGAACAGACTTAATAAAAATAAGTTTAACCCTTTCAGTCACACCCAAAATGCTTTTAATATAAGTTACCCAAATGTAGTTTAATGTAAGAGTAAAGTACATATACATATTGAGAGAATTGTTGGCCGTACCATTTTAAATTTTTACATTCAGGTAGCTATTATTATTATTATTATAGATTTTGGGCATGTGTGTGTGTGTGTTTTTTCACACATTAGGATCATCATTCTTTACAATTTTCTAGTTCATGTAATCGTTGTATGAAAATTATAAGTATATTTATTACTTTTGACATGTTCCACATACTCTTTAGTTTGAGACTTAAGGTTTTATCCAAAACAAAATGTTTATTATTCTGTTAAAATGATTACAAAAGTGTTTCCAACAAACCAGTCACCTTCATAGAAACAGGCCACATATGTACCAGGTTTATATTGGTAAGCCACATTTTCTTGGACCAAAAATTAATTACTTTAGATGTCACAAATACAATTTTAAAGTATGTATATAGTATAAGGGGTTTATCAGCTATCATGTATTTATTTTGAAGTTGTAGCAAAGTTTGTTTAACCAGCTATTTTTATTTTTCTTGCTCTACTTTGACCACAACAACAACCTTAAGGGTTTCAAATGTTCAATCAAGAGTTAAAGTTACATTTGCAGTTTTAAAACAGGTTTGTAATGGGTTTTTATTGATAACATGAGTGAAAGAGATAGTTTGTAGATTGTATATCGTGTATATCTTTAGTTTCAGTTTTGTAAGCTCTTTTGGTGGAAGTAAATAGTTGTATATTAATTAGCTAGTTTGAGATTGACATTTTACAAAATTTTATTATTATTAAAATGTAGCTGATGACTTGGATTACCTCAATAGGCCCAAGTGCCTTCATGTTTTCCAAATGAAATGTAACGTAATAACTTAGCTAAGAATACGGTATACACTATACACATTCAGCAAACTATCTCTTTCATTCATGGAAGTGTCTAAATTTTTCTTAAATTTAACTAATGAGCTACTGTTTACCATACAGAAATGAGCAACAAGAATGATCCCATCTCTAAGACAATTGACATATAAGGAAAGACTGGCGTATCTAAACATGTTCTCATTAAAAAGGAGGAGGTTAAGGGGTGATATGATAGAGGTGTATAAAATGCTAAACGGGTTGGATAAGATAGATTTTGAATCTCTTTTCATTAAAGATCACAATAACCAGACTAGAGGTCATAGTATGAAATTATTTAAGCTAAGATGTAGAACAAATTTAAGAAAACATAGTTTTACAAACAGAGTAATTAAGTTTTGAACAGTCTGACAGATAGCCAGAACAAGACCCAACCAGCTAATTAAATCGCAGAGTAGTGAAAAATAGCCAACCAGGAAAAATATTTTATGAAAAAAGTACGTTATAGCCAAAACAGGAAATATATTTTATTAAAAAAGTACATTTTATACAAATCTGCACAAGATAAAATATATATTTTCTTAGTCAGTTTTGAATGGCAATTCAATATATTGTATTGTTTTAACTGCGCGTGAGTGGGTTAAAAGATGAATATTAAGGAATTTGGATTAAAAATGATGATAAAGAAAAAGACTTGGAATATCAAAGAAAATGGACAGAGAGAAAAATATAGTACAGTCAATTTAGAGCTTGATATACCCATCTTATAGGAGTTGTTTAATCTACCCTTACATCTTAATAAACCATCTTTGTCAATGTAAAGATTCAAGTTTATTACCACAGAGGGTACTTTGTTCATTTGTTTACCAATTGTTAGAAAATCTATTTCATTTTTGTATTCTGTTTGTTGTATGTGGTTAACCCAATTAGTTAATCAATTAGGCCTACAAACTCATAAAAATGAACAAGAATTGTGTATAACATCATTTATCAAAGAAAATGAACAGAAAGAAAAATATAGTACAGTCAATTTAGAGCTTGATATACCCACAGAGAATAAAACAACAAACATAGAAGCAGTAGTCATTAAACAAGTTGGTCAACAAAAATTTAAAATACCAAATTTAAAACAAGTAATACAACAACTTAAAAAGCAATATAAAATGGGGCCTAATCTTATTTCAGACCTTGTAAAATTCCTTCTAAGATTTAGATTAGATGACTATACAGTTCAAAGTGATATAAGCAAAGCTTTTTTGAGAATTCATCTGAAAAATGACTATGACAAAGATCAACTAAGATTCTTGTGGTTTAATGATCCATATGACTTAAATAAAGGGTTTAAAGATGTTACCCTTACAAGTTTGCCAAAGTCAGAATAATTGTTATAATCTAATAGTGGCTCAACTTTATTTGTGGTTATCATGTTAAATTTTACATTAATTTGTTCTGCTGGCCACATTGTTTCATCCTGAATGAATTCAGGTCCATGAAACCAATTTTTGTTGGATTTTAGTAATTTACAGGATAATCCTCTTGTAAGAAAGTCTGCAGGATTTTGTTTTGTTGGAATGTATCTGAAGGTTATGTCCAAATTTTGTCTAGCTTCTTTCATGTCTCTTAATCTGTTACGGACAAAGATGTTTTTTGAGTTTAACTCATCAGAGTTGATCCATGCCAAGCAGATTTGACTGTCAAACCAAATATATGTAGTTATGATGTTTACATCATGATAGACTTCATGGAGAAATACTGTTATTTTTACAGCTAGATAACCTGCAAGTAGTTCAAGCTGAGGAATAGTTTTCTTTTGTTTTAAGGGTGTTACTTTCCCCTTGGCATAGATCAAATGGCTACCATCCTCACCTACAAGGTAAGCGCAACAGCCAGCCATACACCTTTTCACTGGCATCGCCAAATACATGCAAGGTTTGAGGTCTATCTCTGTGTCCACAAACTCTGGGAATATTTATGTTTTGTAGTTTATTGAGATCTTTAGCTAACCTTTTCCAGCTATCTTGTTGTTTATTGGTTATAGGATCATCCAAGTCTACTTTCTGTTTCCAAAATTCTTGTAAAAGAGCCCTGGATCTGATAGTAGAAGGAAGGAGTAAACCCATAGGATCAAATATTTTTTAACTTTCGGATAAGATCTTTCTTTTTGTGTTAGCTGTTGTATCTTAGGTGTAGCCTTTTGTGCAGAGTGAGTCATGAACTTTAGAATCTGAGTTCAAATCCCAGATCATACCTAATGTTTTCACCCTGTTTGTTGGTTCTGTTAATCCTTTGTCTTCTGATTTTATTTTTTGATTTAGTCTCATTATTTGTGATCCACTCTCTTAATTCAAAATTACCTTCTTTCATTATTTTATCTGCTTTTATGTAAACTTCATTTAATTCTGACTCTGTTTTGGTTGATCCTACAAGGTTATCTACATAGAAGTGATCTTTCAAGAAATGAACAGTTAAATCATTTTCATCGTACAAATTAATGTAAAATTTAACATGATAACCACAAATAAAGTTGAGCCACTATTAGATTATAACAATTATTCTGACTTTGGCAAACTTGTAAGGGTAACATCTTTAAACCCTTTATTTAAGTCATATGGATCATTAAACCACAAGAATCTTAGTTGATCTTTGTCATAGTCATTTTTCAGATGAATTCTCAAAAAAGCTTTGCTTATATCACTTTGAACTGTATAGTCATCTAATCTAAATCTTAGAAGGAATTTTACAAGGTCTGAAATAAGATTAGGCCCCATTTTATATTGCTTTTTAAGTTGTTGTATTACTTGTTTTAAATTTGGTATTTTAAATTTTTGTTGACCAACTTGTTTAATGACTACTGCTTCTATGTTTGTTGTTTTATTCTCTGTGGGTATATCAAGCTCTAAATTGACTGTACTATATTTTTCTTTCTGTTCATTTTCTTTGATAAATGATGTTATACACAATTCTTGTTCATTTTTATGAGTTTGTAGGCCTAATTGATTAACTAATTGGGTTAACCACATACAACAAACAGAATACAAAAATGAAATAGATTTTCTAACAATTGGTAAACAAATGAACAAAGTACCCTCTGTGGTAATAAACTTGAATCTTTACATTGACAAAGATGGTTTATTAAGATGTAAGGGTAGATTAAACAACTCCTATAAGATGGGTATATCAAGCTCTAAATTGACTGTACTATATTTTTCTCTCTGTCCATTTTCTTTGATATTCCAAGTCTTTTTCTTTATCATCATTTTTAATCCAAATTCCTTAATATTCATCTTTTAACCCACTCACGCGCAGTTAAAACAATACAATATATTGAATTGCCATTCAAAACTGACTAAGAAAATATATATTTTATCTTGTGCAGATTTGTATAAAATGTACTTTTTTAATAAAATATATTTCCTGTTTTGGCTATAACGTACTTTTTTCATAAAATATTTTTCCTGGTTGGGCTATTTTTCACTACTCTGCGATTTAATTAGCTGGTTGGGTCTTGTTCTGGCTATCTGTCAGACTGTTCCAAAACTTAATTACTCTGTTTGTAAAACTACGTTTTCTTAAATTTGTTCTACATCTTAGCTTAAATAATTTCATACTATGACCTCTAGTCTGGTTATTGTGATCTTTAATGAAAAGAGATTCAAAATCTATCTTATCCAACCCGTTTAGCATTTTATACACCTCTATCATATCACCCCTTAACCTCCTCCTTTTTAATGAGAACATGTTTAGATACGCCAGTCTTTCCTTATATGTCAATTGTCTTAGAGATGGGATCATTCTTGTTGCTCATTTCTGTATGGTAAACAGTAGCTCATTAGTTAAATTTAAGAAAAATTTAGACACTTCCATGAATGAAAGAGATAGTTTGCTGAATGTGTATAGTGTATACCGTATTCTTAGCTAAGTTATTACGTTACATTTCATTTGGAAAACATGAAGGCACTTGGGCCTATTGAGGTAATCCAAGTCATCAGCTACATTTTAATAATAATAAAATTTTGTAAAATGTCAATCTCAAACTAGCTAATTAATATACAACTATTTACTTCCACCAAAAGAGCTTACAAAACTGAAACTAAAGATATACACGATATACAATCTACAAACTATCTCTTTCACTCATGTTATCAATAAAAACCCATTACAAACCTGTTTTAAAACTGCAAATGTAACTTTAACTCTTGATTGAACATTTGAAACCCTTAAGGTTGTTGTTGTGGTCAAAGTAGAGCAAGAAAAATAAAAATAGCTGGTTAAACAAACTTTGCTACAACTTCAAAATAAATACATGATAGCTGATAAACCCCTTATACTATATACATACTTTAAAATTGTATTTGTGACATCTAAAGTGATTAATTTTTGGTCCAAGAAAATGTGGCTTACCAATATAAACCTGGTACATATGTGGCCTGTTTCTATGAAGGTGACTGGTTTGTTGGAAACACTTTTGTAATCATTTTAACAGAATAATAAACATTTTGTTTTGGATAAAACCTTAAGTCTCAAACTAAAGAGTATGTGGAACATGTCAAAAGTAATAAATATACTTATAATTTTCATACAACGATTACATGAACTAGAAAATTGTAAAGAATGATGATCCTAATGTGTGAAAAAAAACACACACACACACACATGCCCAAAATCTATAATAATAATAATAATAGCTACCTGAATGTAAAAATTTAAAAAGGTACGGCCAACAATTCTCTCAATATGTATATGTACTTTACTCTTACATTAATACATTTGGGTAACTTATATTAAAAGCATTTTGGGTGTGACTGAAAGGGTTAAACTTATTTTTATTAAGTCTGTTCCAAACTCCTGCTCTTTCTTACCTAATATGTCACTTAGGTTTGAAAACTGTAGAGACAGTGCCTGAAACAATATTTTCTATTAAAAATGAGCCATAAGACTATTCACTGGCGCTGATTTGTATACTCAAATAAGAAGAATGGTTCAATCACTAATTATGGAGAACTTTCTGGCTTCAACAATCTTGCCAGGTCCATACTGTTTGAGGACTGTTCACTGCTGTTTAACTACAGTTAACAAATAGCTAAATAAGAGCAGATACAGTTATTTTGAGGATGCAGACAAATACTGGATAGGGCATACAGAAAAAATCTGGGGTAACCTACTAAAACTGAGATCAGTCAGCTATCTACTCTGACGCGGTATTAACTGTAGATAAATACGCTACTTTGATGGTAGCAGATAACCCATTCTGTCACTAAGACCTCTAACTTGCTTACAAATGTAGTTCCACACACTTTGTGATTTAAAAAGTCTATGCTAGACTCGAGACGTCTTTGGTGGGATTTTAGTAGGCCCTTAGTAGACTGTGGCTAATTCATTTTGATGACAGTGACTATGAGTACCTGGCACCTATGACCCATAGTATTTGAATAGTATATATGTTTATTGTTAACATTATTATTATTATTATTACGTATATTTTTGCATGTAAAATGCGTCAGTTAGGATTTCATTTTCTCCTTTGTGTTTTCCTATATCTTTTTAAGATTTATAAATTCTAAAACCAAATACGTTTGGACTAGGCTTTTATCTGGAAAGGGATCATATGATTGTTCTGAAACATTATAACATATAAACTTTATATTTAGGATAAAGACGATGACGTAGCGCAGAAAAGTTATTATATTTGGCAGCATCCGCTGTTTCGGGGGACTATCGCATTTCAATGCCTGATAAAAATGTATAAATGACAAAAATATATAAACGTGGATAGCTAGATCTAAAGTACAAAATTAAAACTGTTCAATACTAAAAATTAAAATTACAAAGCTGAAACACATAATCCAAAATCAAATCGAAAGTAAAAAAAATATAAATGACATTTAATAGTGACGCGTATAACGTTCATAACATATTTAAAATTACAATAAGCAAGTTGTAGAATACATAATTATGCAAGTTGTGCCAAAACCCCATTTTCTTTTATAAATAGTCTTAGAACAAATAACATTTTTAATAATATATATGCACAAACAGAGAAATGGCTTTGAGAGTCTTTTTCTCGGAACTGGAAATTGCCAAAATGTAGCCTAGCTTGACTACGCTGTACAGTACACTCCTTTATGGCGATTTCATTAACATTAAATTCATCAAGGCTTACATTTCTTTTATTAGTAAAAATCATGAAATTGGTTTTACTGGTATTTAGGAAGAGTTTTATTGGTGGCCAACCACTTCGTTACAATAATGAATTCTGTATATTTTACAAGGAGACTAAATAAACTTAATTCTGAAATTCCTTTCCTTTTTCGTAAAATTGTTTTAATTCACTTTAACCCATTAACGCCCACTGATCTATTTAGAGATCAGTTAAAAAAATAACTTAATTAATTAGTTGTTGTTACTTTAAATGATTTGTTATGGCTAAATATTAAAGTAAACATCTGCTTTTATCTAAAATTGTATTGTCATCAATGAATATCAAGGTTTAAGAAACTTATGAAGAATTTTATTTGTCCTAAATTTGCAGAGAAAAATGTGCATTGCAAAACATTAAATATAATATTGTAATATATAACAAATAATTATTTTTGAATAGATATGATTTATAAGATGTAAATCATTAGTATTATTATTATAACTGACAGTTTATTTAGGTAGAATAAGAAGCAAAATAGAAACAATTTTGGCGATCTCTAAATAGATCATTGGGAGGATATGATAATGAGTCATAACATTACGCAATCACTTGAGTCATACATTACGCAATCACTTGAGTCATACATTGCACAATCATTTGAGTCATAACATTCCGCAATGATTTGGTATAAAAGGATGCTCTCCATGAATTACATTTTATTTTACTCTTATTCATCACCCATCAACATGGATCGGCGAAGAAAACTTTGTAATTTTGAAAGAATTATGGAAGCTATTGAAGAAGCCGATGAAGAAGGTGCAGATGATTTTGAAGTTGCAATCATTCCACCTGATGTTGATCGTTTATCTGATGAAGATGAGGCCGATGAAGATGACCTTGGAGAAGCTACAGTGAATGATGTTCCAGGAACTTTAGAACTTCAGTACAATGTTGATAACTCATCCATAAACGAATCGCTTTTATCAACAAAAAACAAAATTCTGACAAATATAAAACCTTCATGGCGAAAGAAAATGTCTATTTATAAGAATCTTATTACACAAAAAAAAAAAAAAAAACGATCATTTACAATGCTTCGAACGAATGAAGGAAAAATGTTTATTGATGTCACCTGTACAACTATTTGAAGTCTTTTTCAAATGAAGTGCTTGATCATATAGTGAAAGAAACAGTTCGTTATGCCATTGAACAGAAGAATAAAGGAGTATTTACTGTGTTTATGGATGAAATGAAAGCAAATTTTTGGAATACTGTTATTCACAGGATACCATCGATTGCCCTCTGAAGGACATTATTGGTCAAATGAAGAAGACTTGGGCATTGATATTGTAAAAAGAGCATTGTCCCGAATCGATTTCTTGAAATAAAGAGCCTTTTACACTTCACAGATAGTTCTGAAGCTGAAAAATGCAAAGAAGATCGGGGCTTCAAAGTAAGAGTTTTATTCAATAAAATTAACAATTCGTTTCAGCAATTTGGAGTCATGGAAAAAAAAAAATGTATCAGTAGATGAAATGATGGTTGGCTATTATGGTCATCATTCCTTGAAATACTTTATTAGAGGAAAGCCAATAAGATTTGGATATAAACTTTGGGCTCTATGTGGAGCTTCAGGATACTGTTACAAATTTGATTTGTATTGTGGAAAATCTTCAGGGCAGCCAAATGACGAATTGAATCTAGGAACAAAGGTAGTTCTCAGCATGACTGAAGGACTAGTAATGCAATATTCATCATGTGTATATTTCGATAATTTGTTCACCTCCAGAGACTTACTTGTGCATTTACAAATGCAAGGAATAAGAGCCACAGGTACTGTCAGAGAAAATAGGTTGCAAGATTGTCCCTTGAAGAATGTAGACCAGAAAAAACAAGACAGAGGTTACTATAATTATTCATTTGACACACGGGGAGAAGTTCTGGTTGTCAAGTGGAATGATAATAAATGTGTTAGTTTAAATAAGTTATCAATAAGAAGGAAAGAATAAAACGAATATTTTTTTTTTAACAAACGTAAATAAAGCGTTTGTTATTATTTTTGATTTGGTGATATATTCATAGCTAGTTGGGCATCCCTTATAAAAATTCATTTTCTGTCTAACGAAATATTTATTGGGTAACTTTGTTAATTCTGTTATATTACTAAAATATATTGAAAGTTGCCTTTACTTTTATTCAATCCGGTTGATAAATTCCGGGAAGTGTGTGTGTGTGTGTGTGTGTGCGAGTTGTTTATTCGTTTATTGTTATATATATATATATATATATATAAATATATATATATATATATATATATATATATATATAGCCGGGTTGGGGAATGAGGCTCGTATGTTAGTTTCATTTAAATTAATACACGTTTGTTATTTTCCTGATTTTCATGATATATATATACACACAGGTGTGTGTGTGCGCGAGTTGTTTATTCGTTTATTATTATTCAATATATATATATATATATATAGCCGGGTTGGGGAATGAGGCTCGTATGTTAGTTTCATTTAAATTAATACACGTTTGTTATTTTCCTGATTTTCATGATATATATATATACACAGGTGTGTGTGTGTGTGTGTGCGCGAGTTGTTTATTCGTTTATTATATATATATATATATATATATATATATATATATATATATATATGTATCATAAGCTGCTTAAAAGACTGTATAATTATAGTAAACGAAATAAACTAGTTAACCATAAAATTAATTATTTTCTATTATGACGTTTTCGAAGGTAAACTATGTTATTTGTTTCGAAAAGTTCAATGAAGTTAATGTTAAATTTGCTTCTAAACTAAAATTAAATGTTATAAAATAATAATACATATATATATATATATATATATATATATATATTTACCTAACATAAGAAAATAGTGTGTGTATATATATATATATATATATATATATATATATATATATATATATATATAATAATAATAATAATAATATATCTAGCAACCGATCATTGCAAAAAAAAAACTGGAAAGGTATGCAATTAATAAAGGCGTATTTAAACAGAATTTAATTGGAATAACTATCGTCATATTGTGTTACACAATGGATGATTAATATTTCTGGAATACATGGCGCTATCTGATGGTGCAATCTGGCACATCAGCACCCGATTACATGGCTTGATGTAGCAACTCTGCATCTGCATACATAGAGCGATCTGACAACTGAACATATTGCGCTATCTGGCAATTCAGCCAGAATAGAGGCTTATAAAAGACCGCGAAGTTGGTGAAAGACTTATTCCACCTCGGCTCCCAGCCGAGGAAGGACCTCTGGTCCTTCTCTTTCAGGCCCTTTGGTAAAACACCTTAGTGGCCTCTTAGGTTAGGAAAACGAAAATAACTTGGGGGAGAACTCCTCTCTCTCTCCTTCAGGTGTCCCTCTCTCTCTCCTTCAGGTGTCTCTCTCTCTCTCTCCTACAGGTGTCTCTCTCTCTCCTTCAGGCGTCTCTCTCTTCTTCAGGCGTCTCTCTCACCTTGGCTCAGTCAACTGGCTGATTCTGGCTGATTAGGAGCCTATAAAACAACGCCTACTCGGCTGAAGTCTTAATGTGCACTTGGCTCCTGCCAGGTGAACACCTCTCCTCCTTTCTCTCTGCTCCTTTGGGGGAATAGCTTGGGGGAGGCCTCCAAGTTGCATGCCCCTTGCAATCTAGGTTGGCAACAAAGGCCAGTACTCTTTTTTTCTTTCTTTTTTTATTTTTTTTATTTTTTTTATTTTTTTGCAACAACCCACCCCCCTTTGCAACAACCCCCACCCCCTTTGCAACAACCCACCCCCTTTGCAACATTCGTGCACTCTCCCCTTTTTCGGCTATACTACTAGCTACCATGGACAATATAATGGCTTTCAGAGTAAAATTGCTGATGTAGCTGATCAGCATGTTCATGTATGGTGCTATGCCCATGTAGTCAATTTAGTAGTTACTGAAACCACGAAGTGTTGTGTACCAGCAGTTTCCTTCTTCAATTTACCCCAGAATTTAGCAAATTTTGTGAAGGTATCATATAAGCGAATGGCCATCTGGATTGAAGTTGTTGGACATCATCTGGGGAAAGAAAAGATGAAACGATTAAAGCTAATTGGTGAAACCAGGTGGTCAGGGAAGTCCAATGCAGCAACTACTATATTTGGAAATTTTGACGAGATATGTATCAGTAATTCTGTGGATCTTCTGACATGTTTATCCATTATTCAAAGCTCTAACAATTTTGATACAAAAACAAAACAGGAGGCAAATGTTTTACTGTCTAGCCTTCTAGAATTTCGAACAATATTGACAGCATTCACATACTTATATATCTTTCAAATTACAGCCCCTTTGTCAAGCTATCTACTGTACAGACAAGTGGCTTAAATATGTTTACTGCATGGAATATGGTAGAAAAATCCATTACAGATTTGAAGAAAAGATCAAGAGAATTTGATAAAGTATATAGTCAAGCTTTGAAATTTGCCAACAAATCCAATGAGCACATTGCACAATTCATTAATGATGAAAATCAAACAGTGAAAATTGATTTTGTAAAAACTGAGTTACCAATCAAGAGGAAACATAAAACAAAGAGAATAGCAGATGAACTAGCTGCTGATGGAAAAAACACATCTGATTCATTGTCAGACTATCGTGTACATGTGTTCAACTTGATAATGGATCGTGTTGTACAATCACTGGAATCCCGTTTCATTGACCATAGACAACTATATAAGGATATGTCATGCCTCGATTCATCAAATTATGAATATATTACTAAAAATGGTCTTGAAGAAGAAGCATTGGAAGGTATTCTTGAGCTTGCTCCAGGGATAAATAGAAGTGAAGTAAAATTAGAATTGCAGTCTTTGCATCGAACTTTGAAATATTTAAGCTTTTGCTGAATGATGATAATGCAGAGAGCAGCAGTAAAATGAATTCATGCTCTAAATATTGTGGCAATTGTCCATCATGTGTTCTGTATATTCTTGCATCAAACAGATTTAATGACAAGGCATATGATAATCTTTACTAAATGTATAAAGCTATCTGTACACTGTCTGTGACTCAAGTTCAGTGTGAACGGGCATTTTCTAAGCTTAAAATAATAAAAACAAGATTACGAAATTCTTTGTCGGAGGAGAATCTGGAAGCATACATGTTGATGTCTATAGAAAAGGTCATGTTGGATGAGTTAAACATGGAAAGTATAATAGACCGATTTGCAAACTCGAGTAATGAACTTAAAAAACTACTCTTAGTATAGCATGTATGTATGTATGTATATGCAGGCAGTACTTGTAAAATATTTGTACTTATTGGTAAAATAAATTTATAAAAAAATGTTAACTTTTTTATTTAATTAAACAAACTTAACTCATAAATAGGCCTATTAGGATAGGACTGGAATTGAATTATGTAATGGGGTTATGGGCCCCCTGACCCCTTTGGCAGACAAAATTTTATGAGCCAGTCCGCCACTGGGTATATACACACTAAGTTACATCCGATCGAATACACACAACCAATCGCATTATTCGGGTTATTCTTTATTCGGCGTGATTTAATAGTATTATTATACTTAAAGACTACGTTGATACCAATTGCTTTAAGTAAAGTCGGAAGATATTTAAAATTAACATGGTAAGGTAGACTAAGGATATTTTACGCTCAAATTCCTTTACAGTTACACTCTTATAATACCTAATCTTAGCTTTCCTAAGGCAGTTATCTAGAAATGAAATAGGATAACATAATTTAGTACCAATATTCATGATATTGCATAACTCGGAATCCAAAAATTCAGGACTGACAACTCTCAATGCTCTAAGAAACATAGCAGAGAAAATAGAAGATTTTATCGAGAGATGATGGTTAGAATCAGAATAGAAATGCTGGGATCACCTGAAGATCTGGGTCCCCAGCCTTCTTTAGTTAGCTTTATAATGCTAACTAACGAAAATATCACGACCTAACCTAACCAATCGTTAGGCCAATTGTATGTCCTTGACGATTGGTTAGGTTAGTAGGGTGTGTCAATTTTAGGGAGCAAAGTGAAATCTTTAGATTTTCAAAGACTACTAGTGACCAAGTGATGCATTTGTATGTGCTAAATCGAAATATGGCTTTAAAATCCAGATTTGACCACTCCTAGCTACTTATATTTGAAGTTGAAGTTTACGAAAAATCAGCAATTTTTGCAAGTATTTTTTTTATTGTATATAACTACATTTTACATACATTACATACAATTAAAGACATTTTGATTGTATTTCAATATTAAAACTTAGAAATATAGATAGGCTTGAACTTTGCCAAGGATGCCAGGATGACAGACTGGCCCAATCTCCAGGAGAGCTAGACTCTGAGGTACCTCTCCCAATCTGATGGCAGTGATGATTCTGTAGCCATATGATTGGTCTGTGCTGAGGTCCTTGACTTCCTCCTGACTGAGATTGGGTAGAGGAGGACAAACAGTGATCCTCGTGAATTTTGGGTTGATCTCCAGCTCAGTGGCAATGTCTAACCTCTTCCCTAGGGGCCCAGACCACTTGTTGTTGCTCAATGTCTTGCCATCCAGTGCAGTCACCAGGTGTCTGAGACTCAGCTCCCCAGTGTGCAAGGGGAGACCTCACGAGGCCTTAAGATTGTTAGGCTGAAGGTATTTGCACCCAAAGGTGTGATATTCGGATGCAAATAACGAATGCGGTATTTGCACCTCTGGGTGCAGATACAGTAGATACTCACTTCGAAATCTTTTACGAATAAGCTTCTCCATGCTTTGGGAAGATTCAACAATCTAGCCTAGCCTAGGCCTAAAGCTGTTCTAACGGTAACCTACTCTAGCCTCACACTAGCCTGCATCGCTTCTTTTTTTGAAATCCATTAGGAAAAGCAAGGTTCTACTCAAAATTAATAAACAAAGACATTGCTCACTTCACTTTCCCAATAAATCGGAATTATTAAGCATTAAGCACGTTCATCTATCACACACGGCCACACCACAACACCGACACGCTGTGTATTTACACTTGCCGGGTCACACAGTTGCCAGAACATTAGCCCAATAACTTTTTATTTTTCATGCAGTTCTTATTTCTCATTTTAATATATCCGCAATATTTCAAGTATTTATGATGATATGGAAAGTTATGAGGTGAAGATGATCTAGCAAAGTATTTCAAGATTGTACTAACTCACTGAGTGTTGATCATATAATTTCTGAATGGCTAGAATTATTAGCGACGCCAGCGAGCATTGCAAACAGAGCTACATTTGGAGATCCCTTATTTTTTTTTAAAGTTTTGCATTTTTAGGTATCTTGACAATAAGAAATTGTGGTCTTAAAGTCTACCAAAGATCATTAATGTAATTGTAGCTTGTACACTATGTGAGAGATGTTTCTGATGTACGGTAGGCCTATAGGTATGAAGTTTATATCATGCCATTATTATATAATTATATATACGATAATAATATAATAACGATAATATTAAGAATATATTTGCACCTGATATTTCAACATGTTATATTTGTAATTTGATTGAAGAGTATATTTGCACCTGATATTATCCATTATCAGACATTTTTAAAGTTGTATGTATAATACTTTATATTATTAAAGTAAATGAAAAAGACCGAAAAAATTATTTGCAAACAATATAACACTTTACATCTGAGTTATAATGCCGATATTAGCAAAATTATCTTTTACATCCGATATTGTATATTTATTTCAAATCATATTATTTAGAAGTTTATATGTTACAATTTACGACGGGGAAAAACAAAATTATCGACGCTCGTAGCTAGTTATCAGTATACCAGGGGGTATTGTTCTCTAGTTTGGCCTATTTTTTGCTATAGAAATAGATACAGTGCAATAGTTTATACACATAAATAACACAAACACATTATATGAGCTCATTTCAACTGATGACAAACTGATAGAGTGCTTTCCCACACTAGTTTTGCTACATTAAATCAATTGGTCTTCTGCTGACTGACTGAATAATATTTATATACCGCTACATATATATAATATTTATGTACCTAACGTCACAGTGACCTGTCACTAATCCGTTGGTCACCTAACTGAATAGTATTTATCAAAGACTACCGCCTGACTAGTCACCTGTCTGAATAATATTTATCAAAGTGTGCCGCCACATACGGTCACCTGTCAGGTCTTGGTCCTCACCTGAAGAATATCCACCCCGAGCGCGCCCACCTGAAGAATCTCCACCCGAACGCTACCGGGGGTTGAAAATTACAGAACAAAACAAATCAGGATTCCCTAAGGCCTCACGAAAGTCACGAGGCCTTTCCACTTTTCAGCTGGCCTCGAGGCTGAGGCCAAAGCCAAGGCCACTTTTGAGGTCCAAGGCCGAGGCCTGTAAAATATGACCGAGGCCGGCCTCGAGGCCGAGGCCAGGCTTCAGCCCCCATGTCTGAAATGTATGTATGTATGTGGTTCTCAGTGTAAGAAGTGTCCCCAGTGACAAAACCACTCTCAACATACTGGCAATATACCAATCACCTAACGAAAGCGCAAATTAGTACCTTGCATGATCTAATCAGATATCAATCTCTAAAGAGCTGGCATTCTTTCATCGTCGGAGATTTTAATAAAGATTGAGTGAAAATAAGGACAGACTACATTGTCAAATCATTATGGAACACAATGATCAGTCAAGGATGGAGACCTACGTAACCAGACCAAAACGCCCCCCGCCCCTATAATGACGTTACCAAATCTTTTTATATCGATCACATATGGTTGGATACAGACCCACAATACATACATGACACAGGGATACTCCTTGTAGGAATAACTGACCAGGCAGTGACCACCTCTCAAATTACATCACATTCAAAACAACGGCAAACACCCTAAAGTACACAAGTATAACATTCAGAAAAATTCAGAAAAACAAGGCGTAATCAGCTTAATAAATTCAAAACGAAGTTATGCGCAGCAACTTCTTTTGACTTCATTGACGATCCACATATACACATATAAACACAAAATTTTAAAAGTTTCAGGAAACACTATGATCTGCTTTTAATGAATCCTACCATCACTGACGAAACTATTCCTACTGTTACATTAAACAAAACCATAAAATATTAAAAAATGTGAAGAAAGGTTTACTCTAAAAGAAAATACACTCACTATCGAAACAGGCTTATTTCTTTAATACTCAAAGCAAAGGCTAATTACTGTAAATATAAATATGAAGAATACAAGAGGGAGATCCCAAACAATACTAGAACCTTATTATCAAAGCAATTTATAAAGAACAAAAAAATTTCTACCTCGAAAATTATTAATTAGTAATGAGCTCATTACAGACAATAACTATTTTAAATATTTTCAGTGGGAGCCAATCTCGCATCCACTGCTTGGTCTTTCGATACGTACTTAAGTATCCCTCTCCCAAACTCTTTCTTCCTATCCCCTACTACGACACACGATTTAATGACAGCCATAAAACATTTGAAAAATAAAAAATACGTTGGACGCATCCCAAACAAAATTCACAAAGAGTGCACGAACTTAATTGCACCCAGAAAACATCCAAAATAAAATATTAGCTTCTCAAATTGAACATTAAGGTCCAGTACTATTATTTGTATTTCTTGATATTTCTTGATATATTCAGCTTCAGATACTTTAGATAACATGAAATAGGTATCTCATAAAGAAAAATTAAAATTAAAATATGAAAATAAAAAATTTTAATTTTAAAATTTCATTTTTAAGTTTTAACTTAAATCGTATTGTTAAAAAGTTCGCAAATAGGACAATGGCTGTTAATGGTTTAACGTAAGACAGTCAAACACGTTCGTCAGAGAACGAAATTGCACTCTAGATTGTGTGACTAGATCCTTATGTTCCACAGGACCACACATTTGAAACACCCTCGATCTGGAAATAAAACAACCTAGAACGTTAAAATCTCCCAGAGAAAACTGAAAGACAAATTCATCAAATCATCCAAACTATAACACCTGTATCCCCTTTCTTATTTGTATAATAATAAATTAATTTATATTCCTCTATAGCAAAACCAAAAACAATAAAAATAATAACTGAAAAAGATAAAAGTGAATATGTGTAAGGTCAAGATATCTAAGCCTGTCAATATTTTCAATAAGCAAAAGGTATCTAATATTTAGTTTCTTATATCCCAATAAATGAGGGGTCGCGCGTCTTAAGGTACCTAAGCGCCACCACAGGCGAAAACGTGTTTTTGATGGATATCACTATTTTCACCCTTCTTCTATTGCGTGGTTTGGGTTATAATAACCTTACGACACTAGAAGTATGGTTGAAAACCTTATGAAGCGAACTACTTTTTTCACCTCTATCGCCAGCTGGGCTCTGCCGCCCAGATGTGATGCGTGTCTTAAGGCCCCAATATCCCGTTCAACTGGTGGGAGGTGATGGGGGTGGGGGTGGGACGCTCAGTCTCTGGGTGGCGGAAACAGCAGGAGGAGCGCGAGCCAATGAAAACATGGCAGCCACGCCGCTCTGCTTTCTGATTGGCCACCCGCTCCACGTGCCGAGAGGGACACGACACAAACATCCCGCCAGTACCTTAAGACTCGCGTTGCTGTTAGCAGGCGTCCTGTGTTCGTGCTCATATTGCTGAATATTGCGTGGATTATCCTATTCACCCGGCTTCTAACTATTATCAATGTGTGCAGCAATGTCTCACCGTGCTAGTGATAGTGATGAAAAATCAATGGAATCAGTCTGTGCCAGAAATCGCACCCAAAGTTCGGCATAATAAGAAAATTAAAAAAATTAAAAAATATATATATAAAATGTAAAATATGAAAATCTATTCCACGAACTCATCAACATTTTCATTAGCATACTTAGAACTCTAATTTAGCCAAAAATGAACGTTCTAGCTCAATTAATAACAGAGATACTATTGCCAGAATATTACTGAACTTTGGAGGCGATTTCTGGCGAATTTTAATTTTGGCGCTTAGGTACCTTAAGACCCGGGACTCCTCAAATAAGAATGTGTAATCTTAGCTGAATATCTTTATGTATCTATAAATTTATGTCTGAAACTTACTATCACAACAAAAGGGAAGCATATGGTAAGAGTGGGAGGGACGAGTGTATTACTGAACCCTTTCCTGGTTCTCCCTTAATATGTATGTAGTGGCAGAGACGCTTTCAAATACTTTAGCAATGTTCTATCAACACAAACACGAACAAAATGACGTCACACAAGTACGACCAAGATGACGTCACAGCGAGAGACTACTTCAAGGCATGTCCTTATGCCTTGCCTCACACTCAACCTCATTACAAGGACTACTTCAAGCATTCCTACGCCATCGTCGCACCTCGACTCTCTCTCTTCGAAGACCAGTGACACGAGAGCTACCACCATGTGAACATCTTTGTGCAGGCCCATTTAGGCCTGGTGTCATTCACCTAACTTTTTATAAAGATTAATCATTATCTCGCGCGTTATTAATATTGAAGTCATTATCATAAACAACCCACTTATATTTTGTCTCATTCATAAATCATTTATTTTGTTTAATAAAGGAAGAAAACTCATTCTATCAATCAACCTAATTAATAACATTATTTGATCTGAAAAGATCATGGTGACTCCAGCCTCATCAGCCTTATCATTAACAATCAATCATTAACAATTAATATCATTGGTGACTATCCGTAGTAACAAACGAATACCCAGCCAAATGAAAAGTGAAATAGGTGCAAACATTTTTTTCAAGTGATATTTTAACAAACTGCATTTAACATTCAGTTTTCTTCTGCATAAGTAAAGGAACCAAATTTGAAAATTTTTACTACATGGGTCAGTTTCATCCAACAGTCCGAGCTGCAGCGATCCCCTCCACGTTCAACAGGGCAAACACCCCATCACATTCTTCCCGGCTAGCGGGTAACCCATCCCCACTTCCAACATTACGCGTTCTAAGGAAAGTGTCTTGCGCATCTTCTCGTCAACGTTTTTTGCCAAATATATCAACGGTCCTCTTCGGCCGCTGTACGAGAAATCATTTGGCAAGAACCCTTTTGACGACCCCATACTTCACCAGCGAACTCTTCCTCAAGTACGACGTGTGTTCCCCCACCCCCCACACTCCAACGGAAGGCCTAAAAAGCATTCTTCAAGCAAACAAGCACGCACGCACACACAAACGCTTCTACGCAACGGGCGCGCTGCAAACAGACACTCATCAAACTTGGCTTAGGGTAGCGGTCCCCTGCCTTCTTCAACTGTCTGTTTACATCATTCCGTGGAATTACTACTCCTGCTTGTTTCCACGAACGACACCTTTTTCTTTCCCGTCGGCAGGAGAGCATTCATTGAGGAGAATTTCCATGCGACGAGTTTTGGGCACCGCCTGCGAACTCAATACAGTTCCCCGTGCCCCTTCTCGTCTCCCCCTTCCGTTCCTACCGTACCCCAACCCAATTCCCCTCAAGCTACACAAACTCCACCATTTCCCCAGCTCAACACGTTTCTCCCTCATGCCACGTTTCTCCGAGCCGAAACCATTTTACCGTCTGCCTCAAGCAACCTCTTCTTTTTATCGCTCACTTCGCTCTCTGGGGGAAGACTACTGTAGTGGCAGAGACGTTTTCAAATACTTTAACGATGTTCCATCAACATAAACGCGACCAAGATGACGTCACACGAGTACGACCAAGATGACGTCACATCGAGAGACTACTTCAAGGCGTGTCCTTATGCCTTGCCTGACACCTCAACCTCGTTACAAGGACTACTTCAAGCATTCCTACGCCATCATCGCACCTCGACTCTCTCTTCCAAGACCAGTGACACGAGAGCTACCACCATGTGAACACCTTTGTGTTTAGGCCTGGTGTCATTCACCTAACTTTATATAAAGACTAATCATTACCTCACGTGTTTTAATATTGAAGTTATTATAAACAACCAACTTATATTTTGACTCATTTATAAATCATTTATTTTGTTTAATAAAGGAAGAAAACTCATTCTATCAATCAACCTAATTAATAAATTATTTGATCTAAAAAGATCATGGTGACTCCAGCCTCATCAGCCTTATCATTAAAAATCAATCATTAACAATTAATCGTAATTATCAACATTATTATTATAGTGCTAAACATAACGCTATATGTATACCAAATTTGGTGCAGATTACTCGAGCCGTTTAGACGTGTATGAACTAAGACATCATCATCCCCTACACACACACACACACACACACATATATATGGGAATGAACTCAGAATGGTTCCCTGAGTTTTTTATGATACACACAAACCGTGCATGGAACAAGGAACTCTTCTGGGTTCCTTGTTCCATGCACGGTCTGTGTGTATCATATATATATATATATATATATATATATATATATATATATATATATATATATATATATATATATATTATTCTTTTGTTACAGTTAATGTATATGGTGTACATGTTTACACGGAAGACTAAAACTGAAAATGAAAATTGAAATTGAAAGAAGTGTAAGTTTATTTTGTTAAAAGGATTTTTAATGTTTTTCCTTCTCGTATGAAGTAAATAAATTTTGGTCCCAACAACAAACCTTATTTATAAGATAAATTTTAGCGAAACAGCGTTCCCAAAGGGCTTGAGATTGATTGGTTTGGGGGCTTCGTCTATGTCCTGTAAAACACTCTCTCCGTGGGGACCAGGGGCTGTGATGATACTTAATTTTTTCTCTATTTTTTTTCGTGGTTGATGCACAGCAACATAATTAATTAGGCACTGCACTGCGCAATGTGCCACATTGAAAAACTTTGAGTGAAGGTTTATTCAGTAAATTATAATTATTATTCCAATCCTTCAACCAATTGTATACATTTACTTGTTTAAATATTCATACGAGCATTCATATTTATGGTTTGTTGTTGTTTAGTTGTTCATTCGTTGTTAGCTTATCCATTTCAAGTGTATTTTTGACGTTCATTTTACAGAGACTATTTCTCAAGGACGAACCTCTCTGTTCATAACTTATTTTTTGCTCTTTATCGCAAGTTCCAGCCATAAATTTAGATCCAATAAATCAATTACAATTTCTAATTTCTTTGAACAAAGAATAATTTATATATATATATATATATATATATACAGGGTGGGCGGAAAGTAGCTCCCTATTTTGGATTGGTAAAAACATACGTATATTATCCATTTATTTCAGAAGAAATAATATGAAAAGGTAGGCATACATGGTAGGTTTTCTCTAAAATTCAATGTGGGCTCCAACTCCTTCCACCAGCTTCTGGAGCCGCCCAGGAATGGCGTCCACTGACTTTAGCAGGAACTCCGGCGGGATGGAGGACATGACTTCCCGAATTCGGTCCTCCAGTTCTTCCACTGTCCTCGGTTTGGTGCGGTAGACTTCTTCCTTTACCCACCCCCAAAGAAAGAAGTCGCACGGTTACCGCTGAAAAACGGCAGAATCGGTTCAGTGTAACGGTGTGGTGTGGTATGACCTCAGATCAGGTTGTGGGCCCGTTCCTTCTGCGCAACACCATGAATGCTGAGCGGTACCTTGCTATGTTGCGAAACGAGGTCTGGCCGGTTGTCAGCACATGGGAGAACATCGACGATCTGATATTTATGCAAGATGGCGCCCCTCCGCACTTCGCTCGTGTTGTCCGTGAGTGGCTGGATGCCCACTTCCCTGGGCGTTGGATGGGTCGTCGTGGTCCACATCAATGGCCAGCCAGGAGCCCCGACTTGACACCGTGCGACTTCTTTCTTTGGGGGTGGGTAAAGGAAGAAGTCTACCGCACCAAACCGAGGACATTGGAAGAACTGGAGGACCGAATTCGGGAAGTCATGTCCTCCATCCCGCCGGAGTTCCTGCTAAAGTCAGTGGACGCCATTCCTGGGCGGCTCCAGAAGCTGGTGGAAAGAGTTGGAGCCGACATTGAATTTTAGAGAAAACCTACCATGTATGCCTACCTTTTCATATTATTTCTTCTGAAATAAATGGATAATATACGTATTTTTTTACCAATCCAAAATAGGGAGCTACTTTCCGCCCACCCTGTATATATATATATATATATATATATATAATATATATATATATATATATATATATATATATATATATAATTATTTTGATTATATAGTTTGTGCGACTAATAGGTTGCGAGCACGCAATCTTCTTAGAAAGAAAGTCTATAAATTATAAATGACCTACAAATTGATGATGTTGGAGGGAAAAATTCTCGAATTTTATTTTCAACTCAAAAATATTTTGGAGTTAAAATTTTAAAAATAAAATAAAATTCTAAAATAATTATAATGACATTGCCTATAATCCTATAATATATATATATATACACACACACACACTTTTTATATTCTTTTATGCAGGAAGGAAGGGCCAAGGGCGAAAAACGGCCTCCCCTCCCATATAGAAGAAGAAGAGAGCCAAAATCAAAGTCCAGGGTTTCGAGATGCCTGGACACTCTGCGTTTGAAGGATTGGAGGTCATAGATAGGAGGAAAGATGGATTGACGAAGATTGTCCCAGAGTTGACCGGTTGGGTAGATAAAAGTTTGAAAATACCGATTAACCATTGCGTCAGAGAGTTGGGCAGAAAAGGAATGAGAAAGTGTAGAAAGTCTGGTACTGCGTGCTGTTCTTAAAGGAAGAGGCATGCAGTTTGAGAGTTAAGAAGAGCAATGTCCGTTATAATAGCGATAGTAAAAAGAGAATGAAGCAACGTTTTTGCAAGCGTATATCAGGAAAAAGATTTAGGAGTTATAGTTACTGGTGATTTAAAAGTAGCGAAACAAAATACAGCAGTGGTCAATAAGGCGAACAAAGTTTTATAGCTAGGAATTTTGAGTACAGATCGCGCAATATTATTTTTCCTCTTTATAAATCATTAGTTAGATCCCATTTGGATTACGCGATCCAATTTTGGAATCCGCATATACGCAAGGATATAGACAAACTCGAAAGAGTTCAAAGACGAGCAACTGAAATGAATCCGTCGCTTAGGTCAAAGTCGTACGAGGATATGCTTAAGGAGTTAAAATTGACTACAATCGAGACTAGAAGGCTGAGGGGTGATCTAAGCCAGGTTTTTAAAATTATAAATGAGTTCGATAACGTAAATAGAGATAGCTTTTTCGAAATAGCACAGGATAGAACTAGACATAACGGGTGTAAGCTGACAAGTAGAACGTTCGAGACGGCAGTTGCCCAAGACTTTTTTACGCATAGAATAGTAAATAGGTGGAATAGTTTGTTGGTAGAAGTAATTAGTAGCACGTTTATAAACATGTTTAAAAATAGCTTAGATGCATATATTGATAGATTAGGTATAGTTTAAAGGGAGCACCGACAATTCAGCGCAGGACAATTCAGCGCCGACAATTCAGCGCCGAAAATTCAGCGCAAAGACAATTCAGCGCAAGACAATTCAGCGCCGACAATTCAGCGCAAGTCAGTACAGTTAAAAGTTTAGTTAAAAATAATAAAAATAAATCGCAATAAATAAAAAAGAGAAAAATTTGTATATTTATATATATGCTAAATTGGGTCTGTATCGAAGGAGTGACATTTCAAAGGAGTGACATAACAAAGGAGTGACATAAATACCGTAACGAAGGAGTGACATAACGAAGGAGTGACAAATCGGAGATAAAATTCAAAGGAGTATAATTATTAAAATTTTATTTAAACAAACAAAATTTGTTAGAATTGTTAAAATTAAGATTTTATTTCAAAAACTAGAAACCTAACCTAACCTAACCTAACCTAACCTAACAGTTGCAAGCCTCTCTTCCCTCTGGATTTGTTCTTTCTTCTTCTTTGTTGGTATTTTCGCGCTGAATTGTCTTGCGCTGAATTGTCTTGCGCTGAATTGTCTTGCGCTGAATTGTCTTTGCGCTGAATTGTCTTGCGCTGAATTGTCGGCGCTGAATTGTCGGCGCTGAATTGTCCTACGCTGAATTGTCGGGTCACGAGTTTAAAGTAGTAAAATTAAGGTTTTTGTGGTTCGGAATCCACATAAAATTGTAGGTCCCCTCCGCCACCACGGAGAACATGCGCAATAGACAATTACAAATACGGTTAGGTAAACCATCCATGAGTGGATCCTTGGGTCTTTGTTGGTCTGAAACATTATAACAACATTATAACATAACATTGCCGCGAAGAGAGAAGGAGTAAATACAGTCAGTAACGGGCGGAGAATTGATGCGACGAAAAGCTTTTGATTCCATCCAGTCAAGTAGAACTGTGTGGGTTGAGTCCCCACCCCACGTGAGAAGCTTATTCCATGCAGGGCCAGACAAGACCCCTGTACAGACACAGCCACTAAGTAGGGATGAAGAAACTGCAGAGCCGACACAGGTCACTTAACCTCTTAGAAGCTGTTTTAGGAAGAGTATATGCGATGTTTCCAGGAAAGATCAGGAAAGATCAGGAGAAAAGGAAACACCAAGGATGTTAAGTGAAGAGGAGGGATTGAGTTGTGTATTGTTGAAGGTAAGAGGATAGTTGTGTGAAAGATTATGACGAGTAGACAGATAAAGAAACTTTATTTTTGAGGCACTGAAAGCCACAAGGTTTTCTCTGTTCCAATCAGAAATAGTAGAAAGATGAGAGGTCAGGTGCACCATAGCCGTCCTAGGCGAAGCAGGGAGAGAGTCACTTTTCATTGGGACAGACTGAATAAAAGCAAACTTCCAACAGGAAGAAAAAGTAGCAGATTACAGGCAAAGACGAAAGAGTTTGCCTAGGCAGGGTATCATCATTGAAGCACAGTTCTTGAGAACAACGGGAGAGATACCATGAGGACCATAAGCCTTCCTAGAGTTGAACCCAGATAGGGCAGAAAGAACATCTTGGAGGAAATTCTAATTTCAAACATAATTAAGTCGGAGAGGGCGGGGATGGAGGAACAGCACCGAAATCGTTCAGGGTTGAGTTTGAGGCGAAAGTTTGAGGGTATCAGGACAACTGCAGGTGTTCGGGGGGAAGTTGTCCTAGAACTAGTTTGAGCGAAGAGTTCAGTTTTATCCGGGAGAAGAGACGGCAACTGAGCCGTCGGAATGGAAAAAGAGGAGGAAAATAAGAAGTAAAGTTTTTGGAGAGGTTTATGGCTAGGTGACAGAAAGAGCGAAAAGAATATATATATATATATATATATATATATATATAGAGAGAGAGAGAGAGAGAGAGAGAGAGAGAGAGAGAATATATATATATACACACTAGGTGAGGTACCCGGCGTTGCCCGGGTTAATTGAATGCCGGGTTAGGTCAACTGAATGCCGCCGAAAACCCCCTCACCTCCCTTTATGCAACTTTGGGGCTAACCCCCCTCCCCCATTACCCCCCCTCCCCCATTACCCCCACCCCTCTCCCCCACCCCCACCCTTCCACCATTACTGCCCGGGATAAATTTCACAAACAGACAAACAGACAGGCTAAACTACAGAAAAGAACGCAGCCGTGAAAATTTTGAGCTTCACATTGTGTCAAGATTTCTGAATCTGATCAGATATCCCCCAAAACCCCCCTGACCAAATAATTGAACTCCCAATTACTGTCGGTTCAATTATTTGGTCAATAAAACTAGAAAAGAACACAGTCATGAAAATCTTGAGCTTCACATTGCCGCCCGTAATACAAACAGACAGGCTCTGTGTTGACATTCTTCATCCCATAAGAGGTTCCCGTGCCAAATTTGGTAGCTCTAGATCAAACGGTTTGCGCTTGCATAAAGGCTTGTATTCTCCACCACACAGAGCCAGGTACACCCGGCTCATCGGGGCTTGTTTTGTGCCATGCGTCTAATCTTTTGTATTCCATAGAATTTTAGGTCCTTCCTTTTTTCCGTACCGTAACAGTTGAAATTTCTCAGTGTTAAACTTCATATTGTTGTCTTCCGTCCGATTCTGTTTGTAGAGATCCGTAACCTCTAGGTTTCTTATTTTTCTACTGATCTTTGTGTCATCGGCAAAGGATGTTACTGTGCTGTCTCTAGCAATGTCCTCATCTATGTCAGTTAGCATGATTATGAAGAGTAGCGACGGTAATACTGTTTCCTGTGGTACTGAGCTGAGGGTCACTGAAAAAGATATTCCTTTTACTGTAACGACTTGCCACCACTCACTAAGGAATTATATGCCCATTTTCCTATCCAAAATGGGGAAAGTTGAGGATAAAGGTGAGAGTAGTATGCTTGAAAATATATAATAATAATGCAAAATACTTGAAAGCACCGTGACAGACCGCACGAGTGGGCATTTCAATCATTCACCTTGAGGTGTGAACATTGAAATTAAATCTGCGGAGAGAATAAACCGAATTTGATAATGGCACACCTTCATTATTCGTGAAGGCGACCAATCAGGACTTCATTGTCCAAAGCGTGGGTCCGTTATAGCGGTGTTACGAAAACTGATTGGTACACAAATTTAACATAGCCCTGCCCAGTTACAGTGACAACGAATCAGCAAACTTACAAACTCCCTATTAGTCTTTTGCGGTAGTGCTGGTAGTGCTTGGGGATCATGTATATAAAAGTGAGTATTTTCAGCTGGAACTCACAGCAGTTATTTTCACCGGTGAATAAACACTCCCTCCGTCATGAGTCATTCACAAGAACTTTACAGTTTACCGGCTTTATATGAAGATGGAGACACTGCCGCTGTGTCTATAATTAACCTTTTTAACGTAGCCGACCGGGATGGATTATTTCCAACGCAAACCGTTGATGATATTTGCAATGACGCTCCTTACGATCTGGCGCAAGAGATTGTCGTAAAAATGTAAGTGTATAAATTAATGTGCCTGTAATTTTATTTTTTTTGTAGCCATTTATTCGCGAGCTTATTTATTTGAGTGTTCCTGTCATTATGAGAAAGCTCTCGAGCCCCATTCTGTATTTCGTTTATTTCATATATATATATATATATATATATATCGAGGGTTGTAGCAATTTATTTTCATCTCATTACATTTTATTGTAAAATGCTTCATTAAAATAGTAGGTATCCGCAATTTTTAATTATAGATTAGTTTGCAATAGTAATTAATACTATGCTAAAGTTCTGTTTTGATATTCATAAAAAATCGTTGAATTTTTTAAAACTTATAACAATCAAAACTCCTTTACAAGTTTTAAATAATTTTATAAATTCCATAATAAACTCATTTGAAATGTTATTCGGCATTTTCTCTTAAAGGGTTAAAAAACTTCGCTGAATGGCTCGAAGATATTTAGTACTTCACATTGTAACTCTCTTTTTACACACACACATATATATATATATATATATATATATATATATATGTACTCTGCATGTATTTTTTATGAATAGCAAATGGTTTTTTTTTAAAGATTCAGAAAATGTATGAACTAATCAAATTAATTATTCTTTCTCCTTAAAGGTCCGATGAGGATTTGACTCGTGTTATACAATCTTTTCGTGATATTTTTGAAGAAACGCATGACGTGGACTTGAATACTGATGTAGAAGTTTTACCGCGCAGTCAACCCAGCGAATGCCACATCATTAACGAAATAATGTAAGCTTTTTTCTTTTTCTTATGTTTCGGGTAAGAGCTTCTTTACATGTGTTTCGGGGAAGAAGAAGGCGCACTGTACAGTATTTTCATCAATTTATTAAATGATCGAAATGATGTTTTACAAAATAGTACAATAACCATTTTAAATTAGTTTCCATTACATTTTAAATAAGCTACAGAATACACAAGTTAACATTATTGGAGACAATATTGATGCAATTATTCATTTTATATATACGATCAAAACATCATACTATACAACGAGTGCGCACAATCGGAAAACGGCTTTTTATTTGTCTGCATACAATTTCGTCGTTTCGTTGAGTGACACGGGTCGAATAATTTAAAAAAAATTATAAATTTCTTACTACGTGATATATGCATGAGAAATGAAAGGCAGTACATCCCGCAAGTATTATTAAAATATCCTTGTAGCCGGTAGGGATTCCATACAACTTCGGGGATATGCAACTGATCGAGAAATTTGACAATAACAGGGTCACTCCAGGGATGAGTCCCGAGTGAATTAAAATAGTACATGCGGTCCCTATTTTTAAAATAGATTGCAAACCAATGAATCCCTTCACGACCAATAACATCCGTGTTCACAATAAGACTACTGCAATCTCTCGTAGTTGGCAATTTCAATATTTCATTCTTTGCAAACACACCGATAAATTTAGAGCGCGTGATTCGTTCACTATTTATTACTCTCTGAAGTGTATTCGCATCCATTTTAAAAGTAAGTGACAACGCCCCTATATCTGTCAACTTCTATTAGGGCTTGTGACTCGAGGTATACTACTACACTAATAGGAGCGTCTATCGGCTTGGCGAATTCCAATCTAAATGAGATGTTTCCACTTTGTTGTGGACTTAAGTGTGTATTTACACTAGCAGATAAGTCAGGTGTGATGTCAAACGGATAAAAGTTAAATTGATCGATGAATTCCTTCTGCGTTACCCCAAACCAGAGCTCATCACAAGCAACTGCAATATGGGCAAGATTACTATATGCTCTCGCGCAAAGCGGGAACACAGCGCCTGATGAATAATCCATATCCATAGCCCCGCCCAACGCAACACCATTGACGTATAGAGTTATATTTTAGGGCCAAAATTCTCGAATTTAAAGGCACCCTTTTTATATTTTCCATTCACCGAAGCGTGATCCTGCATTCCAATTAATATCCTTTTAGGTAGAATTCCCAGGGCAATGTTTTCTATCTGTTTCGATGCCAACTCTGCTGGCACCGTGTATAGTTTGATCTGTGATCTGTTATTTGGGTATTTTACTGTGGCATGTTGTAAGTTTTTCTCAATTTCTATATGTTTAGGTGAACTAAATTTCACTCGCCGTACGCGGAGGTATGTCTCCATAATGTGAATCACAACGGGTTTTGCTCCCTCTTCTTGATCAGCATCCAGATTTAAACAGATCTCAGGAATCGTATGGGTGAGTTTTATTTTCATATCCACCCCATTCACAAGCAACTTCCCCTGGAATGTGAAGTCTGTATGCAGGCGCCTAAACACTCATACTACCTACTTTCGTCTTTAAATTGATAATAGTCCTTGGCACTTAAAAAGGTATCCTTCGCTTCTTTAGAAAAGTTCAGCACATTTTCCAGATAAGCTCGGAGGTGATAGTACCCTGTTCCTGCCGATATGTTGACCTGATTTAAATATACATCACACTGGTTGAAATTGGAGTGTAGAAAGTTTGTTTCAGGGTATACAGCATATTTGTCATCGCAGTTAGTTCCATCAGAATGAGCTATACGTAGTTTAGCTTACATGTGCATACAGCTTGAGTCAAAAAAGTAAGGGCCTGAGCTGGATATCACGAATTCTATTAGAGCACTCGGGAAACTAATTGTGTTTAACGGGTTAATTGTAATAAAGTCACTGTGCTCAATAGAAGCTTGAGTTGGAGGTATGTCAAAGAGGGACAGCTCTGATTTACACTATTGTGAACTACACGGACGGATGAAGCGTGCCATGACGAGTCAGAAATAGTACCACCTCTCTCGACAAGTAGTAAACAGTCATGAGATCAATGTTCTTAGCTTATATCAGTCAAAAAAATGGTCAACCATAGGTTTCATTCGCTTAGAGCACTTCTTTTTTGATATCCTTTTACGTTTAACGCGACGTGCTGGTAATCCCTTCTTCCGGACAGCCCTCTTCTTCTTCACCACCACTCATTTTTCTCTTTGAATCTTTGATGATTTCGTTCAGTGTACGCTTTACGTGTTTTTTTGTTTTTTTAGGTTTAACCCCAGCCAATATGTCTTCTGCCATGTTAAGACCTGATTGTAGCGCTTCCCTGCCGAGATATCTGGCACTCGTCTTCAGCAAGGGAACAGACGTATGTAGTATGGTTGAAAAAATGGATCCAAGTCCACTTCTACGCTGGTATCTCACACCTTGATAGGCTGTGAAAGGCTTTCTGTCCATTATAACTCCGTGCGTCGAAAGTGCAGCTTCACTGTTAAGCTAACATCACCGAATGGGAAATTTTTTCCCTCAATTGTTCTTATATATGTATATTGAGATATTGGTTATTAGATTAGTCACGACACTCACATAATGGGGCCTGTCATATGTAATACTCATGCTCTTCCCTCTATGATTGGGAATGTGAGCAATGTGCAGCAGGCGTGGCTGGGTATCCCCAACAAACTAGTGCTCCACTATATTGCTGTAAATATAGCACATGTCTGGAGGTGTATAGCCAGCAACCAATTTCTTCAATTTCATCTGATATATTAGGCTGGACAAATCATGTTGTACTTCGTGAAAGGTATCTCTTTGGACGGCTGATCGATATCGGCCACTCGGTTATAATTTTGAACAGCCCTTTGTCTTTAATATTTCGGTTAGCCTGTGATTTTAGGATTAGAGTATGTGCAGGGTTTTCTTTGTTTACGATTTCGTATACTAAATCAGCCGTAAGATTTGAGTTTTTTAAACTTACGTTTAAGTCTCCCACAATATCCTCAGCCGCACCATAACGGCCCTTAACTAGTGTTACTACTGTATTGTAATAACGTGCATCCCCAATCCGGGCGATACGTATGGATTCATCCCTAGTTACCCCGACATTTTCATACTCACTAAAGTCTCCAAGAACCGTAAAAACGGGTTCTTTATAATCAATATTTAAAAGAGGGTGTCCAACTGAATTTCGCATATCCCCACCTCATACGAATCACTAACCAATTCAATGGGTCCATGGAGTTCTGTTACAAAGTTGACTAGTGTGTTGTTAGGATGTACAGACAGGAACGAAGAGGACGGTAGTGTTGTATTTAAGCTTCATTATTTCATCAGCTTTTATATAGGAGTTGAAGCTTTCTGGGTACCTTGCCATTTCACCAGGTACATTTTTCTCTTTCCTGAGCCTTTGCTTCCTAATTTTTTCAATTTTAAACACATTTTTCCTTAAATTAAATATCACTTTCTGCAACTCCTCGAGGTAAAAGCCTCCTGCGATTTCTTCCCCATTCAAATCTTCAACGTAATACAACATTATCTCGTCTTTAGATCTCATAACCCTAACGTTAAAAATCTCACGTGTCCATCCTTGCTCAAATCCCTTCGCAATTTATTTCCCGAACGCGACAACCTTACATAATCATTGAATTTGAAACGTGAAGTGTGACGGTGTTCTATGAACATCTCTTTTTACATCAGGCTCTATGCGCGTACCTCTTTCTAAAATCTCGTTAGGTGTTGTCTCAATCGTGCGATGGTGTGAGCGGTTGTATGATGAGGCCAATGATTCCAGAATGTCTATACATCTGTATATGCATTTATGTGCAAAATAGCGGTGCATGCGTTCCTTTATGGTGCGTTGAACTCTTTCAGCTAAAGAGGCTTAATGTATAGAATTGGTAGTGTAGTAGCTAATATTAAACTCTGTCAACATGTTCTGAAAAGCTCGGCCTATAAATTATTTCTCCATATCCGTACAAAAATAGCCAGGAACCCTTTTTACTTTCAACATCAACGTTTCGGTGGCTTTAGAAACCGTTTCAGGCGATTTATTTTTCAGAGGAATTAGCCACAGATATCTAGAAAATACATCTATTATGAATAGGATGTAGTGGTAACGATCGTTATACACTGAATATCTTTGCATGTTTGTTAATGCTGCTTGCCAAATAGAGTCAATCGATGCCACTGTTGTCTTGGCTGTTTTATACCTTTTTCTCACAGGCTTATGAAGTATATAAGCGTCCTGCTCCAGCAAAAACCTCTGAACATCTTTTTTCCCTACTCCATCATTGTAAACACTTCTGTACAGTCTATCTACGCCACCGTAGGAGGCTGGGCTAGAAATGTCATAATAACTTCTTAATATGTTAAGCATTTGCATATTTTAGAGGCACTTGGGTAGGGTTGACCGTTGTTGTTGTTTAGCCTCTTCTTTCTCCTTTTCAGAAGTGCTAACGCTGGGGGTGACGGCGTCCTCAATTGTGGCAAATGCGATGCATGTTCCAAGTCTTTTAACCTGTTCAGATTTCCTATCATTGTTTTGGGGAAATTTATTTGCTGTAGTCTTGCTTTAATATGCTTCCAACCTGATGGTGAGGGCCTATCCCACTTTCTCACCAGATGTCTACGATATTCGATCCCTGTGCCTTTGCTCCTTCCACAATGATCTCACCTGTATCGGTCCACTGTATGTTGCGATGCTCATTCAATAGATTATAAAAACTTAAACTTTTATTCCTCAATGTATGTGGGAGGGTGCTTTTTAATACATGCTCGATATGTTGCGGGGCCGACCGTTATTCTTTGGTTGTTCATCTCTATCGTCGGACACAAATCCTATTCGCCATGCTCATCGTTGGCCGTGCTGGGCCTAATAACCACGGAGCTCTCTGTCGAATTCTTACAATTTTCGTACTTGTGAAGAAATTTCTGCAGAGCTTCTTGGTATAAAACTTTTCTCATCAGGTGTGTTTTCACTGTTTAATAGGGCTAACAATTCGCTTTCCATTCTTTTAAGCCTGCTTTTACAGGGTTCTAGAACCGTGTCTGGACTCTTTGAACTTTGCAGTGAAGCATACACCTCGTGTGGAATCACTACCACTTTCTTCATTATATTAATCTAGTAAGTAAGGACCTCCTCTTTGTACAATAATTCGATTTTTCTTCCTCACATTTTGACTTTTACGAGCGAGTGTACGTATTATGTTCTTGTAACGGCGTAGGCGAACCTTCTAAGGAGATTTCATTAGTACAGTGCAATTTATAACGTGAAGACAGATTTCACAGACGCATTTTAAAAAGTCGGATTCGATATTTTTAGCAAACATCTGTTGTATTGCCCGGGGCAGTCGTTGATAGATTTTTATTAATTCAGGATATTTCTTTAGCCTCTTTGTCATTCTGGAATATACACCGTTTCAGGCTCGTTTGGAAATTTATTCGTTCTTAGAAGCACCCTAATCGTGTTTCGCCGATGAAAGTCACAAAATTAGCAAAGCTACCCAAAGTAATATGCGTAGCCGCCGAAGTTTCAAAAAGATATTTCCTTACACATTCTTCACTAACAAAACTTTAAATTACGTAGGACTACCTCCACCCATATATTACTTTAACTATGAATGTATGAGTACAGGTGAACGTGAAGATTTTGACCGTTACTACAACTGTTTTAATGAATCTAATCCTTACAATATAGCTGATGAATGTGAGTGTTATTGCGTGAATGATGTACGCGTGCTTAGAGTATGTTTCCAGGCCTTTAGAAGGATGTACATAGACCGTTTCAAATGCAATCCGTTGCAAGTCGCAACCACGATCGCCAGATTGTGCTTTCCGGTGTTCAAGAACAATTTCATGCCTAAAGACACCTTAGCCGTCATTCCCTGAAACAATCCCTGCAGTTATGGGCACAAGGCTATTTACTGGCTGATACACATACAGGTGTATACATAAAGCATGCCCACAACACGGGGGAAGTACCCATTAAGGTTAATGGTCGTGTTTTGTGGGCTGATGGTCTAAGCGAAAACCGTGCCACTGGTGAGAAGACTGTGTACTCCTTTAACGGTTGCTGGTGGCACGGATGCCCCCGTCCTGAGTGCGGGATCGTAGGAGATATCCACGGTAGATCTCCTGGTGACAGTCTTGCATGGACCCGCACCCGCGATCAGCTTATAGGCGGCCAGTTCACTCACAAGGTCTTGTGGGAGCATGAGTATGATGCACGGATGGACACAGATGGACAGTGCCGTGAAGAAATAAACACGATGAAGCGTTCAATGGTGCTGGATCCTCTCAATTGCGGTGATAGCTTGTTCGGAGGGCGTACAAATCCCTTCAAGCTATACTTTCCGCGTACGGAGGGTGTGAATCTCCATTACTACGACTTCTGTTCTTTATATCCCTACGTGAAGAAAATCCGTACCCCGGAGGTGCACCTGAAAAACTGGTGGGACCTGACCTGCCCACCATCGATGTATTCTCAGCAAATTCGAACGGGTACTATTTCCGCCTTTCTTTCGTAGATGTGCTCTTCCCTTCGCGATTTATGGATGCCGAACTTACCCGTCGTTATAGACCACAAGTTCATGTTTCCCCTGTGAGTGAAGTGCGCATAGGAAAACAATGGGGGCCTGTAATCACGCAACCAAACAGCGTCATATCAGAGGTGTATATATACAAGCCCTGAGGTGTCCCTAGCCGTTCGCCATGGCTACAGAATATTGAAGATATATGAGGTGTGGAGGTTTCAGAAGCTACCCAACCTTTTCACGCCATACATAAACACTTTTTTGAAGGATAAGGTAGAGTCAATAGGGTATCCGCGAGGAATTGATACCGAAGTGGATGTTAATGGCGCTTTGGCTTCTGACGCTCAGGCGATGGCGGGTATTTTCAATAACTTTTTTGCGACAGTTTTTACCGTAGAAGACGTAAATAATGTCCCTGACGTGGACGATATCGTTCCATTTAGTAGCGAGACTATTTTGGATGAAATAACTGTTTACGAGGGTGAGATTGCGCACTATATCGATAGGCTAAAAGTTAGGAAGGCTCCAGACCCTGACGCTTTTTATCCTAGACATTTGAAAGATTTGAAAGACGTTATCGTAGGCCCCTTAACGAAGATTTTTAATCAGTCACTCGAAACAGGGATTATACCTGAAAACTTCAAATTACACCAGTACACATTTGAAAACTTGTCGATCGATTTTTACAAACTAGTTGGTGATTCTATATAATTTGACTGCGCTGATCTCAAAAATATAGTTAGTTTTTCCCTATCACGTATGGTTTTCTTACTACAGGGTGTGCCATAAATCCCCCATTTATCCCCAAATGTGAACCATCTTATCGAGACCAACATTGGATTGCACATGCTAAACCATAAATTTTGTTGTTATAGACTACAGTAACGCTTACATAATAATGTAGGGTAAATATATATAACAACCAGTCGCGTTCCCAGCAAAATACTCTCTCCCCTCCCATCAATGGGTGGTTAACATTTGGGGACGAGGAAGTAGATTTAGGCGTACGCGTATCTAAAGATTTAATGTTAGGAACCAGTGCCTGGAGTCTTGCGCAAAAGCTAATAGGATGTTAGGCTTCATATCGCGTAATTTCGAATTTAAATCGAAGGATATTATATTGCCCCTTTACAAGTCCCTAGTCAGGCCTCATTTAGAATATGCCGTTCAGTTTTGGTGCCCGTACTTGCGTGAGGATATTGATAGGTTAGAAAGGGTTCAGCGTCGTGCCACGAAACTGATTCCGTCATTGCGCAACAAGCCTTATGAAGATAGGATTAAAGAGTTAGACCTGTATTCACTCGAAACTAGGAGATTAAGGGGGAGCTTACTGAAGTTTTCAAAATCGTTAATAACATCGATAACGTAAATTTTGACAAATTGTTCACTTTCGATAATAATAATACTCGTAATAACTGATTTAAATTGCGTGGCAGACGTTTCATCACTAATATCGCTAAAAACTTCTTTACGTTTAAAGTAACTGATAAATGGAATAATCTTCTCGCGTCAGTCGTGAACTCTACCAGCGTTAATATGTTTAAGAACCGTTTAGATAGGCATTTTAAAAATATTAACGTTGTTTAATATAATAATAAAACAATCCCCCTTCTCCCTCTCAGCCTCCCCCTTTTCCCTCTCAGCCTCTTTTCCCTCTCAGCCTCCCCGTTTCCCTCTCAGCCTTCCCCTTTTCCCTCTCAGCCTCCCCTTTTCCCTCTCAGCCTCACCCTTTCCCTCTCAGCCTCACCCTTTTCCTCTCAGCCTCACCCTTTTCCTTCTCAGCCTCCCCTTTTCCCTCTCAGCCTCCCCTTTTCCCTCTCAGCCTCTCCCGTTTCCCTCTCAGCCTTCCCCTTTTCCCTCTCAGCCTCCCCCTTTTCCCTCTCAGCCTCACCCTTTACCCTCTCAGCCTCACCCTTTTCCCTCTCAGCCTCACCCTTTTCCTTCTCAGCCTCACCCTTTTCCCTCTCAGCCTCACCCTTTTCCCTCTCAGCCTCACCCTTTTCCCTCTCCCTCGTTAAAATTATTAACGTTGTTTAATATAATAAAACAATTAGCAACAGGAGCTCTAGGGGTGGTGATTGAGGATGAGTCTGTTGACAATAATGCCTGCTTGCGACATGCCAGTGTGTGATGCCAGCAAAAAAAAAAGAAAATTAGACTAACACGATCGTAGATGTAGCTCGTAGCGTAAACTAACCCACTTTTTGGTTTACTTTACCTACCTTTTTTTTTTTTCCTTATCCTCTCCTTACTTGCATGTCTGTAGTTTGCATGGTATGATAGTGAGTTAAGACTGTGTTTGCCTGGTTTGTAAGCGTTCTTATTTTACTTCTTTTCATCTTTCACCCCTTTCCTATTCTCTCCGACTATTTTTCTGACTTGTCGGCAGTGGCCGACTGATGATGATAGTGAGCCTTTCTTTCTCTTTTTCTGAATGAATGTTAACCCATGAGTGATAGGTGTTGCTACTTAATTAACCCCTTATTCTCTTCTCTTAACCCCCTACTCTTTCCTTTCTCTCGGGCTAACTTTAGAGTGGATCGGGGGGTCTTTGTTAGCCTTAGCTTCTGTAGATCTGTAGAAGACGAATATCGGCTTATATTCAGCGTTACCGTGACCGTGAAGGGATACAACTTGACTGTTCCCAAATTGCAAAGATCCCAGGCAAGCACTTTCGTGCAAAGTTGTGTCTAAACCGTCTTTGGGGAAAATTTGCACAGAATACTGGCAAGAGGAGCGTTCATTTGGCACAAAGTTATAGTGAAGTCTGGGATTATGCTAACGCTCCCGATAAAGAGGTCATGAAGATCGTGAATATAGGTAATACTTACATAATAAAGTAGAACATTACAGAATTGGCCACAGATACCTTACGGGTTACAAACATACCTGTAGCCAGCTTCACAACGGCCTACGCACGCATCAAACTTTGGGGTTTATTGTCCGCCGCTACAGATAGTGTGATATTCACAACGAGGGAGGGTGAATACATTCCGCCTATTGGTGAATTGCTCGGAGAGTTGACTGATGAGATCAAGGATGAGTATGGAGAGATCGCATACGCCGACTCTTTTGTCTCAACAGGGCCAAAAACTTATGGGGTACGGGTGAGGGTGGGGGAGGATATGAAATATATCGTAAAGGCTAAGGGTATCACGCTCAACCAGGCGAATCGGCGGGTCGTTAACGTTGATTCAGTGAAGGATCTAGTCTGCTTGGAAGATGAGGGCGTCCAGCCACCCCAACTAACTGTAGGTACCCACAATTTTCGGCCGCAGAAGTTGGGTGGCGTGAAGGAACTTAGGGGTACGAAGGTGTGCCGTAACACCTATAAGAAACGTTACCAGGTGCCTGATACCTATGATACCGTACCCTTTGGATACCATAATCTTTGATTGTTTTATATATATATATATATATATATATATATATATGCACACACACACACACACACACACATATATATATATATATATATATATATATATATGCACACACGCACACACACACACACACATATATATATATATGTCCATTGTTAACGATATGCTATTTTATTTATTACACGTATTTGTAAATATATACTTTGAATAATTCGATGATATGTTTATTAAATAAATCGTGTTTCAATTAGCGTTTCACTTTCTACTTTGTGTGTGTGTATATGTGTGTGTGTGTGTGCCTATGTACAGGAGAAAGTTCTAAGCTCCGTCCCCTGTATGATCGATCAATGGTCACGTGACTCCTGCTCCTACCTGGGCATATTTCTACCCTGCATGCTCAGTTGACCGCTACAAGACCTGGATCTCAGACGTGTATTTGACGAAATCCCACGTAGAAGAAAAGTAGTAATGGATACCTTTAATATTGCGTGTTCGACGTTTATGAAGTGGTATTCGGCAAAGTGTGAAGATATGGTGGATACTGAATGGCTCCCTATTCCACCCTCCTTTGATACTTTTAAGGTTACATTGAATCGTGCGGAGCTTGATGAACAAGAGGTACAAATACTCTACGGCTATTCTGGCGAAAGCATTGCAGGATTTCGTGGTACAAGCGACGTATTGAAATATGTTGTAGGACTAAACTTTATAAAAGCTTACATATACCGTGAAGTGGAAGAAACAACACGTGCAGAAGAGAAGCAACGGTTATGGAGTGAGGATCGTTATAAAATACCTGCAGGTGTAGGTATAAGAAGATACCCCCGTTATAAATAAACAGAATGATATAATGGTGTTTTATTTAATTCTTTTGGTTGTATATAAAAACGATATTATTATTGAATTATATATATATATGTGTGTGTGTGTGCCAAATGGCTGGCTACGCCTTCTAAACCGACTGGCTACTTAAGACATCTAAACCACCTGTCAAGAATATCTGCTTTAATTAAATAAATAGCGCAATCTGGCAACTCAACCCTAATAATGTACACCTGCCATTTACGCCTTCTAAGCCAAATTAAACCTTCTAAGCCAGATTAAGCCTTCTAAGCCAACTGGCTGATTTACACCTAATAAGACAGCTGGCGCTCGGATGAATTCTCATTATGCGTCTGGCTGGGGCCAGGCGAACATCGCTATCCTTCTTAGGTTAGGATTCCCCTTTGGGGATGAGGACATCCCAACTTCTCCCGAAAGACTCTCCTCCTCCTCCTTTCTCTCTCTCTCTTAGGTTAAGGTTACCCCTTTGGGAGGAGGTCATCCTCCCTTCTTCACCCAAAGCTTCCCCCCTTTCATTGCAACTTGGGGGATAACCTCCCTTGTTGCATAACCCCTCCCCCTTTGCAACAACCCCTCTCCTTTTCAACAATGGTCAACATTTGCAACATTGCAATTGCACTCGACCCTTTTGCGCCCATTCTACTCAGATAAACATATCTGCATATGCTGCAAACATTTCTAATGCTCATACTGCACGACATTCCATTGGCAGAACGGGCGGAGATGTGGTTTCAGCAGGATGGTGCACCACCACATTTCGCAACCATCGTCCGGAGCTCTTTAGATGAAACATTTCCAAGCAAGTGGATCGGACGGCGAGGGCCCGTCGAATGACCACCTAGGTCTCCAAACCTCACGCCTCTTGACTTTTTCTTGTGGGGCCATCTCAAGTCGGTAGTGTATGCTGATCGATCCAGAACCATACGTTCTCTAAAGGATAAAATCACATCTGAGTGTGCCAAAATCAGTACCAATGTGTTAAGGAATGTTCAAATATCATGCATTCAACGCGTGAGAAAGTGTCTCCAAGTGGAAGGCCACCAATTCGAACATTTATTCTAATTTAATAAAATGTGCCTATGGTTCCTGTCAAGTGTACAGAGCATGTATACCCATGTGATTCCCATGCCCAGGTTATCACCACCGACAAAAAACGGTACCTTGGTTTCGGTGGTATTCTATTAAAAATTGAGTCTGTTTGATGTTCTTTAAACCAGCAGTTATTATTGTTACTCAAAGGGCGACAAATTTCGTCAGGAGCAAGATGCACCTCAATACTGTGCTAATTCCTTACTTGTGTCATAATGAATTACCCTCGCATCCAAAAGCTGGCATACATTAGACCACATCTACTACAACAGAGTGTATCTCGCGTTTTGGAACCGACGAGATGTATGCTTCTTATTCATATCAAATGCAACCAAACGGCCTAAAGCTTGCTCTACGCAATATGAACCGAATAAAAAGTTTTTAAAGTTTGTATGACAAATTCATGGCAATAAGATTAAAGGATGTACTGGGAACAATTCTCTTCATTTTAGCAATTGTGGAGCATTTTATTGCTAAATGAATGCGTGAAAGGTTTCAATTTCTGGAGTCTCTCAGGAAATAAATCTGTTCACGACTTTTATATTATCATAACTCTCGGAAGACGTGTTTAAATAAATTGAATTTTTTATTTTCATATCTTTTGTGACACATTTTTATTTAAAAATGTTAAAAATTTATATGAAAAATCAACTATGAATATGGCATAATTCTGTGTGTGTGTATGTGTGTATGTGTGTGTGTGTGTGTGTGTGTGTGTGCGCGCGCGCGAGCGTAGGCAGCTCGGCATAAGTGAAGTTGGGTGTGTGATAATTCACACCTGTAGTGGGACAATTTTTTTGTGAGGTAACACTTTTGGTACCTCGGAACATTAAAAAAATATATAAAAAATTATAGAAACATTTTTATTGTCGGAAAAAGATATGTTGGTCCTGATTAATTTAGGTTATGTTAGGTTAGGTTATTTAAGAGTTGGTCAGGTTAGATTATCTGGATTAGCGAGTACCTCACTATTTAATGGCTTACAGAAACCATCTTTCGAAGCCTCAATTGCACCCCAAACACTTATCACGCCTTTTGCGGTTCGATGGCACTGAGGCTAAGTTAAGTTAAATTAGGTTGGGGTAATTAGTTTTTTAGATTATGTTGCAGTAAAAACTCGAAATTTGTCAAAACCAATTTTTACTAGTCTAAACTAGAAGCCACTAAGGTTGTATGACGAAGGTAGTATTACCTAGTCAAAACTAGTTTCATCTAAGCTGTCGGGAAGAACCCGAAATATACGAGGGCCACTTAATATATTTTGCCCCACCTTTTTTTTCTTTCCAAGTTTCCTTGTAAGTTTCAGAAATTTTGTACACAAGTAGTTACATACCTTTTTTACAAGTTTTTATTTTTCCACATAGTCTCCATCCTTTTCTACGGCTTTCCTCCACCTCGAAACAAGGGCCTTTATTCCTCGCTGGTAAAAAGTCCGCTGGGTTTCGCTGGAGCCACCTCTTAACCTCCTCAAGAACCTCATCGTCACTCTGAAACTTTCTTCCACAAATAGCATCCTTCATTGGCCCAAACAAATGGAAGTCTGAAGGTGCCAGATCCGGGCTGTATGGAGGGTGGAGTAACAGAGTCAAGCGCATTTTTGTGATGGCCTCTCTTGTTTGCAAAATATTGTGTTGTCTTGCGTTATCGTGCAAAAGAAGGACGTCTTCCAGTTTTCTCTCCGGTCGAACTCGCTTTATACGTCTCTGGAGTCTCTGTAGGGTAGCAATATATGCCTCTGAGTTGATTGTTTGTCCTTTCTTCATAATGTCCACCAGAATCACCCCTTTCATGTCCCAGAAGATGGTGGCCATAACCTTTCCTGCAGAGGGAGCCATTTTGAACTTTTTCTTGCGTGGGGAGTAGGGTGGTTATAAAAAAACAAAAGCTTGAAATTTATAGGTGATGGTATTTTTTCGCATTATATACTGTAAGTCAACAGAAGTTCTTTGATACCATTTTTGTCAAAATCAAAATTTGTTTAGGGGTTCCTTATCGAGGTTGAATTTCTCGGATTTCAGGAAACTAGTTTTTCTTCAATTTAGAGCAATTTAGGGAAATTTAGTGATTCGCAATAATGGTAGCACTGCAATTTACTAATATAACATTCATTTGTTCCCAAATTTAATTGTATAATTTAATTTATAATAATAAGGCACTTATTTCTTGATTTGTATATCATTTAATAAACATTTGAATCATGGTGGTGTCGCATGCTTTCTTCTGTATTCCATTATTCTTGTTTTTTATATTTTGTGGGCGACCACAAGGCCATTTTATATAACAAAACGTATCTAAAAACATTGTTCTTTATTGTACAGATGACGATTATATGCATATTTCATATAATTGAATGTAGGGCCATGTCAAACCCACTACAGTTCAAGACGTATTTTTTTCAGTCAATGATTTCTTAAATTCTGTATAGTCTGTCAAGCGTAAGGTTGTTACCTCATTTCAAGAAGATACTCTTCTTGGCCAGAATTAATCCTTATCAGTTCATCTTAAATGCCCAGTTTATTAAAACTATTAAAGCTAAAATAACTTAAGACGAAAATTTGCAACATAATTCTATTCCCACATTGACCCTTTCTAAACGTTCAGTGTGTATGTGTTCATACGTTCGTTTCTGGAGAAGCGATAGGTTATATGTTTGACAAGTCGTCTCTGACCTCACTTCTGTTTGAGATACATTACCGCCTGGTGAGTAGAGCTCGACTTGTCTTGTAACTTTTGTTATTCTTTATTTTATTGTTTAGAATTTGTAATGTTTTTGGTATTTGTACTATTGTGATAATTCTTTTTTGTTTGCTTTAATTAACTGTGTAATGTAATTGTGTAATGTAATTAATTGTGTGTTGCTCAATTTTCAGTATAACCTGCATTCATAATTCTTATTATATTCTTATTATAAGGCTCTTTGTAAATGCTGGTACTCTCCGATACCACATCGGCAAAGGAAACAGATTCTTTTGTAAATAATTCACTGATAAGAGAAACACACTTGGAGGCTGTCGTCTGTATATCAGCATCAACCAGATTCCATTTTGGGGTTTTCTAGCCTCTAGTTCTGATTTATTTACCAATTTGAGCAATATGCTTTCCTGCACATATTTATATATCGTCCTTTATCATTTCTTTTAGTCATTTATATTTAGTCAATTGCATTTAGTCACTTTAGCCATTCATTTAAGTTAATTTCCGTGTAATTTAATTATATATCCTTTTGTTATACGCTTATACCCATTTAATTAGTAACATAGCTTTCATTATAAATATAATTTAAATTTTTTTATTCTTAATTTTCTTTATCCTAACCACTAAGTGTAACTTTTAAATTCCAATTCCTAGATTTATTAAGACCCTGGTCTCTTTGTGACGCCTCAATTACAATTAATTTTCTGTTGCAGAATGATTTTGTTTGTCGAAATATTCTAGTAATGGTATAAGAGTGATTGCGAAATGAACCAGAAAGAAAAGGACAAGGTTTCGCCTTCAGTTGCAGTACTGAGACACTCGAACGAACGTTTCCTGGTAGGACAGCCGACACACTCCATCTGCGGCTCGAAATTGCCAACTGCCCGAGAAGTTCTTAGTTATTTCTTTTACGTTAACGAAAAGTGCTGTAATAGGCGAGAAGCGGTCAAAATAACTGTTGACAATGTCCTTACATTCTGGGCGATGGCTAGAATTAAGACAATGTGGCCATGCAACTGCATCAAGAAGCTGGAAGCTTTGTGGAGTGAGTGAAATGCGCCAAACAGAAACGGGAAAAGGGAATCTGACCCTGGAGAAAAGAGCTGTTTACAGACAAACTTGATTGACTTTGGGACATCGGAGCAGATGATGCGATCAAAGAAATCAAATGCAACAGATTCCTAAATGCATACGATAAAGACGAAGATATCAGGTTTTATATAGATCAACGTTCAGAAAGACTTGTACAATGTCTGGGAATGACCGTGTTTAGCACAGAGAAAACAACAAGCAGAAAGGTTAAGACAAGAAAATAAGATAGCCCGACACTCCAAAGATGCGAGCCTTCATTCTGTAGCTTCCACTTCAAAGGAACAGCATTATGCTGAAGCCTTCTCTGAGAACTCGGATGACTCTGAAAGTAATGATAATTCTGAAAGGATCAATGGTTCAGATAGTCAATTCGTTGTACTCACAAAACTATGTATGGAAGACAGTTTCTGTCAATCTGCCTCGTAAGCTTCTGAGATATACCCCAATTATTGAGATGGCCGATCGATTCCGCCTATCCAACAATCAGGTTTGTTTACCGGTTGATCTACTTTCGTATAATATATATGTATGTTAACCCCCCCTTATGGCCCTTTGTCGGTTCGGATTCGAAGGGGGTTCTAGTTAGGAGGCTGCAACGGATGCTTCTTCTTTATACTTTTCTATAATTCTTTTCGGTCGCCTTAGGAGGTCGACAGTCTGTTAATTCTTTTCTTTCTGCTTATTAATTCTTCTCTTTTTATAATTATCGACTTTTCTGACTAAGTTCTGAAGCGAGCACGGCTCGAAGGAAAAAGATAAAAAAACTTCTTAAAGGGTGGTTTACTTCTTAAAAATTACAGTTGGTACTCTGAATTACAAGGGGTAGAGGTTCGACCTCTTTCGACCATGGCTCAGGCCGGAATCTAAAAATACTTAAGTTAAGGAGGCAAGGGGCTTCTGCCCCCTCCCGATGAAGTGCTAATCTGAAGAAGTCTAATGAGAAGAGCAATCTAGAAGTGCGTTAAATGAAGTTCTATAATGAAGTGAAGTGTTTTACAAATATACGTATAATATAACTTAAATGTTTGGGGGAGAACAGTTGAAGGTTAAATTTCCCCCCTTTTTTTTAAACACATGATCAGATGTTTTTTTGAAAGATTTCAACTAAAAACAATAAAAAAATAAAAAAATAAAAAAGAACAGTAGTATCGCTGATTCGACATTTATGGAGGCGATATTATTTCGTATTAGCACTTCAGCACAATTTTGAGTACATGACTGAGTACGTATTAATTTTGGTTCATTACAATTATGATTACAATTACGGATTACAACTACCAATTAATTCATATTGACTTTTTAATTACAATTCCATTAAAGTACATTGACTACGTCATTTAGTACATTACATCATTAAGTACAGTTTCATTAAAGTACATTACATTATATTAAATTAAAATATTACAGTTAATTATAATTTCATTGAAGTACATTACGTCGTTTACCATGGTTAGATTATATGGTTAGATTATATGGTTATTAGTACAACACAAGTACATGAGACATGACACACATGATATAACATAACGCATGATAATATTATAAATTTGAAATCAAAGCGAGAGGAGGTATTTTAATCTTTGAGCGTTCGAATCTGCAAGTTCGCGAAATTCGATCACTTACCCTCAGCGGTAAACATCTTCTTGGGTAAACATCTTCTTGGGTAAACATCTTCTTGGGTAAACATCTTCTTGGGTAAACATCTTCTTGGGTAAAATCTTCTGGGTAATGAACAATGAACAATAGTTTTATGTTCGAATGTCCATTTTTACATAAGAACCAAAATCGCTTAACGCGAGTTTGGATAATAATTTTACTTGTAGCTTCCTATTTTTGTTCATGTCACAACCCTACGATCTACCCTTTCTATGGTTTAGTCGTATCCATCATCCATTTTCCATTTGTTATAAAAGTTATTATAATTAATTATGAATTGTCTTGCATCTCACCCTCGACCCTAGATTATGCATACACATTGCATGTAACAGGATTGGAACCCGTAGTGTACTTCTTAGTCATTACTACCCACACTTTGCCTCTAATTCATCTTTTCTAATAATGACTTATACACTATGACGTCAAAAAATAACTTTATTCCCTTTACGTTCCCACTCTGTGTCTCTAATTCGTTCTTGTAAATCTTCCTAACAATGATTCGTACTATACGTACAAATTCAATAACTATGACGTCACATTTTCCCGTCATTAATTTCCTTCATCATATCTCTAGTATTCAATGTATGAAAATTCTTTAACATCATAATAAAAACTGTACACTCTATAGAAGTCATTATTTATATGTTATGTAGTATAAATATTATTATTCAACCATATTCATTCATCTACCTATTGTCTACTTATGCCCTATCAACTTATCAGTCTATTTTTACTCGTGTCAATCTATGAAACGCAAAACCTTTGCCTTCGTTCGGGAACGCGAAAAAACGTTCTCGTATTATTTTTTTCATTTTTATTTTTAATTATTTGACCTCCCGAGATGAACTCGAAAATGCTGAGGGTAAGTGATCGAATTTCGCGAACTTGCAGATTCGAACGCTCAAAGATTAAAATACCTCCTCTCGCTTTGATTTCAAATTTATAATATCATGCGTTATGTTATATCATGTGTGTCATGTCTCATGTACTTGTGTTGTACTAATAACCATATAATCTAACCATATAATCTAACCATGGTAAACGACGTAATGTACTTCAATGAAATTATAATTAACTGTAATATTTTAATTTAATATAATGTAATGTACTTTAATGAAACTGTACTTAATGATGTAATGTACTAAATGACGTAGTCAATGTACTTTAATGGAATTGTAATTAAAAAGTGAATATGAATTAATTGGTAGTTGTAATCCATAATTGTAATCATAATTGTAATGAACCAAAATTAATACGTACTCAGTCATGTACTCAAAATTGTGCTGATGTGCTAATACGAAATAATATCGCCTCCATAAATGTCGAATCAGCGATACTACTGTTCTTTTTTATTTTTTTATTTTTTTATTGTTTTTAGTTGAAATCTTTAAAAAAAACATCTGATCATGTGTTTAAAAAAAAGGGGGGAAATTTAACCTTCAACTGTTCTCCCCCAAACATTTAAGTTATATTATACGTATATTTGTAAAACACTTCACTTCATTATAGAACTTCATTTAAGGCACTTCTAGATTAATCTTCATTATTAGAGCTCTTCTCATTAGAGATCTCGTCATTGGACTTCAGTTAGAGAACTTCATTCGAGACTCTTCTTTGGACTGCAGCCTCGCTGCAGAGGAGGGGGCAGAGCCCCCTTGCCCCTTAACAAGAACGCCTCGTCTATACGAGACACCCCAGACCCAGCCAGGATAAAAAGAAGATTTTAAGAAGAAGATATGGGGTCTAACAACTGGAGACCCTATGCCAGGATAAACACATAGAAGAAGGAAGATAACAAGACTAGACCCTTTAACCAGGATCTTCACGACTCCAGGATTCTTCCAGTCTTCCAGACCCTTTACCAGGATAAGAAGAAGATTTTAACAAGATGTTTACCCAAGAAGATGTTTACCCAAGAAGATGTTTACCCAAGAAGATGTTTACCCAAGAAGATGTTTACCCAAGAAGATGTTTACCCAGCAAGACGTCTTCAGGACACACCTCAAAAGGATTTCGCCATAGGAATCTTGTTAAGTACAAAACTCTTTTTTAAAATAATTTCTAAACATTTGAAAAGTTATTATTATTAACAATTAATATTTAGTATTGAGCCAGAATTAACACAAAACACAGTGAACATTCAGACACCAGTGATACATTTTTTTTTAGTGAAACTAATTGTAACAAAGTTAATTGTAACAAAGTTAATTGCAACAAAGTTAATTGCAACAAAGTTAATTGCAACAAAGTTAATTGCAACACAGTTAATTGCAACACAGTTAATTGCAACACAGTTAATTGCAACAAAGTTAATTGCAACAAAGTTAATTGCAACAAAGTTAATTTCAGAGAGAGAATTTCAGTTATTTTCAATGTTACATTCAATATAGAATAATTTTATTTTATGTACCTTCCCGTACATTAGAATGAAATGTTTACATTTTTTATTTTTTTGTTTGCAATTTTTTTTCAATTACTGAATTGAATTGACTTGCAAATTAAGAGAGAGAGAGAGAGAGAGTTTACAGAGTTTAGAGAGAGTTTAGAGATTTATAGAATACTTGACAAGCGTTCAAGTTAGACAGTTAAGTTTCAAGAATACTTGATAAGAGTTCGTTACAGTTTCAAGATACTACTTGATAAGAGTTCAAGTCAGTAGTTTCATTTTCAGTTCAGAATACTTGATAAGAGGTCAAGTCAGAAGGTTGCATCCAAGAGGGACAACCAAACCCCAGAGATTTATAAAGATACTCGAAGTAGTTTCGAGTCAGTTTTATTTGCAAATAAGTTGCAAATCAGTTTTCAGTTTCAATAGGTTGCATCCAAGAGGGACAACCGCCCCAGAGATTTCAGATTTATTTGAAGTCAGACAGTTTTATTTGAAGTCAGAGTTTTACTTGAAGTCAGAGAGATTTTTATTCGAAGTCAGAGAGATTTTTATTCGAAGTCAGAGAGATTTTTATTCGAAGTCAGAGAGATTTTTATTCGAAGTCAGAGAGATTTTTATTCGAAGTCAGAGAGATTTTTATTCGAAGTCAGAGAGATTTTTATTCGAAGTCAGAGAGATTTTTATTCGAAGTCAGAGAGATTTTTATTCGAAGTCAGAGTTTTATTTGAAGTTAGAGAGTTCAAGTCAAAGTTAGTTTTTAAGTCGAAGTTTTCAATGCAGTCAATTGAATTCAACTTTTCCTTGTAATTTAAGAAAATGTAATTTAAGAATTTAATTCAACCTTTTTATTTTGTAAAAGAGAATTAAAAATTCAACCTGAATTGACCGATTTGCGTCTTTAGTTTAACCTTTTTTCTTGTTCATGTCATTATTGCGTATATAAATATATAGGTGAAATGACATTTTGTTGTTTGTAACCCAAAACAGTTTTTACAATTGTTTGTAACGATTTGGTAATCATTGTAATGTATGTGTGATAATAATAGTTGTGAAATAATTAATTAATCGATCTTGTCCTAATGACTCCTTTTAAATTACTATATGAGGAACACGCCGTCCCTCCGTTTTGTTTCAACTTTTTTTTTAGTCAATTTCAAACTTATATCCCCCGCTTAGTCACTCAATTCCGCCGAATGTCGTACTCCAACCTTTGTCTTTTTTTTTATTTGTATTTTATTGAACTTAAAAGTTTAAGTTTTATTGTGTTTTACAATTAGATATTAGTAACTGTAGTCACTTGAATGATCCACTTTTGGGTTAATTTTCCGACAACTAAACGATACCTGTGATTTAGAATTTTATAATAATAACAATAATAACAATAACAATAATTGACTTAAACTTAAAAAAAAAATTTATAACCCATCTTAAATTATTATACATCATTTTTAAACTTTGTTAATTAAAAAAAACCTTCCAAATCCCTACACATTTGACCACAGGTCTATACATCATCCACTACGTAATTCGATTTGTACCTACAACAGTCAATAAAAATGCATGCACACTATATATATTATATATATATACAAACCTGATGCTAAAATCATTGAATATCACAAAAAAACTATTTCATTACGTAAGTGCAACTTATGCTATTTAGTCTTAATCATTTTTTTGCTTACTATATACAAATTCTCGCTCATGCATTTATACAGTTAATTTAACAATCTGTCTCGAAATTATCAGCTACACACTTTATCCCTAGTACACAAAAACACACACTAGACCACAGGTCTATACATCATCCATTACGTAATTTTATTTTTACCAACGCTAGTCAATAAAAATTAGTTTATAGATTGTATGATTTATATTTTTCCCTTTACCTATTCATTATAAGTGTAATTTTCCCTGCAGAAAAAAAAAATTTTGTAAAAATTTTTTTTTTAACCATATCATTGTTTGTCTAACTTAATTGGGTGTCTAAACTAAAGTATTAATCTTTGAATTCCTTTATATTATATAATAACTCACTTGTTCTGTATAAAACTTGTAATGTAAAGAAAAATTCGTCACCTAACTTGAATTAGTTAGAATGTTATTTTCTCATTTGTATTATATTAATGATACCCTATTAAATTATTGTATAAATATCATTTTAAAAGGGGAGAGTAATGTAAAAAGCGAACAATGAACAATAGTGATATGAATTCATTGTCCATTTTTACATAAGAACCAAAATCGCTTAACGCGAGTTTGGATAATAATTTTACTTGTAGCTTCCTATTTTTGTTCATGTCACAACCCTACGATCTACCCTTTCTATGGTTTAGTCGTATCGATCATCCATTTTCCATTTGTTATAAAAGTTATTATAATTAATTATGAATTGTCTTGCATCTCACCCTCGACCCTAGATTATGCATACACATTGCATGTAACAGGATTGGAACCCGTAGCTGTACTTCTTAGTCATTACTACCCACACTTTGCCTCTAATTCATCTTTTCTAATAATGACTTATACACTATGACGTCACAAAATAACTTTATTCCCTTTACGTTCCCACTCTGTGTCTCTAATTCGTTCTTGTAAATCTTCCTAACAATGATTCGTACTATACGTACAAATTCAATAACTATGACGTCACATTTTCCCTCATTAATTTCCCTTCATCATATCTCTAGTATTCAATGTATGAAAATTCTTTAACATCATAATAAAAACTGTACACTCTATAGAAGTCATTATTTATATGTTATGTAGTATAAATATTATTATTCAACCATATTCATTCATCTACCTATTGTCTACTTATGCCCTATCAACTTATCAGTCTATTTTTACTCGTGTCAATCTATGAAACGCAAAACCTTTGCCTTCGTTCGGGAACGCGAAAAAACGTTCTCGTATTATTTTTTTCATTTTTATTTTTAATTATTTGACCTCCCGAGATGAACTCGAAAATGCTGAGGGTAAGTGATCGAATTTCGCGAACTTGCAGATTCGAACGCTCAAAGATTAAAATACCTCCTCTCGCTTTGATTTCAAATTTATAATATTATCATGCGTTATGTTATATCATGTGTGTCATGTCTCATGTACTTGTGTTGTACTAATAACCATATAATCTAACCATATAATCTAACCATGGTAAACGACGTAATGTACTTCAATGAAATTATAATTAACTGTAATATTTTAATTTAATATAATGTAATGTACTTTAATGAAACTGTACTTAATGATGTAATGTACTAAATGACGTAGTCAATGTACTTTAATGGAATTGTAATTAAAAAGTGAATATGAATTAATTGGTAGTTGTAATCCATAATTGTAATCATAATTGTAATGAACCAAAATTAATACGTACTCAGTCATGTACTCAAAATTGTGCTGATGTGCTAATACGAAATAATATCGCCTCCATAAATGTCGAATCAGCGATACTACTGTTCTTTTTTATTTTTTTATTTTTTTATTGTTTTTAGTTGAAATCTTTAAAAAAAACATCTGATCATGTGTTTAAAAAAAAGGGGGGAAATTTAACCTTCAACTGTTCTCCCCCAAACATTTAAGTTATATTATACGTATATTTGTAAAACACTTCACTTCATTATAGAACTTCATTTAAGGCACTTCTAGATTGCTCTTCTCATTAGACTTCTTCAGATTAGCACTTCATCGGGAGGGGGCAGAAGCCCCTTGCCTCCTTAACTTAAGTATTTTTAGATTCCGGCCTGAGCCATGGTCGAAAGAGGTCGAACCTCTACCCCTTGTAATTCAGAGTACCAACTGTAATTTTTAAGTAAAGCACACTTTAAGAAGTTTTTATCTTTTTCCTTCGAGCCGTGCTCGCTTCAGAACTTAGTCAGAAAAGTCGATAATTATAAAAAGAGAAGAATTAATAAGCAGAAAGAAAAGAATTAACAGAGTGTCGACCCCCTAAGGCGACCGAAAAGAATTATAGAAAAGTATAAAGAAGAAGCATCCGTTGCAGCCTCCTAACTAGAACCCCCTTCGAATCCGAACCGACAAAGGGCCATAAGGGGGGGGGGGGGTTAACATGTATATGTACAATTAATTTACATGATTTGGCTTTGTTTGTACAATTACTTCTCTTAAAAATGTTGTGCATCTTATTTTTATTAAGTTGCTGGAGTTGTCAGTGCAGTCGTGCAATCAACAGTTCCACCGATGGATCTTGACCAATTTAACATTTCCAAGGCAACTACAGTGAGACAGAGCATTACATCGACTTGAAGAGGCACAAGATATTAAGAGTAAACTTGTCCCTCCAAAATATGTTGTACAACACTGGGATGGAAAGATCTACAGAAGCTAAGGCTAACAAAGACCCTAAGATCAACTCTGAGGTTAGCACGAGAGAAAGAAGAGAGTAGGGGGTTAAAAGAAGAGAATAAGGGGTTAAGTAAGTAGCAAAACCTATCATTCGTGGGTTAAAATTCATTCAGAAAAAGACAGACTGCCGACAAGTCTGAAAAATAGTCGAAGAGGAAAGGGGTGAAAGATGAAAAGTAAAATAAGAATGTCTTTGCGTGATTTGTAAGCAGTCTTAACTCAAACACTATCATACCATGCAAACTACAGACATGCAAGTAAAGAGTTAGACATACAAGTAAGGAAAGAATAAGAGAAAAAAAGTATAAAGAGATAACAAAAAGTGGGTTAGTTTACGCTATTTTTTTTTTGTGCTGGCATGTCACAAGCTGGCATTAATTGTCAACAGATTAATCCTCGACCATTACCCCCAGAACTCCTGTTGCTAATTTTTATATTTTAAACAACGTTAATATTTTCAAAATGCCTATCTAAACGGTTTTTAAACATATTAACGCTGGTGAAGTTCACGACGGACGCGGGAAGATTATTCCATTTATCAGTTACTTTAAACGTAAAGTTTTTAGCGATATTAGTAATGAAACGTCTGCCACGCAACTTAAATCCGTTATTGCGAGCATTGCTATTATCGAAAGTGAACAGTTTGTCAATTTACGTTATCGATTTTATTAACAATTTTGAAAACTTCAATAAGCTCCCCCCACCCTTAATATCGTAGTTTCGAGTGAATGCAAGTCTAACTCTTTAATTCTATCTTCGTAAGACTTGTTGCATAATAAGGGAATTAGTTTCGTGGCGCGACACTGAACCCTTTCCAACCTATCAATATCCACGCTAATACGGGGACCAAAACTAAACGGCATATTCTAAATGAGGCCTTACTAGGGACTTGTAAAGGGGCAATATTATAATATTCGATTTAAATTCGAAATTACGCGCTATGAAGCCTAACATCCTATTAGCTTTTGCGCAAGACTCCAGGTACTGGTTCCTAACTTTAAAATCCTTAGATACACGTACGCCTAAATCTACTTCCTCGTCAACGCTCGCTAACTGTATATCATCCATCGTGTACATGTAATTATTGTTACGAGAACCTATATGCAAAACTTTACATTTATCTACGTTAAATTGCATCTGCCACTTATCTATCCACTCCATAATCCTATTTACATCGTCTTGGAGCCTATTTTTATCGTCCACGTTAACAACTTTACCGCTTATTTTAGTATCGTCCGCGAATTTTGACACGTTACTAGTCAAGCCTACATCTATGTCGTTAATGTAGATTACGCATAGCAATGGGCCTAACACTGAACCCTGAGGAACACCGCTACCTACATCCAACCACCCTGATTCACTACCATTAACAACGATCCTCTGTTTCCGAGCAGAAGCCATTCCTTCAACCAGTTAACTTCCTGACCGCGTATACCGCGCGCTTTAACCTTCGCAATTAATCTATGCTGAACTGTATCGAACACTTTTTTAAAATCTAAATAAATAACGTCAGCCGCTCTATGCCTATCTTATTCACGCACTATTTCGTTATAAAATTCTAACAAATTAGTTAAAAAAGATCTATGGCGTCGAAACCGATGCTGACTACTATTAATCAAATCGCGACTTTCTAAGTGATCGATAATACGATCCCTAACTACAGATTCCAAAAGCTTACCAACAATATTGACGTTAAGGTAATGGGCCTATAATTGCTAGCTACGGTGGGGTCGCCTTTTTGGAGAATGGGCGTAACGTTAGCTAATTTTAAGTCTTCAGGAATAATCCCCGTTTCGAGTGACTGATTAAAAACCTTCGTTAAGGGGCCTACGATAACGTCTTTCAAATTTTTCAGATGTCTAGGATAAAGCGCGTCATGGCCTGGAGCCTTGCTAACTTTTAGCTTATCGATATAATGCGCAATTACACCCTTGTAAACCGTTATTTCATTCAAAATAGTCTCGCTACTAAATCGAACGATATCGTCCACATCGGGGACATTATTTACCTCTTCTACGGTAAAAACTGTCTCAAAAGAGTTATTAAAAATACCCGCCATCGCCTGAGCGTCGGTAGCCAAAGCGCCGTTAGCGTCCACTAGAGGGCCTATATTATCTTTTATAGGCCACTTGGGCCTACCATGAATTCTAGCGCGCTTGGGTCTACGAGGAATAAACTCCCATTCAATATTCAAAAAACTTTCTTTAAACGCCTCCCAATGCAAATTTGCGTCATTACCCATAAATAAGTTGTCCCAGTCCACTACTCCCATCCTGTCCGCAAAACTATCAAAATTGCCCCAACGAAAATCAGGGACTTTATTGCATTACTATCCTTAGTGTTTACTATCAATAGCTTAAACCTAATAATTTGATGATCACTACATCCCAAACTCTCACCTATTTCTAAACCTTCGGCTATATTTTCGCCGTTCGTCATCACCACGTCTAAAATATTGTCACCGTGCGTTGGTTCTGTAACCATCTGTCGTAAAAAATTATCTTCCATGAACTCAATCAATCTCAAACCCTCATCATTACCAGTAAAAGTCTCGTAATTAACGTAGGGCAGTTAAAATCTCCGACAATTATACTATCCCGATTATTAATGAAGTTACCAAGAAGTGTGTAAAATCTAGTATCTGTATCGAGGGTTGAACGGGAGGTCTATAAACAACAACAAAATTGAAGCTAATACTACTGCCCCAACCTCAACGCATATCGCATTAATTGTTGCCGGAAAATCTATCTTAACCTCGATAGCCCTGAGGGAATTAGTACAACAAAACGCCGCCACCAATCTTATGTAACCTATCATTAGTAAAAAGTTTAAAACCCGCTATATCAAGTTCGCCCAACAAGTCCCGAGTCACAGTATTTAACCACGTTTCGGTTATGGCAACTATCTTAGTTCCCGAAATAAATTATCGCCTTAAATTCGTTCAATTTATTTATAATACTACGCGCGTTACAATAAAAGACGCTTAAATTATTTTGTACCACGGATCGGCGTTTTAAACTATTTTTCGCGTCGGGCCGGCGTTTCCCGGACCCACAACGTTTAAAGAAGGCTTCGACCTATACAGCTTTCGAACATTCTCATCGATTAACCTACCTAACCTAGTATTCCCTATTTTATTGAAATGCACCCCCATCTTTTATAAAAAGGCTAGGATCACTAAATTCTGACCACAGCTTTACGAAGGGTACACCTTCCTCAGCACAAATCTCTTCTAGTTTAGTATTAAAAAATATTGTTTTCGATGTAATCCTAAGACCCCAACCGTGCCTAGGGGTAATACCTAGAACTAAAGACCTATCTGACCTTGCCTTCAGGGACCTAATTAACCCCCTATCTCTCTCCAAAAGGTCAGGCACTCTCGTATCAGGCCTATATGAGTCGTTGCCCCCCTACCATCGTCACCAACATCGAGTGACGGGAGATGAAGGTATAGAAATAGATGTATAATCAACACTTAGTTATATAATGCTTATATTTCTAGACGCTGCATTTTAAAATTTTGAATGTTTTACAAATCCGTAATCATTATTACCTGATGTTTTTTTGAATACAGGATTCCTTTGGGATACAGGAGCACAGACAAGCCATCCTTATCTTGGGCAGTCCAGACCATGTAAATGGAAAACTTCTTTCAATAAATAGACTTCAGGATGGGACTGGCAAATCGCAGGCACATGCAACCACGAATGCTCTAGAAGACTGGAATATAGAGGAACGTGTCGTTGGACTTTGTTACGACACAACTGCTAGTAACACAGGAAGAATTCAGGGAGCAGTAGTCACGCTTCAAAGCATGTTGGGAAGAAGGCTACTCCATCTAGAAAGTTGCCATCATGTTTTAGAATTGGTAGTAGGGTCAGTATCGGCTAAACTATTTGGAAAAACAAGTGGTCCATCTGAACCAAGATAGATTTCTCGAATTACAGGAGAGGTAAGATATCTTGCTACATTATGTTTTAGAAAATACCGAATATGAAACAATATGAAAAAAATTATAATTTAAGCCACAGATAGTTTAATACCAAAAAATATGTACTTATGCTTGAACAAAGATAATTTATACGGCAAACATGAAGCATTATATTTTGTGTGCAGATGGCTAGATATAGATCTAGCAACCTTCAAGATACTTCCTATCAGCGACACGTGGTTAAAATAGATGCGGAATCAGGTGATCTGCAATCTTCAAACGTTGGTCCAGAAGAAAGAGTGCAGTCACTTTATCCGTGACGACTATCGCGAGGTGGCAGAGCTAACAGTCGCTGTGCTCGGAGCTTGTAAGCCTCACTGAGTGAAGTTCCGTCGTCCAGGTGCATATCATCACGCTCGTTGGATGGCCAAGGTTTGTAAAAACATGTAGAATAGTATAAATAATAAATATATAAATTCTGACAAATATTACAACGCATTAGAAAAATTATAGACAAATATAGTATATAGATATTTTAAATCATTGAATTTGCCCATTATTAAAACATTGGCATAGAATCTAATAAAAAAAAAAGTGGATGAATTTATCCATTTTAGGTGTTTCGGGAACAGCTGAGTTACGATGAACACACCTTAGTGACGTTGCAAAGAATGGTACAGTTTACCGCCGTACTGTACGTCCGAGCCTGGCTTTCAGCCCCAGTTGTTGCTGATGCTCCTGTCAACGACCTCTGCCTCTACCGAGATCTGATCCGCTACAAGATGGTGGACAAGGAAGTAGCCGAGAGTGCTCTAGGTGTTCTCCGACGGCACACTTCTTACATGAGGCCAGAAAAGGTAGTGTTTGCTCTTTGCAGCGATTGTGTGACCAGCAAACAGAAAAAAGATATGGCACAAAAGCTGGCCTCACTACCAGTGTCGGAAGAAAATGAAGAAAGCCTAGTCCTCCTAGACCAGCACTTAACCTGGGGGAAATTTCAGGAATCCAGTGGGGATTTACGGCAGAATTTTGTTTGGTGATCATATAACTAGTGTGCATTATAAGTCTGCTAATGTTCAGAGCTGGGCACTTGCGGCATATTTTGCGGTACTGCGGTACTGCGGTACTACCAAACTACCAAACCGGTACCAAACCGGTACGCGGAAATTTGAATGCGGTAGCGGTACTGCGGTACTTTCAGCGATCCTTTGCGGTACTGCGTTATGCGGTCCCGGTTTGGTAGTTTGGTAGTACCGCAGTACCGCAGTACCGCAAAATATGCCGCAAGTGCCCAGCTCTGCTAATGTTATTAAATTTTTTCTTCGAGGCTACTTTTTTCCGTATCCTAATGGAGGGAAAATCGGGTAGGGCGAACTGGTCGAAGGGGGAAATGACACGAAAAAGGTTAAGAACCGCTGTCCTAGACACTGACACACAGCTGATAGGCATACTAGACGAAAGATCGTGGTTTGTTTTCCAGCTCTTGAATGCTACTTCAACCGCGTGGATGAGCAAAACGGTAGTGGAATGGATTGATGATCAGGACTTCAATACTTTTTATAACTTTGTCAAATGTCCTAAAGTCACCAATGATGTGGCCGAGCGAGGCATTGCCATGATCCAGGACTTCGCAAAAACGATAACGAAGAACAATTGCAATGGCTTCTACAAGCAGTTGAAAAGCATCGAAACTCCATACCCAACTTCAATAAATCCACATTGAACATTTTACGTTAGACACACCATGCAGAACTAAAGAAACAGACCATAATTACTACGAAAATGTGATTCAAATAAATGTCTGGTAACACTGATTCCTTTATCTTTCGTACAAAAATATCGGTAAATGTTCTTAATTGCATTTTTATATCAAGAATACATAAAATCGAATAAACTTCAATAGAAATATAATAATTAGGTTCATAATTAAGGAAAAATTTAACTTCCTTAAATGCAAGAAATTCAACCTCAATGAGGAACCCCTAAACAACATTTGATATTGATAAAAATTATATCAATGGACTTCTACTGATTTATATAATGGGAAAAAATACTATCACCTATAAATTTCAATTTCTTTTTTTCTTTTTTTTAACCATCCTAGTGGGGAGTCTGCGTGATGCCACTCCATGGATTGGCGTTTTGTTTCAGGTTCAAAGTGGTGTATCCAAGTCATCCCCTTCTGTCTCGGAAGCAATTTCTTTTCTTTGGGCTTTGTGATCTTCAGTCAGTTCGCGAGGAACAAACCGTGAACATATTTTTGAGTATCCCAGTTGCTGAATTATCGTATTCACACTTCCTTCACTAATTCCTCGCTCCAGTGATAGATCCTTTATGTGACGCGCCGATTTGATCGAATGATGCTGTTAGCACGTTGCACAGTATGAGATGTCACAGCCGATGCCGAGCGATCGCTGCGTGGCTCATCAAGGCTGGCTCTCCCTTTCTCCGATAATCTCTCACGTTTAGACGAGCGTCCAACTGTGCTTCGATCAACAGCAGCATCTCCGTAAGCGTTTTGTAGACTTTTGTGAATATTTCCAACTGTTTCCTTCTCTGCGGTTAAGAACTCGATAATAGCTCTGTTTATGACGCACATCACTCTCAGACGCCATTTTCGAAAGTGCGTTAGCCATCGGTTTTATACAAGGGCGTTTAAAAGCGGTTTTATACAAGGAGGGAAGGTTCAAACTAGAAAAATCCGGTTATGTAAAGCGCAAAAAGTTCAAACTTACGGCCCAAAAGACATTTCAGCCCCATGGCCTATTATTTAGTTAAGAAAAAAGGGTGGGGCAAAATATATTGAGTGCCCCTGGTACAACTCGCACGGCTTACTAAACCTACTTTTAACTAATTTAATGCCCGGTTAGGGTAATTGAATGCCCGGTTAGGTCAAATGAATGCCCAGTTAGGTCAACTGTACGCCCTTGACAATTGTTTAGGTTAAGTCGTGATATTTTCGTTAAAACTAACCAAAATATCACAACTTAACCTAACCAATCGTCAAGAGCGTACAGTTGACCTAACCGGGCATTTAATTAGTTAAAAGTTAGTAAGGTTAGTAAGCCGTGTGAGCCGTATATTTCGGGTTCTCCCCGACAGCCTTAAGTGGAACTAGTTTTGACTAGGTAATACTAGTTTTAGCGAAAGACCTTCGTGGCTTCTAGTTTTGACTGGTTAAAACTGGTTTTGACAGGTTTCGGGTTTTTACTACAACAAATATATGAATTTAAAAAGTTGGTACCTCGCTTATGCGGACACGCGCACATGTGTGTGTGTGTGTGTGTAATATTTATTGTTTTTATGTGAGAGCAAATATATTTGATAAAGAGGTTACCAATGTTCCCAATATAATAAAATGTAAAAGAAAGTAAAGGAAATAATAATTTAAATGTAACTGCAGTCCACCATTCCTTTCAAATCGAAAGAGACCAAACTGCCTTTTATGCGACATCCAAAACAAATTTTTCAAAGCTTTTCTGACGTCACGTTTACATCATTTTGATTAATTCGACAGTGCCTCGACGGAAGCTCGAAAGCCGACGAATTCTGAGAACACTATTGATTTTTTTAAACTGTATTCGCTGTTCTACGAACGGACCATCATATCCATTTGTCGCTCCGACAAATTACAAAGTTTTCAGTTTTTCTTTCATTTTGAATGAGGCTGTTGTGTATTTATACTTATTTTTTTTAAGGAGGTGAGGGGAGAATAATAGTTTTGTTAGTAAAATCTTGCGTAATGTTTTATTGAATTTTTTATCTTAATTTCTCTTAATGGATTATATTTTGTATTGTGTGTATTTCACGTTATCACTTTTTATTTATTTTTATTGTGATGTTTCTACAATAAACCTTCTATCTCTAAACCTTTAACATTTCTTTACAATATTTCAGCAACACCACTGAAATTAATGGGAGACAGAGCTTAAATACAATTAAAATGTTGCAAAAAAAAACATAAGTAATAAAAACGAAGGTTGGTTGGGTGGTAAACAGAGAAAATGATCTTTGGTTAACAAACAAAAATAAATTAGAGATGGCCTAGAACGAACCCAAATGGGAAAAAATTATTTTTAAGGGAAAAAGTCTAAGGTAATTTCTCGTCTAAAGTGAGGCACCAACCAAGACGTGTTTGCTGTTCCAAATTTGGCATTATTTTCTTTATTTTATTCACTTTTTTAATGTATTTAAGTCCAGATTTTGTAAAAGGATTTTTACCTCGTTAAAAATGTAACTCATTTTTTTTTCATCACCTTTTTCTGTACCGTATAAAGATAATTACTAAAGATAAGTTACATCAAGAATATGGAGTATGCGATATACTGTATATATATATATATATATATACCTTACCTTATGAACCTTATGTTGTTTCGTGTGTTGGTCTCTCTTCACACGGAGGTCAAGCTGGTGGCCCCGCCTCTAGGTCTGGCCTGGTGGAGGAGCGAGTTACTTTCTTGCGCTCTCCACCGTACATAGCCAGGCACGCCCGGCTCATCTGGTACTGTCCTGAGCCAGGCATCCAGTCTTTTCTTGAAGACTTCAACTTTGACCCCCGTTACGTTTCTGAGGTCCTTAGGAAGCTGGTTGAAAAGTCTTGGCCCCCTGACAACCAAGCTATTTTCCTTCAGGGTTGAGGAGGTCCCTTGTCGTGCTTTTAATTTGGGAACACTACACATTCTGCCTTTCCTATTTTCCAGTGTTGTTTGAATGGTAATCGGGTTTAGTTTTAGGTTTGGTACCAGTTTTTCGATCATTTTCCATATGTAGATTATGATGTACCTCTCTCTTCTTCTTTCTAGTGAGTACAGATCTAGTTTACGTAGTCTTTCCCAGTAGTTGAGTTCTTTGCAGCCATCAATCTTGGCTGTGAAATGCCTTTGCGTTTCTTCTAGTTTATTAGTTTCTTCCTTTTTATAGGGGGACGTCAAAACTGAGCAGTATTCAAGTTTTGGTATAATCAGTGTTTTTAGCAGGGGAATCATTACTGTCCTGTCCCTTCTCTTGAACGTTCTTAGAACCTGTCCGGCGACTCTTTATATATATATATATATATATATATATATATATATATATATATATATATATATATATATATATATATATATATATATATACTATATATACTATATATACTATATACTATATACTATATATACTATACTATATAGTGTGATTACAAAGTCTTTGTGCAACTTTAAACTTTAATAACTTGTGATGTACACATGATAGAAACAAACTGTAAAATGAAAGCATAATTATTAAAAACTAACACACTACATTACAGAGTTCTAGTCCTCAACATAACTGTCATCTTTCTCGATACATCGTTCAATTCGATTTACTGAATACCTGAAAACATTCTCCAGTTGGTGTTAATTGATTTCATCAAATACAGTAGTATGGGCGCAAAAGGTTAGAGTGCAGGAATGATGCAATGTTGCAAAGGAGAGGGGCATGTTGCAAAGGAGGAGGGGTATGTTGCAAAGGGGAGGGGTATGCAATGAAGTGGGATGGGGTAGTATGCAATGAAGGGGGTGCGGGAATGTTGCCGGCGCAACTAGGGGTCATGAAACTTGGAGGCGGCGTTATCCCACAAGAGGAAGACAGGAGAAGGAGAGAAAGGAAGAGAGGTGTTCACCTGGCTCCTGCCAAGTGCATAATAACACTTCAGCCGACCCGCCGTCCTCTTATAGGCCCCCTAATCAGCCAGTTGGCTTAGAAGGAGCCAAGGGGGAGAGGGGAGGTTGAGGAGAAGGGGTATTCGGGGGGAGAAGGAAGAATGACCTCCCCCCGAAGTGGTTGCCTTAACTTAACCCTTTACTGCCCAAATATTTTGTAGGGTTAAGTTATGAATGCGTGTATTTGAAAGGTTACAAATTTGTCCTTTTGGGCAGTAAAGGGTTAAGAGAGGAAGAGAAAGGATAGACGGAGGAGGGCTTTGGGGGAAGAAGTTGGGATGTCCTTACTTCCCCAAAGGGAAACCTAATCTAAGTCTTAACCTAAGAAGGAAGGAGAGAGGAGATCTTTATTCAGCAGCTGTCATCATCAAACTGGCCGCTCCGAAGCCAAGCGAGCCTTATATAGAGGAGGTTGATTTGCCAGATACCATTTTTTAATTTTAATTGTACAGGTATACATTATTAGGGTGAGATGCTAAATACCACCATTTATTTTAATTCGTTACCAAAGCAAACGTACTTTCTCTTTTCAGAGAAATAAACGAAAACCGAAGTTGACAATAAAAAATTCAATATGTTCATTAATTATTGTAACTAAATAGAATTTGCTTTCTACTGCACAAAAAATAATATAATATGGAACGTACATTCGTCAAAATAATAGTTCAGACGAAACACACACACCACACACACACACACACACACACACACACACACACGCAATTATATTAAATAATAAACAGCAAAAGAAATAAACACATTAACTCTGTCTATTTTCTTTTGTTATTCCTCCCTCTCTCTCTCTCTCTCTCTCTCTCTCTCTCTCTCTATATATATATATATATATATACATATAGAAAGAATCAATTTCGGTATTTTTAATTTTCACACCAAAGGGATAAATTGGGGAGATAACTTTTTATTCTCAAATGAAAGAGTTAAGTTTCTTTAGTAATGTATTGATCACATCAACTCTGTCTATTTTCTTTTGGCTATCCTTTCTACTGCACAAAATCAGAAAAATAAAAAAATAATTAATTCCTTTATCATATTCTCTAAGAGTAATATTCAATTTTCCTTCACTAAAACCTTAGAATGTACACTGTCTATTTAATTCTGTCATTCCTCGCTCTCTCTCTCTCTCTCTCTCTCTCTCTCTTCTCTTTTGAGAATTTTAGGAACAGTTTCTACGGCAGGAGGGACTTGTTTCTCGGAGATGGACTTCTTCTTAATGACGTAGGAGCTGCGCGTTTAGGAAGACTATTTCATAATACTGTCTCTTCTTTCAGGCTGCCGTAACTCGAACGGTCCCAGTGTAAATTCCATAAATTTCCACTGCGCTCGTGAAGTTGTCGCAATTACAAACAATTTGAAGGTTCTATCCTTAAATGCTCGTAGCCTACGAAATAAAATAAACGAATTTTTTTCTTTAATTGCTTGTAAAGACTATAATATAATTGCGATAAATGAATCGTGGCTTAGCACTGAAACTCGTGACTTTGTAGGGGAGTATCAAATTAAAGGTTATAGACTTTTTGTTAAAAACATAATAGGTAGGCGAGGAGGCGGTGTTATGTTGTATAGCAAAGATAATATTGCGAACGTTATAGAAGTAAAGCACTCAATTCCAGAACCGATAGATTTGACTATAGCAGAACTTAAATTGAACGATTTCAAACATATTGTTGCGGTTATATATAGGCCCCCTAATCAAACAGCTGATACGGACGAAGCGTTATATCGTGAACTAAAGCGAATAATCGGTAATGAGCAGGCTTTAGTTATGGGTGACTTTAATTGCGCTAACGTAAATTACGATACAATGCAGGGAGACGCAGAAGGTAATCGTTTAGTTAATTTTCTCGAGGATAGCTTTCTTATTCAAAAGGTTGGGGAACCTACGAGGTTGGACAGTATTTTAGATTTAGCAATAACTACGGATGATAGGCTAATTACTGATCTTCAAATAATAGAACCGTTGGGCAAGAGCGATCACAATATGGTAGAGTTTGTCCTCTCAGTAAGTCACTCGAAACCACCTAACTCGACGAAAATTCCTAACTTCCAGCACGCAGACTTTTGTAAATTTCGTAATAAATTGTCACACGTCAATTGGGAAAACGTGATGGGGAACTCCAACGCAAAACTAATGTGGGAATCGTTCGAAACAGTATTTAGGACTATAAATGAGGAATGTGTACCGTACAAAATTAAGCGTGCGAAAGTAAACAACAAGCCCTTGTGGTTTACTTCTAGAGTAGGAGATATTATAAAGAGTAGAGGTAGGGCTTATAGGCTACATAAGTGCGATAAAGACAATTTGTGGTTACGAAACAATTACATATCTCTAAGGCATGAAGCGAAAAGTGTAATAAAAAAGTCCAAGCGCGAATTTGAAATCTCCATAGCTCGTGACGGTAAAGAAAACCCCAAGCGATTCTTTCAATACGTCAATAATAGAAATCCAGTAAAAAGCGTCTTGGGGCATTTGAAAAATGTAAACGGAGATCTAGTTTCTGAAAAAAAGGAAATGGCTACCTTGCTAAACGAATTTTTTACGTCAGTTTTTACTATAGAAGATGTAACAAATATCCCTACGGTCACGGACATAATACCGTTTGATAATGGTAATATTTTGGATAACATAGTGGTTAGTGAAGGGGAGGTAACGCGCTATATTGATAAAATGAAAACGCGTAAATCACCGTGGCCGGATTCCATATATCCAATACAACTAAAAGAATTAAAAGATAGCATTGTTGTGCCGCTAACAAAGATTTTTAATGCGTCTATTTCTGAGGGGTGCGTACCAGATAATTTCAAGTTACAGTAGCAAACGTAACACCTATCTTTAACCCTAGAACACAAACCCTAGGACCGGGTTACACCATCACAAACCCCGGGTGAATTTTACCCATTTTCGGAAATTAATATAAAAAGTTCTAATCGTGCTTTATTAAATGTATAGAAATAAATTGAAAATATAACTCTTGTACTTTAATTTCCTGCTATAAGAAGTTAAAAAAACATAAAGTAAGTACTGTGATGGGTAACTTAGATAAACCTTACTCACAATGCTTTAATACTACCTAACCTAACATTAAAATCTACTGTGAAGTTAATACTGCAGCTGCAGAGTTGAGCGTTGGCCTACAGTCACCCGACTCATGAGAGCCTCAGCTGGCGCAGCCACAAGCCTCCTGGATCGCTACGAACTGTAGTGGAGATAGACAAAAACAGGGAAATTTTTGAGAGGCGAAAACTGACTTATGTGCACTAAATATTTTTTGTAGATATTTATTCATCATTTATGAACACTTTTCATTGCAGACAACTTCAAAGAACATTATAACTTACCTGGTATTATACACAGTCAACACAGACAGGGCAGAAGTGGCGAGGGCACACAGGTCCACGACACTTGCGGCACCTGTGCCGCGTCTTCCTGTCGGACCCCTTAGGGCACATAACGCAGCGCACCAAGGCACCACTACTCTCTGCTACCACCGTGCCTGCCGGGCCTGCAGCAGTGCCAGGTGAAGGGAGGTTGCAGATTGTGCAGATGAGTGTCTTGAGGGGGGGTGACAGGAACGGCGAGTCGAGCCTCTTCTCTGCCCAGGGCGTGATGAGTCCCAGTGCCAATATTTGCATATATTTCCTCCTGATAATCCTGTTGCCACCTGTCCTAATTGCATTTTCATTGTGGATGACCCAGGAGTTGAGTACACAGGTATTCAGCATCCCATAAAACACACACAGCGGCCATCTCTTGGTCTTACGTCCACAGGAGTAGTGGGCACACATCTGGTCGAATGTGTCCACACCACCTTTCGTGTGATTGTAGAACTCGATGATCTCCGGCTTTCCTGTTTGTCCCAGGGCTGGCTGTGTGTGCATAGAAGACAACAGCAAGACGAGCTTCTTCTTGGTCTTGGTCTTTGTTGGGATATATGTCACCAGAGTCATTTCCTTGGTGAAAAGCGATGCACTTGACCCTAGCCTGCGACTGGCCGTTTCCTTCATCTGCGACGGTATCTCCTTTTTATTTCCCCTGACCGTTCCAACAAGGGTCATGCCACAGTCTAAGAGGTCCGTCACTAAGGGCACAGACGTGAACCAGTTGTCTGTGGTTACATTCCTTTGTGTCTGGTGGTATGGCCTGGTCAGCTCCTTGGTGTAGTAATGGCCAAGGTTGATGCCCTGCATGGGTCTTGTCCCATCCTTCCCCAGATAAGGGATCGCACCCACTAAGTACTTGCTATTGCTGTCATTGGCAAGAACAAGCTTGATCCCGTATTTAGCCGGCTTGTTGGGGATGTACATTCGGAAGGGGCACCTTCCTCTGAAACCAAGCAGCTGTTCGTCGACAGTCAGGTTCTCGCTAGGCACGTACATCCTCCCACAATTTCCTACAAAGTTGTCCCAGATCTTCCTAATGGCTGCGAACTTATCTGTCTTCCGCCTCTCCTCCCGTGTGTCAGGGTCATCAAAACGCAGACAATTCAGTAGGAACTCGAATCGACCCTGAGACATGGCCGCACGGTATGTGGCTGCGCCGGTGCAGGGTTCCACATCTCTGATGTTGATAGATGATTGTCCCTCTGGCAGCCACTGAAGATGATAACCCCCAGAAGTGCACGCACCTCGGCTGGTTCTGTTCGAGAGTGTGTTCCAGTCTGCCGGCCGTACTTGGCAGCCTGCAAGTGGATTCGCTTGTTGCTCCATTCAACAATCTCGTCGATGATTTGGTCCTCAAACAACAACGTGAAGCACTTGATTGGGGTGTCAGCACTCCGTGCCTCCGCTGTTGGCCCTGTGGTCATGCCGGATGGAAGGATGTTCCGTGATGGAGTTCTCATCGACGAACGAGACTGTGGCCGGCAACTCCACCTGAAGCCAGAAGTGCTTGCCAGGGTGCTGGTGTGGAAGTCAACGACTGAGGGAGCATCGTCGTCCTCATCAGGGCGCCTTTTTCTTCTCCTACGAGCAGCCGGGGCATCAGGAGAGGCGGCAGGGGCATCAGGAGAGGCAGCATGGGCATCAGGAGAGGCAGCAGACGTAGAGGCACCAGGGTCTGGGTCGAACACATGGCGGCTGGTGATAGGCCTAGCTGTCACGTGGGGCGAGCGTGGCTTGGCTGGTGTAGACGTGTGCCGTGGTTTTTTCCATACACGGCGTCTGGTCTCCTCATCACTATGACTACTCTCATCATCATTTTCACTTGGTTCAGGTACATATTCTTTGTCAATGTCACTATCATACATGACTCATATTCTAGGTCATCTTCATTCTCTTCATCATCAGTTTCACTATAATCAGGTAATTCCCCAGTTGTGTTCATAATTCTTTCAAGCTCATCACTTGCGTAATATTTCACCTGTTTATTAGACATGATTCTTGCAATAGTAATAGCACTTTAGTACACCTAGAATGTCATAATCAATGCCTGTAAAGAAAAATAACGTAAATAGCAAACCAGAATATGTACACCACTGCAAACCTTGGGAGATTTCCACCCGCTAATAATTGCACCTTGTATCACAAACGTCGGGTGAAAATCACCCAAAATGTACTCTACAGGAAAAATCAAGCGAGCGACACTTAAACCACTACCTCTCTCGACCACGGCTAAACACGCACTGCAGCTACTGGGCAAGGCAGGTGGCTGCCACCACTCCCAAAAACATGGTCACGTGATCAAAATATCGTGCGTGATTTTCACCCGAGGTTTGTGTTCTAGGGTTAAGAAAGGCGATAAATGTGCGGCGTGAAATTATAGGCCAATCAGTTTAACGTCTGTTGTAGGTAAGCTACTGGAATCAATAATTAGGGATCGTATAGTCGAACACTTAGAAGTGCATAAGCTAGTTAGAAATACGCAGCACGGATTTAGGCGAAACAAATCTTGCTTAACTAATCTTTTAGAATTTTTCCAAAGCGTGGTTGACGTTTACGATAGATATCGGGCGGTTGATATAGTGTATTTAGATTTTCAAAAAGCGTTGACACCGTGCCGCACAAAAGACTTATTGAAAAAACTAAGGCTCATGGAATCAGAGGTGTAGTAATTAATTGGCTAGAAGAGTGGTTGCGAGGTAGGAAACAGAGGGTGGTCGTTGATGGAGCGGAGTCGTGTTGGGCTAATGTAGCGAGTGGCGTTCCTCAGGGTACTGTATTGGGCCCCTTGCTTTTTCTTATATATATTAACGATTTAGATGTCGGCCTAATCAGTACAGTTTCAAAGTTTGCGGATGACACGAAGCTGGGTGGTAGGGCGATTAATGACGAAGATAGAGGTAAAATTCAGGAAGATCTGAATAAAATCGTTGATTGGTCAATCACATGGCAAATGAGATTTAAAGTTGATAAGTGCAAAATTTTGCATATAGGTTCGCGTAACGGTAATTTTGCGTATAGTATGTCAGGGAAAGATTTAAAAAGCGTAGAGCAGGAAAAAGATTTAGGAGTTATAGTCACTGGTGATTTAAAAGTAGCGATACAAAGTACAGCAGCGGTCAATAAGGCGAACAAAGTGTTAGGTTTTATAGCTCGAAATTTTGAGTACAAATCGCGCGATATTATAGTTCCACTTTATAACTCATTAGTTAGACCCCATTTGGAGTATGCGGTCCAATTTTGGAATCCGCATTTGCGCAAAGATATAGACAAAATCGAAAGAGTTCCAAGACGAGCAACTAAGATGATTCCGTCGCTTAGGTGAAAGTGGTACGAGGATAGGCTTAAGGAGTTAAAATTGACAACACTCGAGACTAGGAGGTTAAGGGGTGATCTAATCCAGGTTTTCAAAATTATGAATGGGTTCGATAACGTGGATAGAGATAGCTTTTTCGAAATATCTCAATATAATAGGACTAGAAATAACGGGTGTAAGTTGACAAGTAGGAGGTTCGAGACAGCAGTTGCGAAAAACTTTTTACGCATAGAATAGTAAATAGCTGGAATAGTTTGCCGGTAGAAGTAATTAGTAGCACGTCTATAAACATGTTTAAAAATCGATTAGACGCATATGTTGATAGAAAGGGTATAGTTTAAGGTAGTAAAATTAAGGCTTTCTGGGGATAGATCCCACAGCTCAACACAAGTGTTGTGGGATAGAGGGAGGCAGCGTCTTGGGTTAGGGGATACTCTCTGTCCTTACACACCCCATTTAAAGAGATTCCTGTGCCGAGCGGTGCCCCCCATAGTACTGTGAGGTATTGAAAAACTCATGATCTTCACTTGCCCCACAAACACCTTTAAATGGGAGACCCAGAATGGGTGCACACACATTTCTACATTACTGTACAGTCTTTACAGCCACACCTACACTTTTCCTCGTAAGTGTACATATTGTAATGTATATGGTTGTAAATTTTGACTTGGTCCGCAATCGATATGGACCGTGACTTGATGGATACCGTAATGAAATTGACTGGATTCTTTGGATCTGATATATTTGCATGTCGGTTATAAATCGGTATAGAGTGTAACATATTTGTGGATAGTAGTCTATTATGAATTGATCCTCTGGATCCAGAGATTCTATCTTTAGTTTTAAATCGATAATTAATTAGTTTTAAATTGATAATTATTTAGTTTCGTAAAAATTGGTCGTTGCCAATTTACCGGCAGTTTTTACATAAATTTCTTTTGTTCTTGTGGTTCGGAACCCACGTAAAATTGTAGGTCCCCTCCGCCACCACGGAGGACATACACAATACACAATTACGAACACAGTTAGGTAGACCAGCCGTGAGTGGATCCTAGGGTCTTTTTGGTCTGAAACATTATAACATTATAACATTATATATATATATATATATATATATATATATATAATATATATATATAGAGAGAGAGAGAGAGAGAGAGAGAGAGAGAGAGAGAATCAATTTCGGATATTTTAAATTTCAAGCAAATTAATTTTCTCCTTTTAAGAGAATCAATTATTAAAACCAATATTAACAATATAAGAAACTAATTATTTAAACGCCGTTCTATTTATTTTCTTTCTTTCTTTCAGTTATTAAATCGAATCCCAATATTAACTCTGTCTATTTAAGAGTGAACGGAGCCATGTAAATGAGAAGATCGAGCGAAAGGTCCAGCCCGAGACTTTTCTAAAACCACAAACTGGCGAGAAGGAATTTGGGTCAAAAACTTTCTCTCTGAAAGACACACTTCGCTCTCCAAGCGACTGTTCCTTGTAAATAAAAAAATGTTTTATATTTTATCAACTTCGTTATTTTTATTTACACGTAATTTTTATATCATCTTAGTTATTGAAATGAATGAATAAAAAAATTGAATGATATATTTATTATTATTATACATTTTTCAAAATTAACACACCACACACACACACACACACACACACACAATATATATATATACACGGTATATATATATATATATATATATATATATCTATATAATATATTTCTATATAGGGTGGTATAATTACAGTAGTAATAATGATAGCTAACTCCTTTTCGTCAATTGCAATGGTCAATCTTTTCGCACCGTCTTAGACCTACAGTTTAACGTGGAAACCGAACTAAACTGCAGCACGAGCGGGCAGAAATTGCACGGGATGCATTACTTATTGTGGTAGTTCTTGTCCTTGTATGTAATGAAAAAATAACAGCTTCAGAGTTCTTTACACCATGCGTACATTATCTCGTGTACACAGTTAGTGGGAAATAAACGTACCAATGAAACTCTAGACTCATTTAAAATACAGAATTCATTCACACCAGGCGTACACCTATCTTGTGTACAGATTATATATGTATATATATGTATATATATATATATATAGAGCTGGGCACTTGCGGCATATTGCGGTACTGCGGTACTGCTGCACTACCAAACTGGTACCAAACCGGTACGCGAAATTTGAATGCGTAGCGGTACTGCGGTACTTTCGCGATCCTTTGCGGTACTGCGTTATGGGGGCCCGGGGTGGTAGTGCGGTGGTACCGCAAGTACCGCAGTACCGCAAAATATGCCGCAAATGCCCAGCTCTGATTATATATATATATATAGAGAGAGAGAGAGAGGGAGAGAGAGAGAGGGAGAAGAGAGGGAGAGAGAGAGAGAGAGGAGAGTTTTGTTTATTCTTTTCTTTTTAAAAAAAAAATATAAATAAAGGAATGGATATATTTATAATTTCTTTATTATAAAATCCTCTCGATTACATTAGTGATTGTTGATTCAGGAATCGTGTGAACAGACGTGTTTTATCGAGTGTCCAGTGTTACCAATTGAATAAGTGGTTATCGTTCAAGTGTCTTAAAAAAAAAAAAAGAAGTGTTTCGTGCATTCTTAACTAAATTACTTCGTGTTACTAATCATTCATTAACGAATATATTTCATTTATTGACTTTATTCATTATTTTATTACTTGACTAAACCAAGGCTAGTGCTTATTTGTTTTCCGAATCTATTACTACACGAGGTTTCATAAGGTTGAAATTCCCTTGGTTTGCCTTTTTTGTTTTTCAAATCTATCAGAAACAAGGTTTCTTAAGGTTCATTTTCCCTTAACGATTTAGATGTCGGCCTAATCAGTACAGTTTCAAAGTTTGCGGATGACACGAAGCTGGGTGGTAGGGCGATTAATGACGAAGATAGAGGTAAAATTCAGGAAGATCTGAATAAAATCGTTGATTGGTCAGTCACATGGCAAATGAGATTTAACGTTGATAAGTGCAAAATTTTGCATATAGGTTCGCGTAACGGTAATTTTGCGTATAGTATGTCAGGGAAAGATTTAGCAAGCGTAGAGCAGGAAAAAGATTTAGGAGTTGTAGTCACTGGTGATTTAAAAGTAGCGAAACAAAGTACAGCAGCGGTCAAAAAGGCGAATAAAGTGTTAGGTTTTATAGCTCGAAATTTTGAGTACAAATCGCGCGATATTATAGTTCCTCTTTATAAATCATTAGGTAGACCCCATTTGGAGTACGCGGTCCAATTTTGGAATCCGTATATCCGCAAAGATATAGACAAAATCGAAAGAGTTCAAAGACGAGCAACTAAGATGATTCCGTCGCTTAGGTCAAAGTCGTACGAGGATAGGCTTAAGGAGTTAAAATTGACAACACTCGAGACTAGGAGGTTAACGGGTGATCTAATCCAGGTTTTCAAAATTATGAATGGGTTCGATGACGTAGACAGAGATAGCTTTTTCGAAATATCTCAATATAGTAGGACTAGAAATTACGGGTGTAAGTTGACAAGTAGAAGGTTCGAGACAGCAGTTGCGAAAAACTTTTTTACGCATCGGATAATAAATAGCTGGAATAGTTTGCCGGTAGAAGTAATTAGTAGCACGTCTATAAACATGTTTAAAGATCGATTAGACGCATATGTTGATAGATTGGGTATAGTTTAAGGTAGTAAAATTAAGGCTTTGCGGAGATAGATATAGGGAGATATAGGGAGGCAGCGTCTTGGGTTAGGGGATACTCTCTGTCCTTACACACCCCATTTAAAGAGATTGCTCTGCCGAGCGGTGCCCCCCATAGTACTGTGAGGTATTGAAAAACTCATGATCTTCACTTGCCCCACCCCACAAACACCTTTAAATGGGAGACCCAGAATGGGTGCACACACATTTCTACATTACTGTACAGTCTTTACAGCCACACCTACACTTTTCCTCCTAAGTATATATATTGTAATGTATATGGTTGTAAATTTTGACTTGGTCCGCAATCGATATGGACCGTATCTTATTTTTCGTTTGCAATGTACTACTGTAGTATTGATGGATACCATAATGAAATTGACTGGATTCTTTGGATCTGATATATTTGCATGTCGGTTATAAATAGATATAGAGTGTAACATATTTGTGGATAGTAGTCTATTGTAACTTGATCCTCTGGATCCAGAGATTCTATCTTTAGTTTTAAATCGATAATTTAATTAGTTTTAAATCGCTAAGTAATTAATTTTAAATTGATCATTTTTAGTTTTGCAAAATTGGTCGTTCCCAATGTACAGGAAGTTTTTACATAAATTTCTTATATTCTTGTGGTTCGGAACCCACGTAAAATTGTAGGTCCCCTCCGCCACCACGGAGGACATACACAATACACAATTACGAACACAGTTAGGTAGACCAGCCATGAGTGGATCCTAGGGTCTTTGTTGTCTGAAACATTATAACATTATAACATTATAACAAAATGTGATATGCACAAAGACAATGTAGATTTTTCTATGTAATAATAATAATAATAAAATTAATAACTAACTCCTCGCCGAATTGTTCATTTTAACCATGGTCAAGCTTTTCACTCCGCATTAGACCTACAGTTTAATCTGGAATCGCTGTAGCGGCTGAAATATCATTGCCCGATCTTTCAACCAGCGTATTAAACAACAGGAAACCTAGGGTACCCATTTATCAGCAATTTTACCGAGCGATATATTTATCAACTTGTGTGCTTCAAACCCGTTTAGAACATCAGATATCATGTTCACCACTTAGCAATTGGTCAAGGCACAGAGAGATAACTAACACGGCTCCATCCTCTATTTCCAATCTTGTAATGAATTAAAGTGAAAGTTTCGCCTGCCTTTATACAATGTCGTTGTGACGTCATTACCAAGCTCTTTCAAGTCAATCAGCTCCTTAGTTTGTTTGAATCTGTTTCCAATAAAATTGACAAATACGTCAATATATCTAAATACAAATATATTTACCAAAATACTAAAACTGATTTCTTCTATTAGTATTATATATATATATATATATATATATATATATATATATATATATATAAATCTGGAGAAGTTGCGCTAACGTTACACATCGAATTCAGTGTTACAAAAACGTATCGTTCATATGTCTAACTATAAAAGTAGGATTTGTAAAGAGTAGACCTACTCTCTCCTTCACCATCTCAATACTCCTCTAAAAAAACTTAACTCCTTTCATTTGAGAATAAAGTTATCACAGTAAGAATTCATTTCTACGTCCTGTCCTTTAAAGACAACATTAATAATTAGGACTGGAAACCATAAGGACCATAGAGTGAAGAGCTTTCAGATAACAGAGTTCGAAAGAGGAAGAACTATCAAGCCTCAAATAAGTAATTGATTTTAATACATAACAAAAAGCATATTTAAAGTTAACTAAACATTATGTAAGCTTAAGTTTTAAACTGACTTCATATCAGTTTTGAAGAAAACTTACGCCTATGTTTAACTATGAACAGAGAAGTGCGTAAAACCTTGAAATTGTAGTATCAAAATTAATACAAGTTTTTTTTTGCAAGTTTAACCCTTAAACTCTACCCGGGGTACTATTGTGCCCCAGTACCCCCGGAATTCCTTGCATAACTTTTATAATGGGCTATCTCTCTTGCTTATTCTTTCTCCTAGAAATTAACAGTTTGTAAGATATTAATAAATTCATTCATTTGAATTATCTGTCCTAAGCTCCGCCCCCTGTATGATCGTCACGTGACTCCTGCTACTACCTGAACATCCCTGCGTGCTCAGTTGAGCGGTGCAGGCCATGGATTTTAGATGTGTATTTTCTCACGTAGACGGAAAATAGTGATGGCTACCTTTAATATTGCGTACTCGCTAAAGTGTGAAGATGTGGTGAACAGTGAAAGACTCCTATTCTACCATCCTTTGATGCGTTTAACGCTACATTGAGCCATGCGAAGGAAGGATATTTTAGTAATACGTGTGGAATGTACTGCATTTCATTTCTCATACATATATCACGTGGTACAAGTGATGTATTGAACTATGTTGTAGGACTAAACTTTATAAAAGCTTACATATTCCGTGAAGTAAAAGAAACAACACGAGCAGAAGAGAAGCAATGGCTATGGTTAGTGAGTCTTATTGATGAGTGGTGTGACAAGCTAAATTATAATATATTGCGTCACATCGTACCCTGCAGATGAGAATGTAAATCTTGTCATCATGGAGAATCTTTAGTATTTTTACCACTACATTAATATATATCATGACGAAGATTGTAGTGAGATTATGGCTAAAGGTCTGCGTGAGTATTTAATAGAAATATTGTTTGCTATGCAAAAAGAAAAAAAATATGGGCACATGTTTCTCTCAAATAGTGTGCCGGAGTGTGAATAAATTGTGTTTAGTTTGTGGAAATGTACGAAAATGTCTGGGTGGTTGGTAGATAAATGGGTATCCTATTGTTTTCGCTGGAAACTCAGTGGCTGCGCGGTCAACTCATCGAGGTTTTCAAGTTCTTACACGGGTTCAACGATGTCGAATTAAGAAGCATATTTAGTTTAAATGATAACTCGCAACAATATAATTTATATATTGCATACCGCCACTATGTTAATATAAGTTATTTGTATAAATTTAATTATGACAAATTATTTATATATAAGAACAGAAATTAGTTTAGAAGGGTCACAGAAATAACGTATTGCGTACGATGGTTACGTTTAGTTAAAAATTATTAGCATATCTTCATCCACAAATCTGTCTCTTATGCATAAAATGTACTCGTACAACTGCTGCACATACATATATACGCACATACATACGTACGTACATAAAAAATAATTTGTACAACTAGTCCAAAAGGTTAATCTAAAAGTTAATTCGCTAGCCGTGGTTGGGCTACAAACTTCAATCCAATTGTGTCGTAATCAACGTAACCATTAGGTTTGGTTGTTATATAATTCATATTTCGTTGTTGTAATCGGATGTATACAACAATGCTTCGTCAGTGATTTCTGTCGATTGATAGCTGTGGACTGCTTAACTCCCTTCGCAATATCTAGGTCATTTGATTAAGGGGATCTACAGTTTTACGTGGCACCCGTACCACGTGTCACTACATCATCTGGTAGCCGAAATTGAGGGGTGTTATATGCTTACTTTAGGATATTTTGAATGAGTCTAGAGTTTAATTGGTGTGTTTTATTTCCCACTAACTGTGTACACGAGATAAATGTATGCATGGTGTTAATGAACTCTGAAGCTGTTCTTACTTCATTACACTTTTTGCATCTTTCGCAACAAAATTGGAAAGAGCTTCTGTGATAGTTGTCGGACACACTGTGGAAGGTGTACACTGTGTACACGAGATAAGTGTACGCATGGTGTGAATGAACTCTGAAGCTGTTCTTTTTTTTGTCATTACACTTTGGCATCTTTCACAACAATTTTGGAAAGAGTTTCTGTGTTAGTTGTCGGACACAATGTGGAAGGTGTACACTGTGTACACGAGATAAGTATACGCCTGGTGTGAATGAACTCTGAAACTGTTCTTTTTCATTACATTTTTTGCATAAAGCATCTTCCACAACAAATTTGGAAAGAGTTTCTGTAATATTTGCGGGACAAAATATGGAAGGTGTACAAGGACAAGAAGTACCTCAATAAGTATTGCAATCCGTACCGAGGATGTATCAGTAGTTACGGTTCCATGGAAAAAATTCCTACATCGCAAGGTTCGGCCTATCCATTTTCTTGAACTGATCCAAAGAGCAGATGTTCACATCTTCTGAAGGCCGCATGTTCCACGCGCCACAGATCTTGTCTCTCTATATGAGCTTGAATTATCTCGTTGAAATTATGATGTGAAAGAGCTAGCAATCATTCCCTGACGAGATGTATTTCTGAACACACAAAAAGCCTTGGAATAATTTTTTCATTTTATGCAATATATTTTTTGGAGAAAAACTTCTTTAACGGTTACAACAAAAAAGGTAGAAAATTGGATGGTAGATAAATTGGCACCCTGTTTGTCCTGCTAGAATAAACCCTCGAATGAAAAGGAAATATTTATAAATTTGTATTTGGTGTTGTAGCTAGCGAAAGCATCTTTGTGTGTTTTTAAGAATGATTGTATTTGCCAAGGAAGCCGTGCATCAATTTGAAAATTTCACCCTCACCATCCTAGTGGTCAAGAATATTTTAAAAGTTTTTGATTATGCAATAGAAGTCGGGGCTTGTAAAGTTATCCTTTTAGTATTGGCGTATAAATTAAATAGTCATTTGTAAAAGGTTACTAATTGGATTTCAGAAAACTTAATAGGGGTATCTAAAGTTTTTCCCAAGATTTATGTTTTGTGCATGTTTTCCTATCACATTATTCGATTATTGTATTCGGCTTGACTTCTCGCGTAGGAGTGTGGTAAAATTGTATTTAGTTATTGAATTTCTGCGTGGTTGGCTGGTAAATGGGTACCCTAGGTTTCCTGTTGTTTAATACGCTGGTTGAAAGATCGGGCAATGACATTTCAGCCGCTACAGCGATTCCACGTTAAACTGTAGGTCTAATGCGGAGTGTAAAGCTTGACCATTGTTAGAATGAACAATTCGGCTAGGAGTTAGTTATTAATTTTATTATTATTATTACTACATAGAAAAATCTACATTGTCTTTGTGCATATCACATTTTGCAGCCACACTATTCCCGGATCAATAATCACTATTGTAATCGAGAGGATTTTATAATAAAGAAATTATAAATATATCCATTCCTTTATTTATATTTTTTTTAAAAAAGAAAAGAATAAACAAAACTCTCTCTATCTCTCTCTCTCTCTCTCTCCTCTCTCTCTCTCTCTCTCTCTCTATATATATATATATATATATATATATATAATCTGTACACAAGATAGGTGTACGCCTGGTGTGAATGAATTCTGTATTTTAAATGAGTCTAGAGTTTCATTGGTACGTTTTATTTCCCACTAACTGTGTACACGAGATAATTGTACGCATGGTGTAAATGAACTCTGAAGCTGTTATTTTTTCATTACATACAAAGACAAAAACTACCACAATAAGTAATGCATCCCGTGCAATTTCTGCCCGCCCGGGCTGCAGTTTAGTTCGGTTTCCACGTTAAACTGTAGGTCTAAGACGGCTCGAAAAGATTGACCATTGCAATTTGACGAAAAGGAGTTAGCTATCATTATTATTACTGTAATTTGTACCACCATTTATATATATATATATATATATATATGTATATATTATATATATATATATATAGGTGTGTGTGTGTGTGTGTGTGTGTGTGTGTGTGTGTGTGTGAATATTTCCATTCCTTTATTTATATTTTAAAACAAGAAAAGAATAAACAAAACTTTGTGTGTGTGTGTGTGTGTGTGTGTGTTAATTTTGAAAAATGTATAATAATAATAACATATTCCATTTTTTATTCATTCATTTCAATAACTAAGGTCTAATAAGATATCATACAAATTTCGTGTAAATAAAAATAACGAAGTTGATAAAATATGAAACATTTTTTTTATTTACAAGGAACAGTCGCTTTGAGAGCGAAGTGTGTCTTTCAGAGAGAAAGTTTTTGACCCAAGTTCCTTCTCGCCAGTTTGTGGTTTTAATAAAGCCTCGGGCTGGACCTTTCGCTGGATCTTCTCATTTACATGGCTTCGTTCACTCTTAAATAGACAGAGTTAATATTGGGATTCGATTTAATAACTGAAAGAAAGAAAGAAAGAAAATAAATAAAACGGCGTTTAAATGAAATGTTTCTTATATTGTTAATATTGGTTTTAATAATTGATTCTCTTAAAAGTGGAAAATTCATTTGCTTGAAATTTAAATAATCCGTAAATGATTCTTTCTATAGATATAAACATATATATATATATAATATATATTATATATATATATATAGAGAGAGAGAGAGAGAGAGAGAGAGAGAGAAGAGAGAGAGAGAGAGAGAGAGAGAGAGAGTTACAAGGAGTTACAAGGAAAAGAAGTACCTCAAAAGGCCTTGCGGCCCATACCGAGGAGGTACCAATGGCAACGGGTGCCAGGGGAAATTTTGTAAAAGTTTATTTTTCTTTCAACTATCCTAGCAGTAGTAGAAAACTGGATAGAAAAGTAGAAGGCTCTCTCCCCACCCTCCGCTCCCTCCCTGCCAGAGGCAGGTACCGAAAAAGGTTGAAGAAAATACCTTGACCCTGGAAAAGTAGCCAAGGAAATTTTACAGGAAAGTGGAGAATATATAAATAGCTCTATATTTAGCTTGCTCACAGAGACACCGAGCAAGCGAACTCCTGCAGAGTTTTCTGAGGTTTTAATCTTAAACTATGAGTGTGTTCAGTACTTTGTCTAGCCTATTTTTAAACAGATTTACACTTTGACTGGAAACAACCTCTGAGGGAAGTTGGTTCCAGATATTAACTATTTTATAGGAAAAGAAATTTCCGCAGACTGAGGTCCTAAATGTCTTTACACACTCAAATAGTGTGCAAGATTTGGTCTACCCTTTTCTTGAACTGATCCACAGAGGAACTGTTCACAACTTCCGAAGGTAACCTGTTCCATGTGTCACAGATCTTATACGTAAAGTAATTCCCACACACACTAGTCCTAAACCGTTTCAAATCCAACTTCCAACCATTGTTGCGAGTTGGGTTATCATTTAAACTAAACATACTTCTAAAATCGACATCGTTGAACCCGCGTAAGAGCTTGAAAACTTCGATCAGTTGACCGCGCAGCCTCCGAGTTTCAAGCGAAAACAAGTTCAGGGCGCGTAACCGTCGATTGTAGCCCATATGCCTAACGGAAGGGATTAACTTTGTGGCCCTCGCCTGCACTCGCTCCAGCCTCTCAATATCTTTCCTGAGGGTGGGCGACCAGAACTGCACAGCATACTCCAGGTGCGGCCGAACAAGGGAATTGTACAGTGAGAGCACAATCTCCTTGTTCCGAAACTGAAATTGCCTCCTGATATAACCCAATAGTTTCTGGGCTTTCTTTTCCACCTCTACACACTGTTTCGTAAACTTAAGGTCGCTGCTAATTAGCACACCCAAGTCCTTTTCTAAATCAGTCACCTCGATATTACTACCCAACATCGAGTAGTCCGACTTGGGATTGGCGTAGCCAATGTGCATCACTTTGCATTTACCCAAGTTAAACGGCATTTGCCATTTTTCGGACCACTCTCCTATCCTACCTAGGTCCGCACGCAGTTCCTCGATCGCTTCGGGCGTCCCAACATTGGTCCCAAGCTTCGTGTCATCAGCGAATTTGGCTATCCGACTGACGATGCCACCGTCGAAATCATTTATGTAAATGATAAACAACAGTGGCCCCAAAACGGAACCCTGAGGAACCCCACTAGTGACCGAGGGAGAGAGAGAGAGAGAGAGAGGAGAGAGAGAGAGAGAGAGAGAGAGAGAGAGAGAGAGATGAGAGGAATGACAAAATTAAATAGACAGTGTACATTCTAAGGTTTTAGTGAAGCAAAATTGAATATTACTCTTAGAGAATATAACTGAATGAATTCTTTTTTATTTTTCTGATTTTGTGCAGTAGAAAGGCTAGCCAAAAGAAAATAGACACAGTTGATGTGATCAATACCTCACTAAAGAAACTTAACTCTTTCATTTGAGAATAAAAAGTCATCTCCCCAATTTATCCCTTTGGTGTGAAAATTAAAAATACCGATTTTGATTCTGTCTATATATATATATATATATATATATATATATATATATATATGCCAAAAGAAAATAGACACAGTTAATGTGTTTATTTCTTTTGCTATTTATTATTTAATATAATTGTGCGCGCGCGTGTGTGTGTGTGTGTGTGTGTGTGTGTGTGTGTGTGTGTGTGTGTGTTTCGTCTGAACTATTATTTTGACGAATGTACGTTCCGTATTATATTATTTTTTGTGCAGTAGAAGGCAAATTCTATTTAGTTACAATAATTAATAAACATATTGAATTTTTTATTGTCAATTTCGGTTTTCGTTTATTTCTCTTGAAAGAGAAAGTACGTTTGCTTTGGTAACGAATTAAAATAAATGGTGGTGTTTAGCAACTCACCCTAATAATGTATACCTGTACAATTAAATTAAAAAATGGTATCTAGCAACTCAACCCTCCTCTATATAAGGCTCGCTTGGCTTCGGAGCGGCCAGTTTGATGATGACAGCTGATGAATAAAGATCTCCTCTCTCCTTCCTTCTTAGGTTAAGACTTAGGTTAGGTTTCCCTTTGGGGGAGTAAAGACATCCGACCTTCTCCCCCCAAAGCCCTCCTCCGTTTATCGTTTCTCTTTCTCTCTTAGGTTAAGGCAACCACTTTGGGGGGAGGTCATCCTTCCTTCTCCCCCCGAAGACCCCTTCCTCTCAACCTCCCCTCTCCCCCTTGGCTCCTTCTAAGCCAACTGGCTGATTATTGGGCCTATAAGAGGACAGCGGGTCGGCTGAAGTGTTATTATGCACTTGGCAGGAGCCAGGTGAACACCTCTCTTCCTTTCTCTCCTCCTGTTTTTCTCTTGGGGGATAACACCTCCAAGTTTCATAACCCCTAGTTGCACCTGCAACATTCCCCCACCCCCTTCATTGCATACCCCCTCCCCTTCGCCGCAAATCCCCTCTTCCCTTTGGAACATACCCCCTCACCCCCTTTGCAACATACCCCCTCCCCCTTTGCAACATTGATCATTATCTCTTGGAACATTCCTGCACTCTAACCTTTTGGACCCATACTACTAATTACGTTTGTGATCTTGGCCCCAAGTTCATCCGAAGAATGTGGTTTTCATGAGTAAACAACACTTTCAACATGATCCCATAAAAAGAAGTCCAATGGGGACAGGTCAGGTGAACGAGGTTGGAAAGCAATTGGCCCACCTCCACCGATCCACTTGGCTGGGAAGATTTCATTGAAGAGCTGTCCCACATTCAAAGCATAGTGGCAGGGAGCACCGTATTGCTGAAAGAAGGTCTTATCTGAAAGAGTAATCGTCTTAGTTCAGGGATAAAGAAATTCTGCAACATTGGAAGGTAACGTTTACCATTGAATGTTTGTTCTTCAAAAAAGAGAGGTCCAATGACGCATGACTTTCTGACACTGATTTTTGGCGTCTCTTTCATGCTGCTAGACTTCGTGAGGTTTCTCTGGCCTCCAAATGTAGCAATTGCGGCGGTTGACTTTGTCACTAATGTGGAATGTTGCCTCATCAGAAAATGTCTGCTGGTCCAGAAACCCAGGGGAATTCTTAATTTTTTATTGGAACTGTTCAGGTATTTGGAAAATCGGCTTAAACGATGTATCGAGAAAGATGGCGTTATGTAGAGGCCTAAAAATTTGTAATGTAGCGTGTTAAAAACTTTAATAATTATTAGTGATGTACCGATTCTAAAATTTTGCCGATGCCGATTCTTTGCCTATATTTAAAAAATCAATTCCCTTCATAAATTTTACTAATCCAATGTGAAAACTTTCAATTTTCATATTTTTACATTTAAATTTGTTTAAATGGTTTTCCTTAACTCGCTTCACAATATACAGTACCAGAATTTGTTACCCATATACAATAGCTAAAATGCTGTGAAAAAGTTTTATTACTCAGTAAAATGATAAAATAATTTTATTGTAGTTTTATAAATTGATACCAATATTGTAATTGTTTTTCCTTATGTTGAAGGTATTTTCTTTCTTCAACAATATCAACAACAAAATTTTTCATTAAAATTTCAAGTCCCTTATGGCCAATTTTAATAAAAAATGGATATAAAATTTAGTTTTATAAAATTATTAAAGTAATTAAAATCAACATAATAAGATGGTTTAATATATAAATTATAAAGTACAACTAAATAGAGAACTATTGTTAATATATAGTAGGAGATTAGTTTGTAATATTTAGAAATTAGCTAGTTACAGAAAATGTAAATATATTGGCAACTTCACTTCTTTGCCTTTTTCGTGAATGTAACATATTTTTATTTAATTACACTTTGAAATAAGTATAAATTATTATAAATAGGGTTTTTGTCTGTTCAATATTCCATAAATTTTGTTTTGTAATGGAAATTTTATAATTTCGAAGAATCGGTGAGAGAATCGGCTAAATTTGGCCGATGTCGATGTCCAAAAAATGGCCGATTATATCGGTGCCGATGCCAATGCCGATTAATTGACACATCACTAATAATCATGCTTTCGTTTGCTGTTCAGATTTTTTCTGTCATGTATATATCAAATGGTATTAAAGCTTGAAGTTGCAAAAGGCTTGTAATCACACACGAAATATATATATATATATATAATATATATATATATATATATATATATATATGTGTGTGTGTGTGTGAAGTATATTACCAAAAATTGCGATCTCACGCTCCATGAAATCCTCTATGGAATAACTGCGACGTTAATTTAATTAAAAAATCGCTATTTATCGAGCCTTCTTTCTACCTAAACGCATGTACTAAGTTTTATTTCTTAAAATTAATGGGAAGGAACTTAATTTTCCCTTTCGATCGGGTTTCCAGCAAACGAGTCTCCTCAGCAAATCAGTCAAGCGAAAGGAAGCGAAAACAAAACTGGAGTAGGATGGCGTAGGATGTTGGTATTTTTTTGCCTTTTCCTTCGAAACTTTGGAGAGATTCTTGCGTGTGTGTTTTTCGATCCTTCTTCGAGTTGTTTCGACACTTCAACACTTTGTTTCTGGTGAATGAACCAAAACATATTTCCGACAGAGATTTCATGGTACGTTTCATATCCAGAATTAGTCTGTGTAGCATCTTTTAAGGAACCGTTTGAGGATATCTCTGTTTTTCCCCCACCTTTATAACGAGGGAACGCCTTCCTCCGTGTCCGTTATGGTTTTGTAATTTTCGATTTAGGAGGTTTTTGTATAGAAAATAACTTCCTTTATCATCGACTGTTCCCTATTATGTCCATTTAGACAAAAATTATTTATATCTTATCGACCTTTCCCTCCACGCGCTTCATGTTTGCTTATTTTGAGTTCTTTTATTTTCACTAGTGAACTGAATTTCCTCCTCTCATTCTCATGTCGCGAGGGGTTACGTCAGAGCTACGTCGCAATCCCGCTTTTACAACGAAGTTAAGCTTCATTGGGTCCGGGCAGTAGTTGGATAGGTGACCGTCCTCCGCGTTCAGATGATGTAGCGATCCCCGGTTCGGATTCTACGTTAAGCAATAGGTCCTCTGTTCACTGTGACTATGTTAGTATGGATAATAAATCATGCAATAAACAACACTAATAACAGAAACAGTTCTGCTGCTTTTGCAGTTCTTATTTCATTCTCTCTAAAAATGGATTTGTATAGTTTTATAGTTTTTTTGGGGGTTTCTCTCACAAATGGATTTTTACACACCATCTAAAATGTGACATGCTTAATTAAATTCAAGTTTAGTTGACTCTTGTTTTACCACGAAAGTATTCCTTTAATTTCTGGAGGAGAACGAATATTTGGCTCCGCCATTTTGCTGCTTTTGCTGCTTTGTCTGCGACACCCGTCAAAGTACTGTGGCTCACTCAGAGTGTACCTCGTCTAAAAACTTTTCGGATCACTTTAACATATTGCTTCCCAAAGCATTCGAGAAGTACTATGTTAAAGTGATCCCTCCTGGGAAGCAATATGTTAAAGTGATCCCTCCTGGGAAGCAATATGTTAAAGTGATTAACACTGGGAAGCAATATGTTAAAGTGATTAACACTGGGAAGCAATATATTAAAAAGAGAAAGGTTGGTTGGTTAGAAAAAGGTTGGTAATCTAGGCTAACTAACGAAAATATCACGACCTAACCTAACCAATCGTCAAGGGCGTACAGTTGACCTAACGATTGGTTAGGTTAGGTCGTGATATTTTCGTTAGTTAGCCTTATAAGGCTAACTAAAGAAGGCTGGGGCCATGATCTTCAGGTGATCCAAATATTTTACATTCACAAAAAATGGCAAAGCATAATAAGTTAAGTAGTCCATAATTTTACATTTCCTCGACTAGCTAATCTCTAAATATTATAAACTATTGTAATGTAACTGTAATGGGTTGTGTAATGTCTATTTTGGGGAAACAATATGTTAAAGTGATTAAAACTGGGAAGCAATATGTTAAAGTGATATACACTGGGAAGCAATATGTTAAAGAGAGGTTCCTGCGAAGCAATATGTTAAAGAGAGGTTCCTGCGAAGCAATATGTTAAAGTGATCCAACTTTTCAACTTAATTTGCATTCATACGACATTTTATATATATATATATATGATGAATAAACCACGAAGGAAAAAGAAACACAAAGGGGTGCTCAAGCGCTTTCGTCTAATGACATCCTCAGGAACACACCCTAATATATATATTAGGGTGTCGCTTATTTTTCAACTTTTAAGTTTCCGTGCTCTGACCCTATCAAAGTATGCCATATGATGTAAAAACACTGTTTACAAAGTTTTATCGAGATATTTTAATATTTAGAGGTCGCTCAACGGCTTCGAAGTATTGGATACGAGATTCTATACAAGCGTCGTTCTTTACGTTAATTATACTGCGTGTTCTTTGCAGTTGAAAATGTATGTATGTGCGGCATGCGGGAGGTGCCCCCCTTTGGGCATTGGTTTCTGCGCGTATGTAGGAGAATTACGACTTCTGATCGAGTGAGGCCCATGGTGTAATGGTTATCATATCTGTCCGGCAATCGGAAGATCCCGGGTTCGATTCCCGGGTGGTTACCTTATTTTTTCATTTGTTCATTCTCCCTCCTCATCTTGCGCGGAATGTCTTCTATACAAGCGTCGTTCTTTACGTTAATTATACTGCGTGTTCTTTGCAGTTGAAAATGTATTTCCAAATGTATTTAAACAATTTATTATGTTCCTACATTAGCAGGAAGTGCACAAGACATTATCATAATATTAAGATAAAGTGCATTAACATTAGACAGTAGGGTAATTATTATGATTAATCATTATTTCTAGTCAAGGTATGCTTTTGTCCCCATGTGCAATGCTTGCGATGGTCTTCAACAACCTGGAGAAGAAACTGGAGTTGTTCTTCATCTTTGGTTAGGTATCCAGAAAAATCCTGGATGAGAGCAACTCCACATTTAGCGAAGTCATTTGTTACAGTTAGAGTTTTTACAGTCGCTTTCGCAGTCTGGTAATGGGTATTCTCTTCCCATTGCTCAGTAGTTTTCTCCAAGAATTCATCTGGGAGATTAAGCTTCGTGAAAAATGATTTTGTGTTTTTTATTACAAAGTTTTCCAAGCTTTTTTTCTTTCACAGTATCCAGGTCAACAACCACACGCTTTGGAGGGTTCTCTTGTCCATCAACACTAGTCATAGATATGACCATGCGATTTTTGATATCAGGGAGGACATCGTCATCGAAAAAAGCAAGACCCACTAGCTCTTCAGACAAATACTATAAATGAGCTGCCATCTTCTGTGAAGTTACCATGGCAATGCGTGGATGGATGTTTAAATACTTTATTAGTGACTGTAGGAGATGAAGGTCATTTTGGGGAGCACTAATGGCGCAAAGGCACGTGATCCAAGCTTTCACATAGATGCATACAATAAAAATGCAAAAGTCGCGAAGTCCTCTTTCCTCACGGTTTGTTAACTTAAATTGTGATCTGAACATCCAAATATTTAAGGAATAGATTGCCTTTGGCATCCATCGTGCCTGATGCATCGCTCCGGGAGCATGAAAAACTACACCACGATTAGAGACAGCACGAAGAAACAGACATGCCAGTTCAAGTAGTTCCTTATAGTCATCTCGCTGGATTTTTGTAGTCATTGCAGATTTAAAGAAGCTAATGAGACCTTCCTTTACATCAGCGACAGCAGAAGTGGCAATTTCATCAGTGGTGGTCTTCTTACTGCTTTGGATCAATGTCGTCCCACTTTCCTTGAAATCTCTTAAAAAGTTGGACATCTTTAGCTAATGTCTAATGTGGGGCTCATGCATTCTTTAAAAGCTGCTGCAGCCAAAAGTTCGATGATGTGATGTCTGCAGGCCAGATGGAGTAGGTCACGTTTCAGCATCTGCTGTAAAATAACGCAAGTCCCAGCCATTAGACCAGTATTGGAGCTAGTTGTATCGAAGGATATAGCTTGGACCTTTTCTTCAATATCCCACTTACGGAGAGCTTCAATGACAGCTGCAGCTTGTGCTTCCCCAGTTCTAGATATGAGCTTTGGAACGCCAAGAAGCTGATGTACTCTCTGACCTGTTACTATGACAGGAAGACGATCAATTTTTCTTTCCAGTAATTTCCGGTAATAATTTACCATCCCAGTGTACAGTAAGAGGTACATTCGGCTTAAAGTTTTTCATGGTCATAGAGAGTGCCTCCCTTTGCTTCTTTCGTTCACGTCGGACGGTCTCTCGATTCACAGCAAGATCAGGGATACCATGGCTGAGACTTTTCGCAGTCTCCGTAATAATCATAGTAGCAGCACGATCAGATACTTTACAGCGATGTAGAACTGCTGTTAGACCAGGCGTGGTGACTTCTTTTCTTCCTCGCTTGAAAGGAAGTTTCTGCCTACTTGTTCCAGGAACAGCTTCAGGTTCTGATTCCTCTTCCTCAAACGTCGATGAACTGCTGCTCTCTAGTGTAACAGAATCTAACAATGAATCCTTGCTTTGTTCTGCCTTTCGCTTTCGACTTTGCTCGCTCAACACACGTTTCTCCTTCTTTGCCTCCTTCTGATGTAGCACAATATCAACAGAAGACATTGTTCCACGACGGCCTTTTTCACGCTGAGCAATGAGAAACTGCTTATCTTACTGCTTATTTTCCTCCATTTTGATTATGTCGAGGGTATTTGCATGAGCGATATCAAAGAGGTCGTGAAAATAGTCCTTGAACATGCTCTCATTCTTAGCCTGTATTTCTGTCTTGCGGGATGCATTTTTCTTCAATGCTTTCCATCCTGAGAAGAGTTTTTCCAGTTTTCTGATTGTGTCCTATTTGTGTTGAGTTGGAATTCGGGCACGATTCCAAAACTCCTCAATTTTTTCAATTGTCATTGACGAAGCCTCTCTTATCGTCTTCTTCCTTTTTATATGTAAATGAAGGAAAAAGGACAGAGCCTGAAGATTTGATGGCAATTTACCACCTTAATATCATTCTCACACTTGTCACTCAAGTAAACCTGAGATTTCTTTCGAGTCTCCATCATTAGATAATAAATGTATTTTCCTGTATAAATTTACACCTGAAAATAAAAACTAAGTGTTATGGTTATTATGCAATAAAAAACACTAATACACACATATCCTACTATTAAAACTAAAATAACACACACTAATGCAAACACATCCTACCATGAAGGCGACTGAAATGAAACTGGGGTGAGGCAGAGAAAGGAAGCGCATTTCAATTTAGGAAAAGTAACGACGCGTCATCAAAATTTTAATAGCCTTGAGCGACCTCTAAATATTAATATTTTCTTATGAAACTTCATAATCATCGTTTTAACATGCGATGTCACATTTCTAGAGGGTCAGACCAAAACTTCTTCATGGTTCAATTCTTACCATACAATTAAGTGACACCCTGATATATATATAGTGTGTGTGTGTCTAAGTAGGGCTGAAATAAAAGAAAGTTATATATATATATATATATATATATATATATATATATATATATATACAGGGTGGGCCGTAAGTTTCCATACATATGAAAAATAAACATTTTTTTATGGACAACCATTTTCATTTATATAATATGCTCTACATGGTTGCCATTGTTTTGAAAACACATTTCAATACGTGTTCCCCACTGTTGATGAACACGCATTAGCACAGTTGACGTTATGCTTGTAATGGCGTTGGTGATACGTTCCTTTAGATGATTTATGTCTCGTATCTTTTCCTGATACACCATGGCCTTCAAGTGCCTCCAAAGATAGAAATCAAGGGGGGTGAGATCTGGGGATCTGGGAGGCCACTCCACAGGACCACGCCGACCAATCCAAGCATCCGGAAACTGCTGATCCAAATACCGACGCACGTATTTAAATTTTCCTATGTATGGAAACTTACGGCCCACCCTGTATATATATGATGCACACAGACCGTGCATGGAACAAGGAACTCTTCTGGGAAAATTAAATCCACTATAGTCCGAATAAGTAATGGTAAATGACAAACACTATATTTTTTTCTTTTTCATGATGTTAGCCCGACGTGGGCAACGGGCCACTCGCAAAGAGGTCTCAAAAATATAGCTTCCCTCACTAGCTATAGTGTTTGTCATTTACCATTACTTATTCGGACTATAGTGGATTTAATTTTCCAAGAAGAGTTCCTTGTTCCATGCACGGTCTGTGTGTATCATAAAAAACCTCAGGAAACCATTCTGAGTTCAATTCCATCATGAAACGGACATGTTATGTGCCTTGAAAAGTGGACGCTCAATTCTGCCAGTTGAGGTTTAAGTTTTGGTTTTTGGCTAAAAATATAATATTTACCCCCTTTTTCTTTGATGTATTCAATCCGACGTGAATGCAACGAGTCTTTTGCTTATATTGAGGTTCTAAATGTAGCGGGGCTAGGCTGCTTTAAACCCTAGATCCTGTTCCAAAGCTGGATCCTATCTGCTTTGCAGATAGCTGGTGAGGGTAGCTATATTTTTGGGACCTCTTTGCGAGTGGCCCGTTGCCCACGTCGGGCTAACATCATGAAAAAGAAAAAACTATAGTGTTTGTCATTTACCATTACTTATTCGGACTATAGTGGATTTAATTTTCCCAGAAGAGTTCCTTGTTCCATGCACGGTCTGTGTGTATCATAAAACCCTCAGGGAACGATTCTGAGCTCACTCCCATATATATATATATATATATATATATATATATATATATATATATATATATATATATATTGTGAAGGTTACAGGCACCATGTGATTTTCAAAGAATTAGACAATCTCGATATTTGTGTCACTTGTAGTTCGACAATCATCCATTCGGTATTCTTCTTCTCGCGAAGTGTTTGTCATCATGTCAGGTGACGGCAGTAATTGCATCGTCAATCTTCTCCTTTCAGAAATTCCCATAGAAAGCTATCCAGAGGAGATTGGTCTGGTATTTTGAGGAACAAAGAATCGGACCACCTCTTCCAATCCATTGGTTCGGAAATCGTTCGTTCAGATACATTCGCACATTGACGAAATTTTTTATGATAATGCATCTAAGTAGTGTTGTTGTTGTTGTTGTTGTTGTTGTTGTAACATCCCGCTTCATTTGCGAGATTTGGTGGAGGGTGAAATTAGTTTTCACAGTCTTCCTGCCCTTTTAACCAGCCACGCATGGCTATTTTATTGGCTAATCAGGGACTGTCTAGATGGTTCTTGGAATTATTCAGGTTGGTTTCTGAGTTCTTTGGGTAGAACATTAAGGTGTTTTGGCCTCGTATTCTGAGGGTATTTTCCATCCTCATTTTCATGGCTCTCTGTCCCACCGCAACTGGAACAGTACAGAATCTGCCTCTTCTCTCATTCTAGTGTGTCTCTATTTCATTTCTAAGGGTAGGGACACAACCCTCGAATAGTTTCCATACGTATATTATTGTATACCACTCGCGTCTTCATTCCAGAGTAGAGTTTCAGGTATTGTAGTCGAGACCAATTGTCTTCATCTTTCGTTTCCTCTATTTGGGATGTAAAATTCCTTTGTATAGCTTCTCTGTTTGCAATGTCGCATCTTCTATATCGGTTTGTAGTACTGAACACTACTCAACTATTGGTGGAACAAACACTCTTCCATAATTTTAGCCTGATATTTGCTTTTCTGCTGTGGATGCTCCTCCAGATAATTCCCATTACTTTTCTAATTGTTGCAATTTTAATGTTACAGTGCTTGCTGAATTTTGCATCCGATGACATTATTACTCCAAGATCCCTGACCTTTGGGTTTAGTGTTATCTCTTTGGCTTGCAGAATTTTGTATCCTTTATTCTGTAGCACCTTGTTCTTACCATATCTTATGAGTTGGAATTTTTCTTCGTTGAACTTCATATTGTTGTCTTTCACCCACTTGAATGATGTTTTAATGTCGTTTTGTAATTTTTCTGTCACCTTCGTTTGATATTTTCCTGTATATCGTTGTGTCATCCGCGAAACACGATCGATACTGTCATTGATATCTACATCTACTGTACACTATATCTGCAGTCATTGTTATAAACAGCAAGAGAGCTAATATTGCACCTTGTGGCACAGAGCTGACGACTTCTGACACTTCAGGTTTGACTTCATTTACTACAGTAATATGATGGCATTTGGTCCGAGTGTAGTGTATTGGTTTTTTTAATAAAGATAATCATGTCTGATAAGAATTTAATGTTTTGTTTAATAAAGAAGAAAATAATGTTAAATAAGAAATTTAATTATGGTTTGTATGTAAATAGGAAATTGATAATGTTTTGTCTGAAATTAAAAATATAAAAATACAAATTGGCAACATCTGAAATGTGTCGAAGCTGGAGGCTGAGTAAAATGCCCAATTTTGGCAATTCAGTCTTTGGACGGGAGTTTGCCCCAATAAAGTGTTTCTCTTATTAGAATGTTATTGTTTATTTAAAATATTAATTGTCTCTCTCCGCGATTAAATGTTAACGCTAATTCCGCCCTCGCATTACCCAGTTCGTCTAAGGTATTTCGGCATAAATAAAAAGTCACTAAATAGTAAATAAAAATGTGTAATTTATTCCCGGTCTCTTTTCTTTGTTCGAAATCATAATGCCGGCCATGGCTACCCGTTTCCCGTGTTTATAAAGTACAGTGAAGCGAGTGTAAAGAGAAGAAAGAGCACTAATAAAAGAAATTGAATAAAGTAAAATAAATAATGAATTGTGAATTAGGGGAATCACTACATTTTTGGTGGCGAGCGGTGTCCCTTTAAATTAATTATAAGAAGGGCATTCCCACGTCCTCTGTACGCGTTCTTATATTTTGGCCAAATACATTGCTATCCGTTTTTTTCGTCTTTATAAAATTAGTAGAAAATGCATTGTGTACATCAGTTGTAACCAGTAAACACCCTTTGGGTGTGCTCCATTCCGTAAAAATTCATTTTTCTGTAATTCAACATGGCGCTGGTCATTTTTGAAATTTCTTCTCATAGCGGCATTTTCGAAATCTTCACGGAGGCAGACTCTGTTTCAACTGTTTCGACTAAAAATTTTGACTCCAAGAATAAACAGTCGGTTTTGTTTTCTCCAGATTTCCTTTTCTTCAGTAGTGGAGAGAGACTTATTTAAAATTTAGAAATCCCGTCCGATGGCTCATTTCTATTTTTTTCCTCTTCAACTTTTATTACTCTCTATATACCCTACCTATTTTGTGTTTAAAAATTGTTTTGTGTTTATGTTTTCGGCATTAATAATAATTGTGATAATAATAATTAGTAACTAAAGCATATATGGAGTTAAATTATTTGAGTTGTAATTAAATTGACATGCATTTTTTTATACGGTACGTCTAAAAGGTTGGAGTGTATATGTAACGCATTTCTAGGTGTAGATATATATATATGTATATATTAGCGAATTGTAAAAGATTAAATAAGTAACAAAATTTTCCAGTATCTACTGACCAGTTTTTAAGATTGTTCTTCGACAGATGTATATAATTTAAGGGTTTCAAGCTACACATGACCATCATATGTGTATAATTTTAAGGTAGCCTTATAATTTTAAGGTAGATAAGTGTAATGTTAAGTTCAAAGTCGAAAAATAATAGTTAAAGACACTAATTTATACTGGGTCGATTCAGACTGACTGAGTTTATTTGCTTGCCGTATATAAATTGTGTAATACCTCAAAGTAAGTTTAATTTGTTATAAAAAGAAAAAAATTGTTTATTTGAAATACAGGAATTGTTTTGGTAAATTCTTTTGAAAATTAATTAATTTTTTTTTATTTTTTTTTTTATATATTCAGTCATTTTTATTTTATAGGTGGGCTGATTTTTGTCTATTTTTTTTATTCTTTCATGAGTTTTAATGAAAATTCCAAGTGATATTTTGTATGGATAGGCTGATCAATTTTTTTTTTATTCTGAAATTAGATTTTATTGTGATGAGTGTTTTTGTTTAACATTTTAATTTGGGTATAAATAAAGAAAAATGTTTTTTTTACATTCGCGCGTTTGCATAGAAAATATTACAAAATTAGTTCATGATGCAATCCACTTTGATTTGGTTAGGAATATTTTTATAGAGGTTCGCTTATGTTAACCCCCCCCTTATGGCCCTTTATCGGTTCGGATTCGAAGGGGGTTCTAGTTAGGAGGCTGCAACGGATGTTTCTTCTTTATACTTTTCTATAATTCTTTCTAATTCTTTTCTCTCGCTTATTAATTCTTCTCTTTTTATAATTATCGACTTTTCTTTTATAACTTGTCGACTTACTGACTGAGTTCCTGCAGAGAGCACGGCTCGAAGGAAAAAGATAAAAACTTCTTAAAGTGTGGTTTACTTCTTAAAAATATACAGGTACTTCTCTGAATTTACAAGGGTAGAGGTTCGACCTCTTTCGACCATGGCTCAGGCCGGAATCTAAAAATATATTAAGGAGGCAAGGGGCCTCTGCCCCCCTCCTTATGAGGTGCTGATATGAAGTACAATGATGAAGTGCAACGATGAAGTGCTAATCTGAAGAAGTCTAATAATGAAGATGTCTAATGAGAAGAGTGGCTCTAGAAGAGTGCTTACGGGATAATTTATTTTACGAAATAATATGCTATAATGTTATAAATTCGAATCAGAGCGAAAGGAGATATTTTATCTTAGAAGCGCTCACTTCTGCCAGTTAGCGGAATTTCGATCGCTTACCTAAGCATTCATGAATATCTTGAGGGGTGAACGCACTTGACAAAAATAATGAAAAAAATAATACGAGAACGTATTTTTGCGTTTTAGAACGAACTGCGAAAGTTTTTTTTGCATTTCATGACTGACACGAGTACAGATGATTATTTAATAAGATTTATATTGGATAATGGTCAAGATAAGATATGAATGTAAGAATGAGTGTGGTTGAATAATAATTATATTTATACTACATAACATATAAATAATGACTTCTATAGGGTGTACAGTTTTTATTATGATGATATATAAATTTTCATACATTGAATACTAGAGATATGATGAAGGGAAATTAATGACGGGAAAATGTGACGTCATAGTTATTGAATTTGTACGTATGGAGAACGTAAAGAGAATAAAGTTATTTTATGACGTCATAGTGTTTAAGTCATTATTAGGAAAGATGAATTAGAGGCAAAGTGTGTAGTAATGACTAAAGTACAAACTACGGGTTCCAATCCTGTTACATGCAATGTGTATGCATAATCTAGGGTCGAGGGTGAGATGCAAGACAATTCATAATTAATTATAATAACTTTTATAACAAATGGAAAATGGATGATGGATACGACTAAACCATAGAAAGGGTAGATCGTAGGGTTGTGACATGAACAAAAATAGGAAGCTACAAGTAAAATTATTATCCAAACTCGCGTTAAGCGATTTTGGTTCTTATGTAAAAATGGACATTCGAACATAAAACTATTGTTCATTGTTCACTTTTTACACTTACAACAAAAAGTGAACACTTCATTATGCAGTGATTTATTTTATTTTTTGTTTACTTAGTAGGTTGCGCTGTATTTTCTGGTTCATCATATCTTTTCTTATTTATAATAATGATGAAAACTTGTATTTAGTTTCACTTAGAAACGATAAATTACTGGAATTCCTGTGATTTAGAAACCATGCTGGGTTTCGTGTTGAAGGAGAGAGTTGTCTCTCAGATGTCATTTTGTGAATTACGAGTTTTCTTGTGAAATTTAGCGTTGCGGGTTGGAATTAATGTATTAAATTCATTTTCGGTATTAATATTTAAATTTTTGTTATTTAATGATTCTGGTTTGGAAACTTATTTTTTAAACTTCATTTGGGTTTACTCGTGCAATTGAAACTTTAGATTGAGTGCTGACCGGAAATGGGGCATTTTAGATTGCCAGTAATGTTTCTGTGGTATCTATGTCCGCTCCCCACAAAGTGTAAGATGGTTCATTGTTATCGGGAATTGATGACGTGAAGTTTCTGGTTTTCATTTTTGTCTTTTGTATTTAAATGTATCAATGTGATTTCTGAAGGTAGTTGGAATAATAATATTTTTAAAATTATAATAACGGTTACTACTGTAGGTATGGGCGCGTTTATACTTATACTGTGCAGTATTGTTTTGTTGTTTGATGATTTTTTTTATTATCTTATCCGATGTAACTGTCATAAGTAGGGCGGTCAAAAGTCAATAAAGTCAAATTGTTTCCTATGGGGCACTTTTCGCTGAAACGACTGAAAATGCAATAAAAACACCTGTAGGGGGTATATTACCAAAGTTAATAGGTCAACCAAAAGTCAACTTTTACCTGTTAGGTCAAAAAATAGCAATGAGGTAAATAAAGTCAATTTTTTGGAATAAATAATTAAAATAACTAAAAATTGGCATCTTTTTGGTTAACTGGCAACTTCGCTGCTCGTATTTGTCTTATTCAGTTATGTCCGTTCTGGTTTTGGATGTGATTGTGTTGTATGTATTGTGGTTACTGGTTACCATTTTTGATTTGTGATTTTTTCTGATTTGTGATTTCACTGATTTCGATTTCTTTTGATTTCAGATATTTAAAATGCCAAAAGTTGCAGTTAGTTCTATTGCTAAAGTGCGCGCTATAATTGCAAAATATCCTAAGGGGCTCAAAATATTTGAACATACTTGCTGGATCTATTGATGTTCCCAAGAAAACATATTTAATCAGGTGCGATGTTCTTCTTGGAAATGTTAATGCACGAACTGTCATACACAAGATTGACGATACTGTAAAAGAATTCGAGATACCAAGAGAAAATTTCTGTTTACTTCTGTCTGATGCAGCTCGTTACATGGTGTCAGCTGGAGCGACACTCAAGCAACTTTTTCCAAGACTTTTCCATGTAACGTGTCTTGCGCATCTGTTACATAATTGTGCGATGCAAATAAGAGCATTTTATAGTGATGTTGACACTTTAATTGCATGTGTCAAGGCTTCTACTCTTAAAAACAAAAGAAGGAAGGAATTGTTTGCTGAAATAGGAACTCCTCCAGAACCGATTGTAACACGTTGGGCAAGCTGGCTGAACGCTGCTTTTTATTATGCAGACAATTTTCCAAATGTGAAGACAATTGTGGAAAATTTTGAAGATGAAGGAATCATTGTTCAGAAGGCTAAAGAGAGTGTTGCTAATGAAAAACTGCCAAAGCAACTAATGTCAATCAAAATGAATTATAGTTTGATTGCTAGCTTAGTGACTAGGATGGGAGCATCTGATTGCACCATTAGAGAGGCATATGAAACCATTTCTTCTATCAACCTTGGCGAAGATATGTGTTCAGTCAAACAATACATTGAAACAAGACTCAAGAGAAATGGTATTTGTGAAATAATTAACCTCAGTAGACCTGAAATCTCACCAACAGTTTATGGTCAGCTTTTGCAATGTCAACCAACAACTGCCGCTGTAGAGAGATCTTTCTCCATGCTTAATAAATTATTAAGTGAGGATCGCAAATTTTTGCCAGAAAATGTCGGCAAATACTTCATATAATTTACCACAATCGGTCAACTGATGTAGAAGAGCAAGAATAAGTAATTAAAGTATCGTTTTTATTATTGAAAGTAAAGGCAACTTTATAAGTCAATTTTTTCAATTCGTAAGGTCAACTTTCTTAATTTTTTCGGTCAACTTTTGACTGCCCTATAAGTAACCTTATTGGTAGCTAGGTCGTGATTAAATTTTTATGAAATTCTGTGAAACTTGTCATATTTTTCCGTAAATTTGGCCAAATCAAATTATAGTTATTGTTTTCGAAGTGAAGTGTTGAGAAAATTCTGTAAATTAAATGTGAAAAGTGATAATCAGTAGCAGTACAAACTTTTCGATATTTTCTTTCAAAATTTCGAGGGGCTTCATTTGGAGGCAACTAAGTTGAATCCAAGTTCCACCCATTGAGTTTAGTTCACCCGAATTAGGTGATCGATCACCGATGAGAGAGAGAGAGAGAGAGAGAGAGAGAGAGAGAGAAACGAAACCGAATGCGCAGCGATTTATTGCAGGACAGTTTCGATCGAAGTTGGTCTACTAGTAATTTCGGGCAGTCCTGATCCCGCTGCTTTGCTGAATATTCGTTTTAGCACTCAGTAGGCAAACCACGAGAGTTTGAAAGAGTGTTTAGGGCTTTACTATCCATACAGGCATACAGTAGGTTCGTTGTGAAACCACCTACGGCGAAGTGATCGTTTGATTAATGCCATGTAGGGAGTCTTTCAGCTGGACGTAGGAGGAGCAGCGTTCACCGGAAAAAGTTGAGATGAGAGAGGCGAGTTTCTTCGTCAACTTCTAGAATTGCAAATTCCGTCCAATTCCGGTGCGTGGTTCCACTTTCAATATATCTCCATCCCCTGATCCTCTTTGAATTGGACGACTCTGTTTTTCCGCAATTTTTTGGAGAGAGAGCGGAACCGCAAGCGTGCTGATCTGTTGCATGGTGATGCAACCCCTTGCATTCTAGCGAAGTGAGCAGGAGAGCTGCGATTGGCAATTTAAGAAGTCCGTTGTCAGCTTTGCGGACTGTTATCTAAATAACATCTAGAAATTAATGTACACTGATTATTATTTAATGAAATTATAAGTGAAAGGGTGCGATTATTGTCGAAATTTGTTTTGTTTCGTGTAATAGTATGTGCGCTCTGGTCAGTATTTTTTTGTAAACATGTTCTTGTTCTGTTGCCCTGCTAGTAACTATGTAACTATAGGGATATTTGTTTCGAATGTAAAGCGATCTTTGATGAGTAATCGTTGGAGTAGTTTGTGAACTTGAAATTTGTTTTGGTCCGAGGAAATTGGATCAATTTAAGAATTTCTTCCTCGCGTCCCTTTATGAGGCTTCACGTCTTTTATGAGAGATATTTGTAGGTTTAAAACAAAAACAAAGAAAAACAAACAAAAACAAAGAAAAACAAAAACAACAAACAAACAAACAAACAAACATTCCCGAGGCCGGGGATAGGTTAAGCTACTCTAAGACTGATTTGAGTAGGAAAAAATTTGATGGTTCTTTTAACGCAGCGTTCCGGCGCGTTCCGCCGTGTCTGGTTTCTCGGGCCCCGTTAGTTTTATCTTAATTCACGTCACTTCCAGCTGCATTTAAGGAATGTGCAGTGGAAGCAATATTCTCACTCATCAGACTGATATTCTGTATATATGTGATCAGTCTTTCCTTGTGAACAGACGTGTTTTATCGAGTGTCAAGTGTTATCAATTGAATAAGTGGTTTTCGTTGAAGTGTTTTAAAAAAAAAAGTGTTCCGTGCATTCTTAACTAAATTACTTTGTGCTACTAATCATTCATTAACGAATATATTTCATTTATTGACGTTATTCAGTACTATATTATTTGATCAAACCAAGGCTACTGCACGTGGCTTGCCTTGTTTGTTTTTCAAATCAATCAGAAAACGTGCAGTCATAAGGTTCATTTTTCCGTGCTTCGAGAGGTCAGGTAGTGTGTCGTCAGAAACCGTGTGAAAAAAAGGAAAAAATCGGGTCGAATCGCGGACAGATAAGTGTTATAAATACTCTTCTTTTACAGATCTTTTGTCGGTAGCTTAATTCTATATTAATTTAGTATAAATTTGTGTTACAAGAACCTGTTTCTGCGTTTCAAGAACGCGGTAGACCTACGTTGTAATTTATTAATTTCCAAACGCTCGTTTTTTGTTTTTGTTTTTTTGTTGTTCAACTAATTAAAAGCATGGCACCCCCGTCAAGTACTTGCAGTCGCTGTGAAGGGAAATTTGCTGCTTACGCGTTTACAATGGCTAATAATGAACAGTTAGTTTGCAGGTGGTGCTCAAGCATGGAAGTGCTGAGGAACGAGTTAGAACGTGAGAGGGAGGCCAGGGTGAGACTTGAAGAAAGCGTGATGCTCCTGACGGCAAAATTAGAATCCCTTGAGACTCCAGTTACGACCCCTCCTGCCTCAGTTTCTACTAATAATATAAATAGTACTAATAGCCCTCTCTCTTCCCCTAGTTCCCAACCCTTCGTTCGAGTGCGAAATGGAGCCCCATTGAGAAAAGCAAAGACCTGTCTACCAGTAATAACAAGCAATAAGTTTTCTGTTTTAGGTTTCGAAGATGCTGATGAACCGGAAATACGACTCGTTGGCGATTCCATTGTTCGAGGGCAGCTCGAGGAATTCTGTGGGAGAAACCCTCGTCGTAGGCGCCGTTACTGCTACCCTGGTGCAAGGGTGGAGGATATAACTAATAGTGTTGACCATTTTACAGACGGTACCACCGAGGACACAACGTATGTTATTCATGTCGGTACTAATAACGTTTTAAATTCTAGATCGGAAGAACTGCTGGCTAGGTATAGGGACTTATTAGAGCGACTAAAGGAGAAAACTAATAAGATTGTTTTAACAGGTATACTTCCTCGAATTATCCAACGAAGCGATTTCTACAGCAAGGCGACCTATATTAACAATAACCTAAAGTCTCTTTGCCAACAGGAAGGAGTGCATTTTGCAAATTTTTGGAACAGTTTCTACGGCAGGAGGGACTTGTTCCTCGAAGATGGACTTCATTTAATGACGTTGGAGCTGCGCGTTTAGGAAGACTATTTCATAATACTGTCTCTTCTTTTCAGGCTGCCGCAACCCGAACGGTCCCAGCGTAAATTCCACAAATTTCCCCTGCGCTCGCGAAGGTGTCGCAATTACAAACAATTTGAAGGTTCTATCCTTAAATGCTCGTAGCCTACGAAATAAAATAAACGAATTTTTTTCTTTAATTGCTTGTAAAGACTATGATTTAATTGCGATAAATGAATCGTGGCTTAGCACTGAAACACGTGACTTTGTAGGGGAGTATCAAATTAAAGGTTATAGACTTTTTGTTAAAAACAGAATAGGTAGGCGAGGAGGCGGTGTTATGTTGTATATCAAAGATAATATTGCGAACGTTATAGAAGTAAAGCACTCAATTCCAGAACCGATAGATTCGACTATAGCAGAACTTAAATTGAACGATTTCAAACTTCTTGTTGCGGTTATATATAGGCCCCCTAATCAAACAGCTGATACGGACGAAGCGTTATATCGTGAACTAAAGAGAATAATCGGTAGTGAGCAGGCTTTAGTTATGGGTGACTTTAATTGCGCCAACGTGAATTACGATACAATGCAGGGAGACGCGGAAGGTAATCGTTTAGTTAATTTTCTCGAGGATAGCTTTCTTATTCAAAAGGTTGGGGAACCTACGAGGTTGGACAGTATTTTAGATTTAGTAATAACTACGGATGATAGGCTAATTACTGATCTTCAAGTAATAGAACCGTTAAGCAATAGCGATCACAATATGGTAGAGTTTGTCCTCTCAGTAAGTCACTCGAAACCAACTAACTCGACTAAAATTCCTAACTTCCAGCACGCAGACTTTAGTAAATTTCGAAATAAATTTTCACACGTCAATTGGGAAAACGTAATGGGGAACTCCAACGCAAAACTAATGTGGGAATCGTTCGAAACGGTATTTAGGACTATAAATGAGGAATGTGTACCGTACAAAATTAAGCGTGCGAAAGTAAACAACAAGCCCTTGTGGTTTACTTCTAGAGTAGGAGACATTATAAAGAGTAGAGATAGGGCTTATAGGCTATATAAGTGCGATAAAGATAATCTGTTGTTACGAAACAACTACATATCTCTAAGGCGTGAAGCGAAAAGTGTAATAAAAAAGTCCAAGCGCGAATAGCTCGTGACGGTAAAGAAAACCCCAAGCGATTCTTTCAATACGTCAATAATAGAAATCCAGTAAAAAGTGTCTTGGGGCCTTTGAAAAATGTAAACGGAGATCTAGTTTCTGAAAACAAGGAAATGGCTACCTTGCTAAACGAATTTTTTACGTCAGTTTTTACTATAGAAGATGTAACGAATATCCCTACGGTCATAGACATAATACCTTTTGATAATGGTAATATTTTGGATAATATCGTGGTTAGTGAAGGGAGTAATGCGCTATATTGATAAAATGAAAACGCGTAAATCACCGGGCCGGATTCCATATATCCCATACAACTAAAAGAATTAAAAGATAGCATTGTTGTGCCGCTAACAAAGATTTTTAATGCGTCTATTTCTGAGGGGTGCGTACCAGATAATTTCAAGTTAGCAAACGTAACACCTATCTTTAAGAAAGGCGATAAAGGTGCGGCGGGAAATTATAGGCCAATCAGTTTAACGTCTGTTGTAGGTAAGCTACTGGAATCAATAATTAGGGATCGTATAGTCGAACACTTAGAAGTGCATAAACTAGTTAGAAATACGCAGCACGGTTTTAGGCGAAACAAATCTTGCTTAACTAATCTTTTAGAATTTTTCCAAAGCGTGGTTGACGTTTACGATAGACATAGGGCGGTTGATGTAGTGTATTTAGATTTTCAAAAAGCGTTTGACACCGTGCCGCACAAAAGACTCATTGAAAAAACTAAGGCTCATGGAATCAGGGGTGTAGTAATAAATTGGCTAGAAGAGTGGTTGCGAGGTAGGAAACAGAGGGTGGTCGTTGATGGAGCGGAGTCGTGTTGGGCTAATGTAGCGAGTGGCGTTCCTCAGGGTTCTGTATTGGGCCCCTTGCTTTTTCTTATATATATTAACGATTTAGATGTCGGCCTAGTCAGCACAGTTTCAAAGTTTGCGGATGACACGAAGCTGGGTGGTAGGGCGATTAATGACGAAGATAGAGGTAAAATCCAGGAAGATCTGAATAAAATCGTTGATTGGTCAGTCACATGGCAAATGAGATTTAACGTTGATAAGTGCAAAATTTTGCATATAGGTTCGCGTAACGGTAATTTTGCGTATAGTATGTCAGGGAAAGATTTAACAAGCGTAGAGCAGGAAAAAGATTTAGGAGTTATAGTCACTGGTGATTTAAAAGTAGCGAAACAAAGTACAGCAGCGGTCAATAAGGCGAACAAAGTGTTAGGTTTTATAGCTCGAAATTTTGAGTACAAATCGCGCGATATTATAGTTCTCTTTATAAATCATTAGTTAGACCCCATTTGGAGTACGCGATCCAATTTTGGAATCCGTATATGCGCAAAGATATAGACAAAATCGAAAGAGTTCAAAGACGAGCAACTAAGATGATTCCGTCGCTTAGGTCAAAGTCGTACGAGGATAGGCTTAAGGAGTTAAAATTGACAACACTCGAGACTAGGAGGCTAAGGGGTGATCTAATCCAGGTTTTCAAAATTATGAATGGGTTCGATAACGTAGATAGAGATAGCTTTTTCGAAATATCTCAATATAATAGGACTAGAAATAACGGGTGTAAGTTGACAAGTAGAAGGTTCGAGACAGCAGTTGCAAAAACTTTTTTACGCATAGAATAGTAAATAGCTGGAATAGTTTGCCGGTAGAAGTAATTAGTAGCACTTCTATAAACATGTTTAAAAATCGATTAGACAAATATGTTGATAGATTGGGTATAGTTTAAGGTAGTAAAAGTAAGGCTTTGTGGTGATCGATCCCACAGCTCAACACAAGTGTTGTGGGATATAGGGAGGCAGCATCTTGGGTTAGGGGATACTCTCTGTCCTTACACACCCCATTTAAAGAGATTCCTCTGCCGAGCGGTGCCCCCCATAGTACTGTGAGGTATTGAAAAACTCATGATCTTCACTTGCCCCACAAACACCTTGAAATGGGAGACCCAAAATGGGTGCACACACATTCTACATTACTGTACAGTCTTTACAGCCACACCTACACTTTTCCTCCTAAGTATATATTGTAATGTTTGTAAATTTTGACTTGGTCCGCAATCGATATGGACCGTGACTTATTTTTCGTTGGCAAGGTACTAGTATTGATGGATACCGTAATGAAATTGACTGGATTCTTTGGATCTGATATATTTGCATGTTGGTTATAAATAGATATAGAGTGTAACATATTTGTGGATAGTAGTCTATTATGACTTGATCCTCTGGATCCAGAGATTCTATCTTTAGTTTTAAATCGATAATTAATTAGTTTAAATCGATAATTAATTAGTTTTAAATTGATAATTAATTAGTTATGCAAAAATTGGTCGTTGCCAATGTACAGGCAGTTTTTGCATAAATTTCTTATGTTCTTGTGGTTCGGAACCCACGTAAAATTGTAGGTCCCCTCCGCCACCACGGAGGACATACACAATTACGAACACAGTTAGGTAGACCAACCATGAGTGGATCCTAGGGTCTTTGTTGGTCTGTAACATTATAACATTATAACATTATATATATATATATATGTATGTGTGTGGTGTGTGTGCGTATATATATATATATATATATATATATATATATATATATATGAAAATTATTTCACGAAGGTAACACGTGAAAAATATTTATATATACAGTATATATATATATTTATATATATATATATATATATATAATTATTTAGTGATGGGACGATGCATCGCAATCGCAATCGCGATACAATCGCACATTTTTTACAATCGCAATCGCAATTGCAATCGCATTTAATGAGTGCGATTGTTGCGATTGTGAACAAAAGATTTAAATCTCTACAAAAGTTGCTATGAAAGCTGCTCTTTCATGCGTACTTAAAGGAAAGTTTAGCTAACAACAATACGGAATAATAAATAAATAATAAATAAGTCAAAAACAGAAATGAAAACGAGTTGCGAATTAGTTGAAAACAGAATAAAAAATTGGTTTAATAATAACAATAAGTACACCTCTTTATTTGCTCTATGTAAAATTGGAATGTTAAAAAATCAAGCTAACCCTATGGGCCTATATTCTTTTTCAGAATACGCATTATTGGAAGAAACCAGCCATGGTAAATATGACGTCAGAGTTGAAACGCGAGTGGGCATTGTTTGAGCCTGTCTCGGCAGTGTGCTTCAGACAGTGTTGGAGTGAGGTTGTCTGAGGTTGTCGAATCTTTTGTGGCTTTGTGCACATTCTTTCGGGTTTAAATTAGCAACATTATTTGATCACCATGAGTGCCGTTTGGAAATATTTTCAAAAAGTATCTAGCAACTCTGAATTAGCAAAGTGTTTATTGTGTAATAAAAACTATTCGCGAAAAGGACGTAATACCACAAATTTGAAGAATCATTTACGGTCAATGCACTCTGAAGAGTATAAAGAATTAATTGCTATTGAAAATGAAGAAGTAACTGAGAAGGACCAATTAAAAAAAGTGCAAACTCAGACACCTTTGCAAAAAACTAAGTGTGAAGTTAAAACTAAAAATCAAACTCTGTTTAGTTGTCTTGAAAAAAAGAAAATATGGGATGTTAATGATCCAAAATCGAAAAAGGTAGACTATCGAATTGCAGAAATGCTCATTATGGACGACTTGCCTTTCAGTCATGTCGAAGATATAGGTTTCATGAGGTTGATGAACGATACATCTCCGCAATACAAACTAAAAACAAGAAAATTCTACACTAATCTTACGTGTAATGAGATTTATGCCGCTGTGTCAGGTAGAGTTAAAGAAATGTTGCTGCAACTACGTGATGTGAAGATGTCTTTCACTACCGATGCTTGGTCGGATACATCTGCAGGTGTTTCTTTACTCTCTTTAACATGTCACACAATTACCAGTAACTTTGAAAGGATGGAATTAGTCCTAGGAGTTCAACGTCTTGATGAGCGGCACACAGGTGAATATATTTCTAAAACTTTTGATGCGATGCTTGTTAAGTGGGACATAAGTCAATCTTCCGTCCAAGCTGTAATGAGAGATTCAGGGGCTAACATGAAAAAGCCTTGTTTCTATCAGGAATTAAAAATCTAGACTGTACTGCCCATACGTTACAACTAATTGTCAAATCTGGATTAGAATCACAAAAAGCAGTAATAGAGCTAATTTCAAAATTGAGATAGATTGGGACACACTTCCATCACTCAACAATGTCGCAAGATGAGCTAAAGAGAATTCAAGAGCGCTTAAATAAACCCAAACTCTCAGTTGTTCGCGACGTCCCAACAAGATGGAACAGTACGTTTCATATGATGGAGAGGGTTATCGACTTTAAAGAACCTCTGAGCTTGTTCTATGCTGACAATTCTAAAATTCAGCACCTAACAAAGTCGGATTTTGACCTCCTCGCCAAATGTGTGCGCATTCTGAAACCTTTTGACGAGATAAAACAATTAAGTGACTATTCTGCTTCAATATCAGAGGTTATTCCTTTGATCGCATTATTAAAACATACTCTGAAAGAAACATCACCCGAAGAAGATCATGGTGTTAAAACCATGATGGATACGATGCGTTCAGAGCTTGACAGGAGGTTTGAAGGATTAGAAGGCAATGATAATTATTCTCTTGCAACCTACCTCGATCCAAAATTCAAGAGCAAATTCTTCAGTCCAATAGATGTGATGCGAATAAAAAATCGTCTAGGCGTCCTATGTGATGAACTAACTTCACAACCAGCAGCAAAAAAACCGCGGATAGAGCTGGTGACGCCAGTAATTGAAGCTGAACCTTCTTCACAGACTGGACCAGGAGCTACATCGATACATATGTCACTGACTGTTTTACTGGCCTCAAGTAGTGACGACGAGAGCGAGTCAGAAATAAGCAAGACGTCTAAGGATATCATCGAGTGCTACCACAAAGAAAAGATGATCGGGCAAGGAGATAATTCTCTGTTGTGGTGGAACGCCAATCAATCAAAATATCACCACCTTAGCATGTTAGCAAGATCCTATCTCTCTTGTCCTCCAACAAGTGTTCCAAGTGAACGTTTATTCAGTGGAGCAGCAATCATCTACGATGAAAAACGAAATCGCTTACATGGTGAGACGGCGAGAAACTGCTGTTTTTAAAATATTGTCTACCATGTATACAGTTCAAATATTAAAAAAATAATAAGAAAACAGTAAAATCACTTTCTAAAAGGGAGGAGGTTGGGGAAAGTGGTTGGTGGGGTGCATAACGCGTTGGGTCCTCGTTCCCGCATCCTGGAAATGCACATTATGATCATGTGTGGCTGAAACGCGTTTAGGTATATTGTCTCTCATTTCTTAGTTGATAAAGTAATGAAGGATTCAGTACCAGTATCAAAAAAATCACGGATGGAGTTGGTGAAGCCATTGGTTGAAACTGGACTTTTCTCACAGACTGAAGCAGGAGCTACATCAATACTTAACTCCCTGACTGAGGTAGGTAACGCGTTTAGGTATATTTAAAGCATAAATGAGCGTTATGTGAGGCTAAAGCTAAAACATCGCAATCGCAATCGCGCGCTTTTCAAATTCTGACAATCGCAATCGCAATCGCAACAGCGATTGTATGAAATATGACAATCGTCCCATCACTAATATATATATATATATATATATATATACTTTGCAGGAAGAGGTTAAAAATCAAATAGCAGAGTTATCAGTTGCCTTATGACTACAGGGCTTGACACTCAATTTTGAACCTTATACCCTTAAACAATAGAGATTGAACAGAAGAAAACTTAAAATAAATATTTCATACATGAAAAAGGGTTTAATAGACAGAAATAGACCTATACGAGAGGATGTATGGGTCTCAAAACATACAGCCACAACAACTTGTGGTGTGTTCTCGGAACCATTTTTACGTATAGCTAGACGAATACATTTATTTATTTCTTCAGGTTAAATATAGATGTTACGAAAAGCAAAAATCAGTTTAATTATGATTCAATACTTATACAAATTTCTGAATTAATATTTGTATTATATGAAATTAGAATAATGGAAATATTAACTAAATCAAAATAAATTGCATCTAATTTTCAATTATAGGGATAACTTATACTTTTCCAATTTTGAAGTCAAATATTTTATCAATCGGATAAATTAATGTTTTAATTATTCATCCACCGAATCTGTTTTTCTACCTCTAAATACACACTTAAATATTATTATTATTATTATTATTATTTTATTATATAATCGTATATGTATACTTCTGTTAAGCTTATTTAAATTAAATTTAAATTTATGGAAGCTCAGCCTGCGATCTTGGTACATTTCTGTAACATTAGTTGTTTTCAGAGTAGTAAATAAGTTTTATTCTCTCTAATAATAATAATAATAATAATTATTATTATTATTATTATTATCGTAATTAACTATTCATCTTAAATTATTTTCTTAACCTTTATTATACAATTAGTTTCAGATCTACGAGTCGTAACTATTGTTGTATTTCTGACGGAAATTGCGGAAGCGATTCTACAAATTTGTTTCGACGAAGGAAGGTATATACATACACATATCTATCTATCTCTCTATCTATCTATCTATATATATATATACACACACACACACATATATATACATATATATATATATATATATATATATACACATTTTAACTGCAAACAACACACAATATAATTAGTGTAAAGAACGACGCTCATTCTCCCTCCTCATCTTGTGCGGAACGCTCTTCTACACAAGCGTCGTTCTTTACATTAATTATACTGTGTTGTTTGCAGTTAAAATGTATATATGTAAGGCATGCGAAGGTGCCCCCTCAGGGCATTTGATTCCGCTCGTATGTAGGAGAATTACGAGTACTGACTAATCTGGGTCCTTGGTGTAGTGGTTAACATATCCGACCGGCAATTGGATGATCCCGTGTTCGATTCCTGGGAGGTATCTCATTTTTCATTTGCTCGTTCTCCCTCCTCATCTTGCGCGGAATGCTCTTCTACACAAGCGTCGTTCTTTACATTAATATATACATATATATATATATATATATATATATATATATATATATATATATATTATATATATATATATGTGTGTGTGTGTGTGTGTGGTCCAAGATAGTATGGTAAAACTTTAAAATGTCAATCTCCTCAAGGCTGCTCTTCTTACACTGTAAGAGTAACGCTCACACAAAATTTTGAGCAAATTGGAGCAGATTTAAAGGTCGCTACAAATTGAACATTTTTCATACTAGAATTATATTGATTTGGGTAATTCCTTGTGTATGTGTAAGTATGTGCGAGTATGTGTGTGTGTGTAATATATATATATATATATATAATATATATATATATATATATATATGCAGGGTGTCCCAGATGTATTGGAGGGGTTTTATTTGGCTATAACTTTTTCTTTTTTGTTTAATTTATTTATTTTTATTTTCCAATTAAAGTACCCTTTTGTGCGATTAATGAAAATGGAATCCTGGACAGTGCAACAAAAAGTGGCTATTGTGGAACTTTATTTGACAAACAACTCTTCCATCGTTGCCGGTCAAAGAGCTTTTTGATTAAAATTCAACACACGTTCTGCTACTTCTGATCAAGCTATTCGATGGTATGTTGCTAAATTTCGTATGGGAAAGGGTCAGGGAGACGAACCACGGACTGGGCGGTCCTCGGACAAGCCGAAGTCCAAGTCGGGTTGAGATGGTTCTTGAAAGCGTTGAGGAAAATCCACATCAGTCCGACGACGCAGTCAGGAATTAAACATTACAAGAAGTTCCTTACATCGAATTTTAAGAGAGGATGTCAATCTTCACCCGTACAAAATTCAAATTGCTCAAGAACTTAAACCACAAGATCATCAGAGTCGGATAACGTACGCTAATGCAATTTTAGATTTACGCAATGAAAATTAAGATTTTCACCAGATATTAAATTTGTAATTAAAATCGCAATAAATATATTTTCAAATAGTACAAACCTTTTTTTATTTGATCCCCAAACAAAAAGGTTATAGCCAAATAAGCCCCTCCAAGACTTCTGGGACACCCTATATATATATATATATATATATATATATACAGGGTGGGTAAAAAAAGTGACCCCTTGGAGGTTAACTGTCATATTAAAAAAAGGTAAGGGGACTAGAGCTCTCAAACTTCATAGATGCTTACCTTAGCATGTTGTTCGTCTTAATTAAGAAGTTGCTCGATGTGTCTCCCTTCCTGCTCAACGCAGGCCTCCAAACATGGACGCCACTGATCAATACACCTGTTTACATGTCGTTGAGACCTTCTTCCAGCCGAGCAGAATTCTTTCGTGTAGTTCATCTATGTCTCTCATATTGGTACCAGGGATGTAAACTTTGGACTTCAGGGCTTCCCAAACACCATAATCTATTGGTGAAAGATCGGGGCTACAAGTCGGCCACATATTCGGTTCGATAAAATCCGGTGTTTCGTTCTCAAGGAATGTGACAGTTTGGCGTGCTCTGTGAGCAGGGGCTCCATCTTGTTGGAAAGTATGTGTTTCACCACTAATTCTTAGAATATCATTTAGATAGAGTGAAAGATATGCTTTCCAACAAGATGGAGCCCCTGCTCACAGAGCACGCCAAACTGTCACATTCCTTGAGAACGAAACACCGGATTTTATCGAACCGAATTTGTGGCCGGCTAGTAGCCCCGATCTTTCACCACTAGATTATGGTGTTTGGGAAGCCCTGAAGTCCAAAGTTTACATCCCTGGTACCAATATGAGAGACATAGATGAACCATGCGAAAGAATTCTGCTCGGCTGGGAGATCTTAACGATATGTAAACAGGTGTATTGATCAGTGGCGTCCACGTTTGGAGGCCTGCGTTGTGCAGGAAGGGGAACACATCGAGCAACGTCTCAATTAAGACGAACAACATACTAAAGTAAACATCTATGAAGTTTGGGAGCTCTAGTCCCCTTACTTTTTTTAATATGACAGTTTACCTCTAAGGGGTCACTTTTTTTACCCACCTTCTATAATACTGTACATTACATTCATGTACTCGCACATATGCACAAATACTTACATATTACATACACACAAACACAGACACATATATAGTATTATATACACACACTTATATATATATATATATATATATATATATATATATATAATACACGAGGCTCCAAAAAACCTTAGCCCCCCGACCATGGCCTAAACCATTAGAGGTACAGTAAAACTAAACATACCTTACAAAAGAGAATTTAATCCTGCATTTAATGAGAAACAATTAAAACTTGGTGTTCCCGCCATTGGCTTCCAAGACAGCCTGAATTCGCTTTGGGTAGTTTGCCAAAAGTGACGTGAATAGATCTTGATCGTTACGCAAATTTGCTAAAACAGTTTCAATGTGTTGCGTCATTGTATCCTTCGAAAATCGATTTTCTGCAGGTTCTTGAAACAAGAGACATTCAACCTTGTCCTTTATAACTGATCCAATGTGTTCACAGACGTTCAGGTCAGGAGAATTTCCTGGCCATTCTTCATTTCCAAAGAAATCGATCTCATGGTTCCGCAACAACTGTTGAGTGGCTAATGCCTTAAAGCAGGGGGCCTTATCGTGCAGAAGTGTGACCTGATCGACATCTATAACATTGTTTGGGTTTCTTAGAAAAGGAATGACATGCTGGGATAGAATAATATCACGAAAATACTGTCCATCCCAACTCTGACCATTTGGCTTCAGCACCCACATGAGCTTCTTTGCAGTGAATAAAACAAACACACCAACACAGTCTGGGCTTTATAATAATTCGCGATAATGTTCATTGTCATCGATTTCATCTGGTGTTGTGGCCCACACTCGATCATTTTGGTAGTTAGGCCGACGTGTTACGTAAACAAAAAATTCATCGGAGACAGCTAAATGCATGAAATCATCCACATCCCAATCTTCAAGATAATGGGCAAACCACATTCTGTCATCGATGTTAAGTTGAGTTTTTCTTGGCTTTGGAAGTTCATGCCAAGGCTTTAAACCTTGCTTATGACGGTACAGTCGAATGATCTCACCACTAACGATCTTTCCTCTCAACACTTCGATCTCTCTAGAAAGTTTAGCACAGCTGTTTTTCCGCTTACGCGTACCGCTTTCAATGATGTCCTTTGTTTCCTGAGAGAATGGCAAATTTGGGCGCCCAGATTTGGTTGTATCCATTTCACATTCATCCAAAGTTTTATTCCAATTTCTTTTGACGAAGTCCTCACTTCTTCGCAACTTTTTGGCAACCCATGAACGTGTTATAAAGGTGGCTCCAGCATCACGAGCTTCCCGAAATGTTATTGCTCTTATGCGATCTATCACGCGTTGCCTCTCCGAATCACCAATTAATTGAGAAGCCATTATATTATCACTTTATCAGCTAGAGTAATTTTAATACCTGCAATAAATAAAGAATTTTATATATTTTTATAATCACTAAAAACTATTTCGATATAAGTAAACATGTGAGCTGCAAATGGGGGGGGCTAAGGTTTTTTGGAACCCTTTATATATATATTAATCTAGGTTATGAGAGATAGCTGTAAAGGATAAACAATATACAAAATTATACATGTACAAAACCCACATATTAATTCGTCTTGGGTTGAGTGAGCTTGAATCAAGCAGTGACTTCATTCACCCTGGGTTTGCAGATTTTGACAAGGAAAGGCTGGAAATGTGGGGTCTTTTAATGCAGTGTGTAGTAGGCAGCTCTATGATGTGGGTGAAACATTGATTTCGTGATAAAGCAGAAATAAACTTCATATATTTTTGGTAAGTAAAAATCTCATTAAATATATAATATGTATATATAAATGTTGATTATTCATATTAAGAATTATTTTAGAATATTTAGGAGCTACAAAGCTGTCCATGCATATATGTTGAAATGTATATAAACTATAAATTAGTGTATATATTAAATATTCTTTGCATATAACTTCATATGTATAAAATATATGGAGCATATCCATATATAATATAGTCTTATTATGTACATTATACAATAAATATACAAATGAATGGACGGAGCCGCATTTAAAATATGCGATTTTAGATGAGGTTCTTTTCTTTTCATTTACATACCTCATTGCAGTAAAGAGACTGATAAATTATAAGTTCTTTATTATATAGTTATAAATGCAAGTTATTAAAAAATTGATTTGTTTTCTGTTTGTTACAGTCACTCATTGCCATGGTGGACGCCAAATGGCCGACCCGAAGTTTTGCCAGTACCTGGCTCATTGGAAAACCTACAAAAGATCTTCTAACCTCGCGATTACCTTCAAAGCGTGAAGTGTTAAGCGAGTTTTTCTTTCATCATATCGAGGAAAAACGAACATTCACTGCAAGTTTGAAAGAGACTGTCTCTGCTGTTCTTTATATCTGGGATAAAGCAAGGATTCCAACTCAAAGATCGGAAAATGCTGAGAGGAAACTGAGAAAACTATTCGAACAATATTGCGCTCTAAAGAAAAATAGAAAGTCATCCTCAGAAAGCATACAAATGAATGTGGCAGTATTCATTGCTGATATTGAAGACATTTTCGATGTCGCCAGAGCAGATGCCTTAAAGATAATGACTAACGAAGAGGACAAAGAATTCCTTATCAAGCAGAGAGAAGATTGTTTCTGCGCCAGTTTTGGAGGCATTGATCGAGCCTTGGCTTAAAAGGAGGATCGGAAGAGGCAACGAAAAGAATCTGAGTATAATAGGAAAAAGCGAAGCGACGATGAAAATCAAAAGAAATAGCAACTTATGGCATCTGACAAAGTGATAACTGATGTGGATTCTTCCTCCTCGTCCACGGATTCTGATACATCGTGTCGTCCATCTACATCATCATCGAACCCTCCTTCCAAGGCAAGAAAGCAGTCATCTCAGATGAGGTAGCCCAGGCACTCGACCGTGTTAATCTAAGCGATCGCAATGCAGCCTTTGTTATTGCAGCATCAGCTAAGTCTATTGGCCATGATCTGGGCTCAATGTCATTTTTTCGAAGTACAATTCGTCGATCTCGAATTAAAGCTCGTGAAACTATTGCACTGCTGAAAAATCAAGTTTTTCTCCTGACACTCCGCTTCTGCTTCACTGGGATGGGAAAATGCTTCCTGATATAACAGGGGGACATGAAAATGTGGACCGCATCGCAATCGTTGTTTCAGGAGGAGGAAAAGATAAACTACTTGGTGTTCCACTCATCCCTCACGGAACGGGACAAGCACAAGCTGATGTCTGCCTCAGGATGTTGGATGAGTGGAGCTTGAGAAACCAGTTGCAGGGGCTTGTATTTGATACAACAGCATCAAATACTGGGCTGATGGCTGGAGCTTGTACCCTGATAGAGAGAGCTGTAGGTCGCTCTCTGACGTGAATAGCATGTCGTCATCATGTGTATGAAGTCGTTTTGGCTAACGTATTTTCTACTATTCTTGAACCTTCGAAAGGACAAGTCTCACTGTTTAAGCGATTCGTGGCACAATGGCCAATTATCAATAAAGAAAACTTTATATCAGCAGGTATGGAACTTTTTGAAGAAAACTTGTGGGAACTTTGTCAAGAGATGATACAGTACCTCTCCGACGCTCTTCAGAACAGCAGCTTCTCAAGAGATGACGACAGTGAATTACTCCATCTTTCTCTAATTTTCCTGGGAGGAAGTTTGTCTAAGAAGTACAACATCAGAGCTCAAGGAGCTCTTCATCAGGCTCACTAGATGACAAAAGCTACCTAGGTTTTGAAGATCTTTTTCTTCCAGGAGAAAAGGAAACGCCCTTGGCAGTGAAGCATTCTTGGCAGTGAGGGCCCCTAGAAACGACCTAGCTTATCTAATAGTTATGGAGACTTATCCAAACAATGTTTTGGCTGAAATTGCACTCAAGGTATTTAAGAGATCTCTGATAACTCTCGGAAGAGCTGATTGGACTGTCACTTTTTGACGTTGGTTTGGACAGCAAAGTAAAAGAAAATGTGATTACAAAATTATCTCATCCTGCAAAAGCGAAAGGTCTGAAGCGCCTCGATTCAAAGCTATTCAAAACAGCAAACCAGGAGCGTCCACAGGATCAATTAAGTAAGGGGGCACTTCCAAATACAGGGGGAGCACAAGTCTTTGCGAGCGTCAGAGGCGCGAGCTCTAGGGGGGTCCGGGGGCATGCTCCCCCGGGAATTTTTTTAAATTTACGTTCTCTGGGACAGCATTTCCTGCCTTCTGGAGGCAATTAGGCGGGCAAATTATAGGGCTTCAAATACTGAAAAATAAGGAATTTTTTAGACATCCTTTGTATGTCCATGATAGAGTGAAACCAGATACACAATAACTTGGTAGATATACAAGTTTATTATTCTTACATAACATACATATAAATAATTGTCATGGGACTGAGAAGGTTATTGAAGACAGTATTCAGCTCTTTAAGTAATGTACAAGATATCCTTCCTAACGATCTCGTAGTCGCGTTCTCCACAACAAATTTTACATGTTTTAATTTTAATCACAGGATTTTCGCTTCATATCTACAATATGGGAAATTATACAATATAATTATAATATATATATATAGTAACCAATTGCTATCTTCAAATATTATGACTGGATTTTGGGTTTATGATAAAATCTACTGTAAGCAGTTGACGAAAAAACGAGGGGGCACCATTGAAAAACGAGGGGCTTGGCCCCGTGGAGCCCCCTCCTGTGGACGCCCCTGCAGCAAACCCATTGGAAACTTACGTCAGCGAGAAGACGGCTCAACTCTTCGATGTACTGGATAAAAAGGGAAAGAAGTTTGCTCAAGGGTTTCTTTCGAAACCACCAAGTGATTGGCCAAGTAACAACAACTACGAGTTGTTGAAAGAAAGAGCATTGAAGGTGAAGGTTACCAATGACTCTGCAGAAAGAGCGATTGCTCTTATTCACCGGTACAATACAACGCTTACCAAAGATGAGCAGCAAAAACAATTACTTCTCCGCATTGTTGAGACCCATCAACGAACGTTTCCTACCCGCCTCTAAAGCGTCTTTACAGAATTAAAAGCCATTTGCATGTTCTTTTGTCAAATTTCGTTATTTTTCATTTAAGAGAAAATTATTCATTTTATAGCGACCTCTAAATCTAGTCAGAATGAGCTCAATTTTGTAGCAATTATCCTTTTATAACTTCAAACAAGGGCAGTCTTGAGGAAGTACAAAATTAAAACTTTTATTTCTTGGACCACCCTATATATATAGATATATATATATATATATATATATATATATATATATATCGGCTATTGATTGGTGGCACGGAAAACGCAGTTTAATAATAAACAGGAACACCAGAGAAAATACAAACATCCTTCAAGGTTTAATAGTACCAACGTTTCGGAATGCACTAATTCCATCTTCAGGGCTAAAACAATAAAATTCCAAATCACATACAAAATACAAATTGCTTAATAACAATTTAAAATAAACTTTAAAAATTATAAAAAGTAGCTAAGAAAATGTAAAACATTAAAACTAAAAGGTAAATAAATGTGAACTTAAAAAGTTAAAATTATAAAAAAGTAAAAGCATTAAAACTGAAATGTAAATAAAATAAACTAGTACCTTACCCAAAACATAGCAGATCTATCGATGATTCGTCAGAATTTAGGTCTGGTTTTAGTTTATAAATAAACAGAGACTCCATAATTTTAAGCTTAAGGTCAGAGCTTCCGGCAGCAAGTACGGTGAAATTAGACTGTGAAATTGGGTGGTTATTGTTGTGCGAGTGATTACGTATGAGAGAATTAGGTGGTTTGCCAAGGGGTAAATTTGTACGGACCGATTTACCGAGATGTTCGTAAATACGAGATTTTAAATGTCTTTTAGTTTTACCTATATATGACCCCATACAGTGGTCACACTTGTATTGATAAACTATAGATGACTTAAGAAGTGTAGGAATAACATCCTTGTATTTAAATAAATGGTAAATCGATTTAGACGGGGTGAATATAATTTTTATACACAGTTGTGGGTAGAATTCCTTGACAATTTTAAAAGTTTGTTTCTAATGTTAAAACTTGAGGTTCCCATATAGGGCAAAGTGAAATACAGGATATCTTTGGGGACTGTAATTAAGTCTCTAGTTGTAGGGCTGATTAGTCTATTTAAGGTTCTGCCTATTGTAGTCTCCACCAGTCTAGAAGGGAAACTATTCTTGGCAAGGAGTTTTCGGATGAAATCTAGTTCATCGTGTAGTTTGAAGTAATCTGAACAGATATTGAAAGCTCTATTGGTCAGAGTCGAGATTAAATTTCGTTTGAAACCTAAAGGGATAAAGGAAGAAAAGTTCGTAGTAAGATTGGTGAATGTCGGCTTTCGGTAAACCGAAGTTTCAAAAGAGGAATTAGTTTTTATTATCTTAATGTCCAAAAAGGACAGAGAGCTATTAGATTCAACTTCTGAAGTAAATTGAATGTTAGGGTGCTTAGAATTAAGGTAATTGCGAAACAAAGGGATATGGTCTGGTGATTTAAACAGGAGAAAAGTGTCATCAATATATCTTCTATAAAAAACCGGTTTAAAGTTGGAAGGACACTCATTCAACCATTTGACTTCATGATGACACAGAAACGCGTTAGCTAAGGTGGGACCAAGAGGCAGACCCATTCGAACACCTTCAGTCTGTTTAAAATATTCACCGTTGAATATAAATATAAGGTCTTCCACGGAAAATTTTAGTAGTTCTTTCATTTGGCCTCTATTAAAACCCTGCACAGTATCAGTATTATTAAAAAGATTGTCAATACATATATCAATAGTTTCTGCAACAGGCACATTGGTAAATAAAGATTTTACATCGAAGCTAGCCATTGTGTAAGAATTATTATTTAATGAGGTAATTTCTCTAACGAAAGAAAAAGAATCCCGTGCTGTATACAAATTATAAGTTATAGGTGATAGTATGGGAACCAAGAATTTTGAAAGGTTATAACTAAAAGTTCCTAGAGCCGATAAAATTGGCCTAAGCGGACAATTAGGTTTGTGTATTTTAGGGAGTCCATACATAATGCCTGGGCTGGATCCAGAAACAAATAATTTAGCAAAAACCGTGTCTGAGATTATATTATTAGATTTAAGTTTTCTAAGATACCTATTAATTTTATCTTCCTGTTTTAAAATTAAAGCAAAAATGTCACCAGTTACTTTAGTAAATCTAGTTGCATCATTTAAAATATCTAACATTTTATCGACATAAACATTCCTGTCCAAAAGAACAACGCCATTGCCTTTGTCTGGTCTTGTAACCACCAATGATTTGTCCAAAGACAGATTTCTTAGACTTTGAAACTCTTCCACCTCCATATTAGATTTATTGCCATAAGGGTTAAAAGCATAAAATGAAGTAAAAGCTAAATTACGTAAATTATTAGATAAAAAGTTAAAACCTTTACTATGTGGGTCAAAGAATGAATGTTTAAAAAGGTCCTTAAAAAATAACTCAAAGTTGAGGAAATAATTGTAAAAATTAAGTTTCTTTGGAGTAAGAGAGAATTTCAGGCCTTTACAAAGGGCAGATTTTTGAATATCACTGAGAACTTTGGAAGAATAATTAAAGATGAGATCATTAGCTGCTAGATTATTACTCGTATTATATCCTAATTTTTGGAGTTTCCTGTTCTGAACAAAATTCACCCTTGCAATACATTTCAAATTGCCCGTCTGAATGACGTTCAAAAGATGTGTTGAATCTATACCAGACACCAGAGACTTAAAATCACAAGTAGACCGATTAAGATCCCGATTACATTCATTACTGAGCCTTTTCTTAAATTTAATTTCTGCATCTAGTAATTGTTTTTGACAGTTCCTATAGGTTTCACTTTTTTGTAAATGAAAGTTACTAAGTTTGAACCTCAAAAAGCCAGGAATCAAACCCTGGTTTCTGCAGCAAGTAAGGAACCGCAAATCACACTGAAGTTTTCTAGCCTTGTAGTCAAGTTTTTCAAGTCTTCTATACATGTCAATGCTGGTCTTCCATAGCGTTTGGTGATTATATCGGCTATTGATTGGTGGCGCGGAAAACGCAGTTTAATAATAAACAGGAACACCAGAGAAAATACAAACATCCTTCAAGGTTTAATAGTACCAACGTTTCGGAATGCACTAATTCCATCTTCAGGGCTAAAACAATAAAATTCCAAATCACATACAAAATACAAATTGCTTAATAACAATTTAAAATAAACTTAAAAAATTATAAAAAGTAGCATTCCGAAACTTTGGTACTATTAAACATTGAAGGATGTTTGTATTTTCTCTGGTGTTCCTGTTATTATATATATATATATATATAATATATATATTATATATATATATATATATGCTGCACACACACACACACACACACACACATATATAATATAGGAGAGGAGGGGCGACAAGCTTCACATATATATATACATATATATATACAGGAACCGACATCGACCAGGAAACGACCATCATTTAAGGAAATCGAACACGAAGATTAGAAGAAACCCGGTAAATGTATTATACACAAATATACAAGGCCTCTATACGGACCATGCAGACTGCAAATTACAATACTTGCAAAATTTAGCTCGGAAACCAGCATAGATATCATAGGCCTAACGGAAACACTTACATAAGTGCGAAAAAGGCTGTGAAAAACTGCATCGAGAATACTGAAATAGCATTGCTGGACTACAACATATACAGAGCAGATAGAGTGGCTAGACGAGGAGGAGGGTGTTGTATCTACGTGAAAAACACTTACACATGTGAAGTGAGGGTAAAGAAATCAAACAGCACAGTTGAAGTTATTATATTAGAAGTAAAAGAACTGAACCTAACCATTATGAACATCTACAGACCACCAAACACCACAAAAAGTGAATTCCAATTTGCTACAAATGAAATAGAAAACATATTAAAATTACTTGAAACTCCAGCAACAAATATTCTAATTTTCGGAGATTTTAATTTCCCATTCATATCATGGAAGAAAAATGACGAAGTTATATATGTTGAGAAGTTTCATGGCAACATTACTAAAGATGACAGAACCCAAGCAACAATGCTATTAGATATTATGGAACATTACGCCCTTACCCAGGAAATCTGTGAAGCCACGAGAAAGGAGAACGTTTTGGATTTAATGTGGACAAATAACAACGAGATAATAATAAATAAAAAGTAACGCGCACAAAGTTCTCCGACCATAACCTCATCGATATACAATTGAAGTTAGCACCCAGAGGTCCGAAAACGCATCCCAGAGAGGCAGATGGAATATTTGAAGGCTTAAACATAAATTCAAAGAAAGTAAATTGGGAAAACGTAAATAAAGATTTAAAGGAGCTAAATTGGGAATTGCTACTACACGAGAAGACTCCACAAGAAATACTATGTATAATAGAGACGGAAACCAAACCTATAATACTGAAACATATTCCAGAGAGACAGGAAAGAAAACGTAGCAAGCTCGAGAAGAAAATCAGGACTCTATTCAGGCAACGAAGACAAACCGTAAAACATCTCCACAGATGCAGAACTGATGCAAAGAGACTCAAACTAGAGAGGAAACTTGGCGAAATAGAAATGGACCTAAAGGAAACATTCATACATAAGACAAACGAGGAGGAAAACAAGGTAGCAGAAAACTTAAAAAATAACCCAAAATACTTCTACACTTTTGCGAAAAGGAAAATGCAGTGTAAAGAGAGTATTGGACCGTTGATAGACGGGGAGGCCGAATACACAAATGACCCGAAAGAAATAAGTGAACTGCTTAGGGAACAATTTAAATCTGTGTTTAGCACCCCTAAGTCCGAGATGGAAGTGGAAAATCCAGACGAGTTTTTCGACATTGAAACAGATCAACCAAGAAAAAATCCCGGAACAAACCTATTAATGGACTTCGAGTTCACGGAAGGAGATGTAATTACGGCCTTATCACAGATGCGAGACAATTCAGCGCCAGGGCCAGACACATGGAGTGCCACATTTCTGAAGAAATGCAAAGAGAGTATTGCAAAACCGCTATACTTACTATGGAGGAAATCACTCGACACAGGACGAATTCCACTCCCCTTAAAGAACGCTAATATTGCCCCCCTATTTAAAGGTGGTAACAGAACAATGCCCAAAAATTAACGGCCAGTGGCTCTCACCTCACACCTTATAAAGTGTTTTGAACGCATAATTAGAGCCAAAATTACCTACTACCTACAAGAAAAAGACTTATACAACCCAAATCAACATGGCTTCAGGGCGGGTAGATCATGCCTGTCACAGCTACTAGACCACCAGGAGAAAATATTAGGAACATTGTGTCGAGGACAAAACATTGATGTAATATATACTGATTTTGCTAAAGCCTTCGATAAATGTGACCATGGAATCATAGCACACAAACTTAAGGATACAGGAATTACTGGAAACCTAGGAAGGTGGATATTTAATTTCTTGACGCAAAGAACGCAAAGAGTGGTGGTAAACGGAGTTAAATCGGAAGTCTCGGAAGTCGTGAGCTCTGTTCCACAAGGGACAGTATTAGATCCCTTGCTGTTCATAATAATGATTGCAGATATTGATGCAGATATTAAGGACAGTATTGTATCATGCTTCGCAGATGACACGAAGATATGTAAGGAAATATTGAACGAAGATGACATAAGAAAACTACAAAACGACATTGAAACATTATTCCAGTGGACAGAAGACAACAATATGAAGTTCAACGAAGAAAAATTCCAACTTCTAAGATATGGTAATAATAAAGAGCTACAGAAAAAAGGGTACAAAACTCCGCAAGCCAAACAGATAACACCAAATCCACAAGTCAGGGATCTTGGAGTAATAATGTCGTCGGATGCAGAATTCAGAGAGCACTATAAAATCAAAATCACAACGGCTAGAAAAATAATGGGAATCATCTGGAGGAGCTTCCGCAGCAGAAAAGCAAACATCATGCTCAAATTATGGAAGAGTCTAGTCCTATCAATAATTGAGTATTGCTCAGTACTCACAAGCCCACACAGAAAAAGAGACATTGCGAGCATTGAAGCTATACAAAGGACTTTTACGTCTAAGATAGAGGAAACGGAAGGTGAAGACTACTGGTCTCGACTACAATCCCTGGAACTCTACTCTCTTGAAAGAAGGCGAGAGCGGTACACAATAATATACATATGGAACATACTTGAGGGCTCTGCTCTGTCCCTAACCTTAGAAATTAAATAGAAACAAACTGGAATGAGAGAAGAGGCAGATTTTGTACGGTCCCAGCTGCGGTGGGAGAAGGAGCCATGAAAACGAGGATGGAAAATACCCTCAGAATACGGGGCCCAAAGCTTTTCAATGTCCTTCCAAA
>JAJOZX010000026.1:1875000-1997500 GCA_023014485.1 Bathynomus jamesi | reverse complement strand
AAGAACTGGTAGCCTTGGCCTTTTATGATGATGAAGTGCCTACTGAAACGAAAAACAAAATTGTAAAGGCCTTGCAAAATACAACAGAAACTCTTCCTGCAAAACGGGCTTTTCTAGATCCTGCACTTATTCCAACGAAGAAATTAGAAGATTTTGTCATCAAATACTCAAAGATTCTTTACAATAACAGAATTTAGTTCAAAATTTTTATTCAAAGATGCTAAAGAATGGCATAATGATGAAGAGTATAACTCCGCTAAGAAATCTATCAAACAGTGGAAAGTCGTGAATGATATAGCGGAAAGAGGAGTAAAATTAATGGATGAATATAATAAAATACTAACACATGACGAAGATCAAAAACAATTCTTGCTACAAGTAGTGAAAAACTACAGGGCTGTTTACCCTGATAGAAAGAAAGAAACATTGATGAAGTAAGGACAGCTAATGTCTCAAATATCATGCTAGTTTAATTATGCATGCTTGTGGTTATGGTAGGACCTACGGGGGAGCTTTCCACATTAAAAAAAAGCAATGCGCCTTGTACTGTACCCCCTGGGTGGTGTGGAAAAATTTGACAATTTGAGTCGTTCTGTCAATTTTTAATTGCTGGTAGCAACCCCTAAAAATTAAAAATTTGCTAAAATATTTTAGGATAGTTGTTTTTATGCTGAAATGAACCATTTAAAGGGTTGAACACATTAAAATTAAAAAAAAAAATTTTACCCCCATATTTGAATCACCCTAAATTATTATATATATATATATAAAACGCGATAAAAAGATAGCTAAGTTTGTGCTAAAAATACTATTTTTAATATATCCACCTGAACGAAAACTGGCTGTTGAGTTTTCTTAGGGTATACCATTTTTAGCCGAGATTCTTTCTGTACATGTATTTGAATTGTAGAGAAACTTTTATCAACAATCTTTCTAGCTAGTTCCAGTCATGACGAGCACCTATTTACATTTCTTCAATTAATATTTCTCTAATTTAACGTCTGTTAGCAGCTTCCTACTTTTTTCTCGTAATAATCTGTTTTTTTCACTTTTCATTCGCGCCAGTCAAACATACCATTTACAACAATGTGCATCCGTACCTGTTTGTAGCAAGCTGATCCAATCCACAATCTTTACAAACTCAAGCATACAGTTATACATCTTTGCACGAATAAACTGTTATAGCTTTATTACTTTTATGTTCACAGATCTCATACAAAACACAACAGTTTCTGTACAAAACGTTAATAAAGAAACTTTTTCAAAGTCAATATATGTATGTAATCCACCATACGCTTTTTATACATTTATTTAAAACGTAAAACTTAATAACTAGTCATACATATTTACAAAAGTCAAGGCTCCGCCGTACTTTATAAACACGGGAAAACGGATAGCGTGGCCTCCACTATGATTTTGAACAGCAAGAGAACCGGGAATAATTACACACTATTATTTACTATTTACTGACTTTTTATTTGTGCCGAAACAATTGAACAAACGGGGGAACACGAGTGCGGATTATCATTTACTATTTACTGACTTTTTATTTGTGCCGAAACAATTGAACAAACGGGGGAACACGAGTGCGGATTATCATTTACTATTTACTGACTTTTTATTTGTGCCGAAACAATTGAACAAACGGGGGAACACGAGTGCGGACTATCATTAACATTTAATCGCAGAGAGAGACCATTAACTATTCTAAATTCACACTAACATATTACTAACAAACACCTAACGACGAAGCCCGCCCGAAGACTGAATTGCCAAAATTGGGCATTTCACTTTGTCTCAGCCCATTGCAGGTATTGCCAGTTAGGATTTTATATTTTTAATTTCAAACAAAACATTATTAATTTCTTATTTACGTACAAACCATAATTAAATTTCTTATTAAACATTATTATCTTCTTTACTAAACAAAACATTATTAAATTCTCACGAACAAAACATTATTAAATTCTTATTAGACTTTATTATCTTTATTTAAAAAAAAACAATACACGACACTCTCAAGCACACGCTTCTCTATCTATTCCTTACTATACATACATGCATCTTATGCAGTACACAACCTTTCAAAACAAGGTATAGTTTTCATCAGCCTCGGAGTTTCGCACTTGGCCCCTCTTTCCTGCATTATATACTGTATATATATCGAGGCATTGTGGTGAACAAGCATATGCAGGCAGGAACACTTTAACAAGATTAAAATTAGTCAATTGTTCCTGAATATTATACTTTATAACTCCTCCTAGTATCTTACCTACCAACAATGTTAAGCTAATGTTGTTGTACTTTCCCGCATCCTTTCTGTAAATGGGCACAACATCTGCTCAGCTACCTCTGCATATTTAATAATTTCTAGTAATAAATTACATCTTTCTTTCATGAAACCATCCAGCTAATTAAATTAGCTAATATTCCAATGTTCACCAGAACAGTTGGTAGGACACTTCAAAAGCCACCCTTGTGATAAAAATGTTTACAAAAAAGTATTTATATATTTCTACCAAAGTGGAAGACTTTGTAACTAGGATGACTTGGCATACTTTTGGGCCATTTTCATGTTTCGACATTTTACTGCCTACTAGCATCGTAATACTTATTTGGTAGATAATTTTGGTTAGAAAACATTTGATTATCTCTGTTATATATCCATTGAAGTAGTGGTAGGAGTTCTGGCTTTTCTTTGAAGATTTTGACTCCAGCCACAAGTTCAAGCAAACACCTCATCTGTCCAGGTATTTTTACTGAAAATCTAGCTCATTTCAAGCACCATATCAGTATTAGGGCTACAATAAAACAAAATGTTGTCACACAGATTCATTTTCTTATTGTTGCTAAATCTTAATACGGAAACAAAAAAGGAAAAAAACTTAAAAGAAATTCAAGTTTTTAATTTGGGATATATTGTTGAAGGAAACACAGGATTTCTTTGCAGGTTATTCAGTGTGTAAGGCTGTAGGTTTGTATTTAATGTTTTAATAACTATACATTCTCGTGAGACTAGAAGTAGAATCATTAGGCTTAACTGGGTTTAGCCAGTAATTTGGTGTCTAGAGTTATGACAATTTATCCTATGCAAGCATATTTTAGATATTAGTAAACACATTTAACATGGAAAAACATGTAATGTGATTATGAATACGAGTCTTTTTGTCTTACTATAATCTTACGACCATATTTAAGATTTTGTGCAGAGATTGCATATTTCAAGCATTATTGTTATTCTTATTATCATTAAGATCATAAAACTAAAACATATTTTTCCCTAAATTAAAGTAGTGAATCTCTCTATTTAAGATCGCTGTGTGAACGAAACCAAAGCACACTTGAGGTGTTTCATGTGTAATACTTATTAAATAATAAAGAGAATCAAATTTTAGCTGTTAAGTATAATGTTAATTGGATATTAATATTCAGCGAGGAGAACTTGTGAATTGCGTTTGTCACAGACTCACGACCAAAATGTTCTAAATCTTAAGAATTGTAATCTTTCAGAATTAATGTGAAACCTTATGCTATTTTGGGGCTAATGAGACATTATTAACTTATAAATAAATAATATATTACAGGAGACAAATTATTATTTATGTTTGTAGTGTATTACATAAAACTCTGATAACAATAATAATGATAATGATAATAATATTAATGATAATAACAGTAACTATACCGGCTTAATAAATTGTTGCCAATAAACAAATAGTGTGATTATAATTATGACTATGTATGATCTGTAACAATATCGTATCATCCCCAGTTTGCTAGCCTATAAATTAGCCACATTAAAATCTTGTTAACATAGTTTATATACATGAGAATAATTCTTTTCTCTGAAAACCATCATCATAGTTCGTCGTTTTAATGCATTAGTATTTTATAATTTTTTTGACGATTCTGATGAAATATACGATGGAGAAATGAGTTTCAATCTCTTAGTTATAAATTTTCGATGTGTTAATTCCAAATAACCTTATTGAAATTCGCCTATCAGGATATATATATATATATATATATATACCACGATGCTACGATGGACTGCTGATCGGAAGGTCGTGAGATCGAGTCGGGGCGAGGACTTTGCAATTTCGGAGACCTCTGGTGGAGCATGGTTCGCATTTCACGTTAAACTGTAGGCCTAAAGTGGTGCGACGAGCTTGACCTTCATCAGAATGAACATTTCGGTCGATAGCATAACATATAAGTGAGATCACCAACCAAAGCCTACATATGAATATATAAATATATATATTATATCTTAATTACTTTAGAATTGTATTAATACAACGCACACAGCTCAAACCTTCGTCATGGAAATTTCTTTTAGATGGAAGATATGGAAATACAAAAACCGAATTCACATATTTCCTCTTTTCAATAAAAAGTTCAAAACTGAAAGTCGCCGTGTTTGACTTTAAAGTCCACCCGCAAATTTCTTGGAAATATGACGTCATTCAAAACAATTAGTTCCTTATATAATTTGCTGATTTCGGAAGCCCAATCATTCAAGACCGAAGTATTTTTTTAGAAGCAACTCGGAAAGGAAATTTAGATTTTAAATAAAAGCAAAGCGTACTTATCTCTATTCATTCCACCATCACATTACAACATGTAAGTAATTTCATACAAAATTTAAAGTCCTTGAGACCTCTACACTTATTTTAAGTTCACTATCCACCTAGATTTTGAGAGAAGCTTCACGAATTTGACTTTACTGGTTATGGATAAAATCTTGACAGCTTTGCTATTTTGTAGATTTACCACCTCATTAGCTCTTTTCCTCGATTATTTGTACATGTACATATTTATGTATATATTGAATGAGTTTTTCCGCGAGCACACACACACACACACACACACACACACACAAAGGAAACAGTCAAATGTATGGGACTCCCACAACTAGGATTCACCCCAAACACAAGTTCGCCAAATATGCAGTGTAGGATTGAAAAGATAATTTTCTCAATACCAGTTCCTTTATTCTTTGAGTGTGCTCTAACCTTCTTAACTTAGATTTACTTCACGCCAATCTATGAACAAGCATTCTTCTGTCAATCGTGTGTGTTAAATATAAAATATCACGACTGGCTAGGTATAAAGGTGGTTTTAGGGACTACTTCCAAGAAAGCAAAAGCTAATTGAATAACTTACAGTAACTAGTCAACTTTTCAAATTATCTTAACTACTTAATTTTCAAAATATGTGCTAACTTAACTTGGATCTTTTCTGTTTGGGGGCTAGCAGCGAATTTTAATGAAAATCGGTATACTAATGTAGTTTTCGTCACTGATTTCAAAAATAACTGTCTTTTATTTGGAGAAATGAAAAACAAACATGTTAGAGCACTTTAAATAATTAATGTGTATTTAACGAAAATATAATGACAACCAATCGTCAAGGGCGTACAGTTGACCTAACCGGGCATTCAATTGACCTAACCTGGCATTCAATTGACCTAACTGGGCATTAATTCTCGATTTTTTCTGCTACTTTTACAGATCTGCCGGGATCCTTCAAAAAATGTATTCTTCGTAAAGTTGCACTTTTTACCGTTTGACCGACGCTTTTGGCAACGAAAGAACTGGGTATTTTTGTCAAAGGAGCACACTTTCCCACATTAAGAGCACTTTTTCATAAACAGTAGCAGTTTGTGACTCTGGCTAAATTTAACACAATCCTCTGTAACTAGTTTAAGCTAGTTAAAACACATATTAATTATTTAAAGTGCTCTAACATGTTTGTTTTTCATTTCTCCAAAAAAAAGAAAGTTATTTTTTAAATCAGTGACCAAAACTACATTAGTATACCGATTTTCATTAAAATTCGCTGCTAGCCCCCAAATGGAAAAGATCCCTTAACTTAACCTAGTTAGTAAGCTCCCCAAATTAACTTAACTAGTTAATCTTGAAAGTTAATTGGCCCAACCCTGATATCTGATGTTGAGAAAACCGGTGTAATTAAATTTAGCGCACCTACACAAGTGTGCAGGAAGTATTGCTTTACGAAGATAGTATTTTAATACACTGGGTTTTGGCAGGTCTTAAACTAAGTTGGTAAGACAGGACGAGTCAACATTATTTTTAAGAAATCATTAAATTCAGAAAATTGTTCGAAAAGGTGTAATACAAGTTTTTTAGATCACCTGAAGATCAGGGCCCCCAGCCTTCTTTAGTTAGCCTTATAAGGCTATGGGACACCGAATCCCAGACCAGGACCAGTGCCTTTGAAACGTGCAGATAACGAGCTTGTACATCTCACAGCAGACATGAGGCGCCCAGTGTTTGTCCTGATCACCAACTTTGCATGCGAAGTATAATTCATAAAGCTTTTTCACATGAGAAGTCAACTTCCTTTTATACTGTTTTAACGTTAATGTCCCACAAATATAACAAAAACTGTCTGGCGATTTTTTGCACTCTCTAGGCATTGTAGCTTAACATCAATAAAAACCTGTAAAATAAGAAAATGATAGATCAATTTGCAATTTCACACAATATAGACGTTGTCGGTGAAATATACATAATTTGATAGATGTTATTCAATAATACTCACTTAAGCACCGATTTATGATAAAGTATGGCTGACAATTTTGTTTTAAATGATTAATGAAAGAAATTTTTCATAAAATCAAAGTGGAAACACAGAGCCGAACACCACCACCACAGCATATGCATGACTGAACAAAATGTAAAAGATGCGTTCAGAGAACCAGTGGTTCTCAAAATGATACAATGAAATAGGGTCATTTTCATAAAATCGGCGGGTGATACAAATAAATGAGTGTTATTTTCGCAATCTACGCATATAATTAGCCATAAAAATGACGATCTCATTTCCGTTTTTTTTTCACTGTTGTACAGTGTTATTAGAAATGTCTTCATCGGTAAATGAAGTGAAACACTGATTCCATCAAAACTGACATAATTTCGGCTTCTTCCAGGAGTAAATCACATTCTCCACATATATTAAAGTACACATATATATGATAAAACTACAACTGACCTCTAAAAGTTACCGACGTGAAACGGAAGGGCAATATACAGAATTTGGGCTTCCTTCGGAATCCCTATCACTTCCCTTTACGTTTCCCCAAAAATTCCCGTAGGCTTAGCAGATATATGAGAAATTCAAGAGGAATCGTAGGGAAATTTTTTACACCTATATATGTGTGTGTGTGTGTGTGTGTGTGTGTGTGTGTGCAAAATTTACCCCTACCATTGTCATCTAATGGTATTCTCATATTTGCCAAGTAGATTTTAATAAAATGTTGTCCATTGGCTGGAGTGCAGGGGGTAAGCAACGTAAAGAACCTCTGGACGCGAAAGCGTTAAGTTTTCCCTCGTTTACCTGTGCGGGACTCCAATAAACCTTAGCCCCCCGACCATGGCCTAAACCATTAGAGGTACAGTAAAACTAAACATACCTTACAAAAGAGAATTTAATCCTGCATTTAATGAGAAACAATTAAAACTTGGTGTTCCCGCCATTGGCTTTCAAGACAGCCTGAATTCGCTTTGGGTAACTTGCCAAAAGTGACGTGAATAGATCTTGATCGTTACGCAAATTTGCTAAAACAGTTTCAATGTGTTGCGTCATTGTATCCTTCGAAAATCGATTTGCTGCAGGTTCTTGAAACAAGAGACATTCAACCTTGTCCTTTATAACTGATCCAATGTGTTCACAGACGTTCAGGTCAGGAGAATTTCCTGGCCATTCTTCATTTCCAAAGAAATCGATCTCATGGTTCCGCAACAACTGTTGAGTGGCTAATGCCTTAAAGCAGGGGGCCTTATCGTGCAGAAGTGTGACCTGATCGACATCCATAACATTGTTTGGGTTTCTTAGAAAAGGAATGACATGCTGGGATAGAATAATATCACGAAAATACTGTCCATCCCAACTCTGACCATTTGGCTTCAGCACCCACATGAGTTTCTTTGCAGTGAACAAAACAATAACACCAACACAGTCTGGACTTTTTAATAATTCGCGATAATGTTCATTGTCATCGATTTCATCTGGTGTTGTGGCCCACACTCGGTCATTTTGGTAGTTAGGCCGACGTGTTACGTAAACAAAATATTCATCGGAGACAGCTAAATGCATGAAATCATCGATATCCCAATCTTCAAGATAATGGGCAAACCACATTCTGTCATCGATGTTAAGTTGAGTTTTTCTTGGCTTTGAAAGTTCATGCCAAGGCTTTAAACCTTGCCTATGACGGTACAGTCGAATGATCTCACCACTAACGATCTTTCCTCTCAACACTTCGATCTCTCTACAAAGTTTAGCACAGCTGTTTTTCCGCTTACGCGTACCGCTTTCAATGATGTCCTTTGTTTCCTGAGAGAGTGGCAAATTTGGGCTCCCAGATTTGGTTATATCCATTTCACATTCATCCAAAGTTTTATTCCAATTTCTTTTGACGAAGTCCTCATTTCTTCGCAACTTTTTGGCAACCCATGAACGTGTTATAAAGGTGGCTCCAGCATCACGAGCTTCCCGAAATGTTATTGCTCGTATGCGATCTATAACACGTTGCCTCTCCGAATCACCAATTAATTGAGAAGCCATTATATTATCACTTTATCAGCTAGAGTAATTTTAATACCTGCAATAAATAAAGAATTTTATATATTTTTATAATCACTAAAAACTATTTCGATATAAGTAAACATGTAAGCTGCAAATGGGGGGCTAAGGTGTTTTGGAACGCCTTTTTATCCTTGTATTAGGTCAACGCCTGGGTTTCCGAGTCAGATGGCACGGGTTCGAATCCTGATCGAGATAAATTTTGCATATGCGAAAACGGCATTTATGCGTTTATATTTTTTCGTGAAATAATTGTATATATATATATATATATATATATATATATATATATATATATATATATATATATATCTATATATATATATATATATTATATATATATATATATATTATATATATATATATATATGATGTGGAGGGGATAGAGAAACAATATTATTTCCTATTTTTTGGCTCATTTTCTTGAACATTGGTCTCGAATGACGCAAAATTAATTAATTTTAACTCTATAACGACCATATGATTGCTGACTTCATATTTAGGTTAATAGAAACCAACCATCTTTAAAGAAAATAAAAATATTGAGATCAATAATCCTCTAAAAATATGAAATGCAATTCAAATTTGCTTTTAGTGGACGACTAAATTTATTTGAAAATTCATACTTTTCACAGTTTTCCACAGTTTTCTTTTAAGGTCAAAAATTAGATAATATTCTACCTTGTTTTGAGCGAATTAAACCCAAATTGAAAATATTCTTTGTGAAAAACCGCCAACTCTCTCCGCGATCTTTTTCAGTGAGGAGAAATTTTTTTACACTCACTGGTGAGTTTATAGAAAAAAAAATAATACTTGTTTACAACCACCAAAATACTCGTTAACTATTTGCTAACAAATACAAATGTTTAATTCAATCATGCTATTCTTACAGTATAATCAAGCTTATTTTTCTGGTACAAACATATATATATAAGTATATATATATATATATATATATATATATATATATATATATATATATATATATATATATATATATATATATACACCGCACGATGATTCCTCAATTCATGGAGGTTAGTCTTATTGGCTAATTGCGCTCTCCACTTCATACTGGCAGATACTCCCGGCTTACCTGGAATTGTTCTGAGCCAGGCGTCTAGTTTTCTTTTCAAGATCTTAGTGCTACAACAGTTGTTTCTTTGGACAACTGGTTGAACAGTCTCGGACCTCTGACAACAAAGCTATTTTCTTTCAGGGTTGAGGATGTTCTCTGTCTAGTCTTTAGTTTGGGAACATGATACATTCTTCCTTTCCTACTTTTCACTGCTGTTTGAATGGTTATAGGGTTTAAAGTGAGATTAGGGACTCCATTATTTTCCGTGTGTAAAGAATGATGTACCTCTCTTTTGTTTCCAGCGAATATAAACTTAATTCATGTAACCTTTCCCAGTAATTTAGTTATTTGCCTTCCTGTCCCTTCTTTTAAAGGTTCTCAGAATCTGCCCAGTTATTCTTTTTGCTTTGTTTACTGCTTTTATTTTATTTCAAATTTCGCTTCATCAGTCCAACTCCATAACTCCAAAATGTTTAGCTTCATTGTTTCGCTGAATTACCTCTCCATTTGGGACATAGTATTCCATGGATTTTAGTTCCTCCCTTCTTCCATGTAGTTCAGACTCGTTATCCTTTGGTGAGGCATGTTTTGTTGCCCTGTGGTCCTCCTAGAATTTTCTCTTCTTTTTTTATCTGTTTTGATACATGTCCCGATATCGTATGTAATTTCTTTCTGCATTTACTCTGTACAGCTCTCGGATCCCCGTGTTGGTTGACCGTCTTTGTATTTGTTGAATGATATTTAGAAAATGAGTTGTGCTAGCTACATCTAAAAAGTTTATTACCCCGTTTGCTGATGGTTTTGGCTGCTCAACTGTCGTGTTCCTTTGAGTGTCGTGGTAACGGCATTTTTTTCCTGTACTTGCATCTCCCTTGTCTTGCATAATTTTTGCAGATACTAAGGTGGTGGAACTTGCGTTTTTTTTTTTTTTTTAATTTACAATTTCTAGTTCCATAAATTCCATTGCATAAATTCGGATGTGCAAAGATACATTGCCCGCTCCTGTATCTGGGATGCTCTTTTGCATAATATTTGCATACGATATTCCCTACGTTTTTAGACTTTATCGTCTTTTTGTTATTATCTTCATTTGGTAATTTCACCCCATCACAGTTTGTGTTTGTTTCTTTTATTTCTTCCACAATCATATCTTCTTTTCGTGTTATCTTTCCCTTTATTTCTCATCCTCACCGTTTTCCTTCAGAACATTCAGTTCATCTTTTTCTCCCATTCTTCTCTCTTTCTATATCGCATTCGTATTTTTCATTGCCTTAAATACCGCGAGCGAGCTTACACTCTATGAACAGGAATCACACAAAAATTTGATACCCGTAATTTGTTTCGCGTGAGACACAAGAGATATTTTCCTATCATCCCAATTCATACATTTTAAGTTATGTAATTTTTTGACAAAAATCACACCTGATTGCTTCGTTTTCAGTCGTTGCTAAGTTACATAAATTGCAAATATCGTGTGAATTCGGACCCATGGCCATGTTATCTATTACCGAAATCATTCAATAAAAAAAATTCTTTTCGTTTGAGTGGTAGTCAATTACGTGAGTTACCGTTTTCCTGTTTTGTTCCAAACTTTTCACAGATGACTAAACTAATTCAACTGAATATATATTTTAACTTGCGATACTTCGTGTAAACGATATTGCACTTTCTCATTTCATTTAATAACTAATATCAATATCTAACTAATATCAACTAGAATAAGCCTCCGAGATGTATCCCCTTGTTATTTTAATATTAATAAAGTGAAAAACAAAGCGTCTATTCCCCACGAGGTATAAAGAAACAAACTATACTGTGTATATATATACACCTTTCAATCTTTCAAATGTTTCCTCATTTCACGAAGGTCAAGCTTGTCGCACCTCCTCTCAAGTTGGCCTGGTGAAGTAGGGAGTTGGGTTCTTGTACTCTCCACATCACATAGCTAGGTACGCCCGGCTCATCAGGGATTGTTCTGAGCCAAGAGTCTAATCTTCTTTTGAAGACGTCCACCGCAACACCATTCGTGTTCCTTAGTTCTTTGGGCAGCTGATTAAACAGTCTTGGTCCTCTCACAACAAAATTATTTTCTTTCAGGGTTAAGGATGTTCCCTGCCTGGCTTTAATTTGGGAACACGAAACAGTCTTCCTTTTCTACTTTCCACCGTTGTTTGGGGAGTTATAGGGTTCAGAGTAAGATTAGGGACTAGTTTCTCCATTATTTTCCAAGTGTAAATAATGGTGTATCTCTCACTCCTCCCTTCCAGTGAATATAGGTTTAATTCGCGTAACCTTTCCCAGTAATTTAGTTCTTTGCACCCAATGATCTTGGCTGTGAAATTTCTCTGAATCCCTTCTAGTTGTCTAATGTCTTCTTTTTTATATGGGCATGCTAGGACCGAGCAGTATTCTAATTTGGGTATGATCAGGGTTTTCAGTAGAGGAATCATTATATTCCTATCCCTTCGTTTAAAGGTTCTCAGTATCTGCCCAGTTATTCTTTTTGCTCCGTTTACTGCTATCTTATTTTCTGTTTCAAATTTCGCATCATCAGTCATTACAACTCCTAAATCTTTTGCTTTAGAATTTCTCTGAATTTTCTGTCCTTTTGAGGTATAATATTCCATGGATTTTAAGAAGTCCTCCCTTTTTCCATACCGTAACAATTGAAATTTCTCTGTGTTAAAATTCATATTGTTGTCTTCTGTCCACGTGTAGATTCTGTTCATGTCTGTTTGTAGAGATCCTATATCTTCCGGGTTTCTTATTTTTCTACTGATCTTTGTGTCATCGGCAAAGGATGTTATTGTGCTGTCTCTGGTAACGTCCTCATCTATGTCAGTTAGCATGATTATGAAGAGTAGTGGAGCGAATGCAGTTCCTTATGGTACTGAGCTGAAGACCTCTGATTCTGATGAAGATATTCCTTGTACTGTAACGACTTGCCGCCGCTCACTGAGGAAATTATATATCCATTTCCCTACTTTTCCTGTTATTCCCATATATTTCAGTTCATGTATTATGATTCCATGGTCACACTTGTCGAACGCTTTGGCAAAGTCTGTGTATATTACATTATAGTTTTCAGTACTTTCAAGTGCATCAATAATGTTGTTGTAGTGTTCCATTAGTTTTGATAAGCATGATCTGCCTGACCGAAATCCATGTTGGTTATCATTTAATTTTTTCTGAGTTTCTTGAAACCCATAGATTTTCTGTCTAACTATTCTTTCAAATGTTTTAGTGAGATGCGATTTAAGCGAAACTGGCCTATAGTTTTTGGCCTCGGATCGATCTCCTTTATATAGTGGGACTATGTTCGCGCTCTTCAGGATGCCCGGTATTTCTCCCGTATCTAGTGATCGTCTCCATATCCAATATATGGGCTCAGCGAATGCATTCTTGCCGCTTTTGATCAGTGTGGCATTCCATTTGCCCGGTCCTGCCGCTGAGTGTGCTTTTAGTTTCCCTATAGCTTGTGTAATATCATCCGTCATAAAGTCGAAGTCCATCAGTTTGTCAGGTTTGGGATATTGAACAATGATTCGTACTGAGCTCTTAATATTTCAAGTACTTCTGTTAGATCATCAGATAAAGCACTCTCTTCATTTTTCAAAGGTCCGATAATCGCGTGGTTTTTCGACTTCCTTTTTGCAAAATTATAGAAGTACTTTGAGTTAACCTTTATCGCTTCTATAGCGTCGTCTTCTTCTTTTTCTGTATGCTTCTCAATTTGTTCCTGTATGACGCAATCGATACTCTGCAGTTTATCATTTAATACTTTTCTGATGTTGTTGTCTTTACATTTACTTAATTTTACACCCCCTCTTTTTCTCTTTCGAAACAATGACCTCTTTTTTTCTCTCGAATCTGCTTCTCTTTCCTCTTTGTTGTATTTTTGGGATATGTCTTTCCACAGTTTCCAGCGTCTTCTCCTCTAAGGTCATTAGCATCTCTTCCGTTGTCTTGGCCTTGAAGATGGTTTTCCAATCTATTACTTTCATGATGGATGCAATACCTCCCCAGCTTATGCTTTGGAGTGAAAATTAAAAATTTCAAATTTCCTTCTTTCTATTGTTCGTGTTCTTTCCTTTCCTGTTGCTTTTATATTGGGTGTTGTTTCAATAATGGTGTGGCCCGACATTATAGTTGGGGATATTTCTACATTATCAATTAGATTACTGTTGTTTGTGAATACCAAATCTAGGCAATTGTTTTTTCGTGTGTTTTCTGTTATTTCTTGTGTTAACAAATTCATCAGCTAGAGCCAGCAGCACTTTTACCTGCTCCTGATCTTCCCATGTGCCTCCCTTGTCCTAGTGTATACATATATTTTTTCCTATCCTTTTATATTTCATAAATGGAAAATTAAAATCACCACAGAGAAAAATATTTGGGTTTGGAGAGTGTAGATCTTTTACCCAGTTTCTGAACTCTGTAATGGAATCTGAGAATTTTGAAGTTGGCGTGTTCGGAGGTCTGTACATTACAATTAGTACCACATTTAATTTTTCAACTTTTGCTGCTACACATTCTACGTAGCTGTTTGAAGTACTTATAGTCATTTCTGTTATATGACTTTCGCGTGTGTAAATAGCACATCCTCCTTTACGTCTCACTGTTCTGTGGGCTCGGAGGATGTTATAGTTGTCAATTTGTATTTTTTTTTTGTCAATACAGAACTCACAGTTTTCGCAGTTCGCCCTGGCAGTGCTTTAGATAGGTTTCCGTGAGGCATGCAAAATCTGCCCTGGTTTCTTGCACGAGTCCTTTCAGGTATAAAACTTTGTCCAGGAAATGGTTTGATTTTAAGGCCCTGAATGTTGGCTACGATTATTTTTATTTTTTTCTTTATCGTTCTTACATATATGTGGTTCCGATTCGTTTTCCAATAGTGGTGCAGGTTTCGTTGTCTTGTGATCCTTCGAGAAGTTTCCTTTCCTTATCTGTTTTCTGTTTTGATACCTTTTGTCCCGATATAGCATGTGATGTCTTTCTGTATGCCTTCTGTAAGGCTCTCGGATCCCTGTATTTGTCAATTGGTTTTGCATTTGTTGGATAGTATTCAATAATTGAATTGTGTGGGCTACATTTAAAAAATTGGTAGCCCTCTTTGTTGCTGGTTTCGTCTGCTCACCTGTCGGGTTCCTTTGAGGGTGGTGGTAACGGCATTGTTGTCTGTATTTGCAACTCCCATATCTTGAATAGGTGTTGCAGACAGTAAGATGGTGGAACTTTCACTTTTTTTCAAATTTGCAATATCCTCTCGTGTAATGTGTATTACATAACCTGGGATGTACATAGATGCATTGCCCATCCCGATATCTGCAGTACCCTTTTGCGTAGTATTTACAGACAGTATTTTCTATGCTTCTATTTCTTGTTATCTGATTATTTTCTTGTTTTTAATTTTGGAATTATCATTATTTTTCTTTGGCTGTTTATTTCCTACGTTTTCGTTTTTATCTGTTTATCGTTTTCCTCATTGGGCCGTTTAACTACATCGCAACTTTTACTTAGCTCTTTTCTTTCTTTTATGTCTTCATTCCTTATTATATTGTTATTTGTTATTTGCTCTTCTCTTTCATCTATCCGGGTTTTCATTGGGACATTTCGGGACTCTTGTTTCCCCATTATTCCCTCTTTTTCTGTAACACTCTAATTCGCTTTCTCCATTTCTTTAAATATCGCAAAGGAGTTTACAGTCTGTGTACATGTGTCACACAGAAATTTGACTCCCGCGATCTGTTTAGAGTTCGAGATGAGAAATATTTTCCTATCATCCCAATTCATGCAGATATAGTCGTGTAGTTTTTGACAGAAATCACATCTGATTGCTGCATTTTCAGTTGTTTCCAGATTACACAAATTGCACATACAGTAAGTGAGAATTTGGACCCATGGTCATGCTATTCATTAATTATCGTAAAAAGAAATATACACACAATTTTTTTTCTTTCTTTTTCTTTTCCTTCCACTCGATGGTCACGGGCGTTTATGATCTTTGCGTTTTATGACTTTTTTCCTGCTTTTTAAACTTTTCTCGAATGCCAACCGTATTACGATCTAAATATATACGTTAAACTGGTGGTAATTTGTGTAAACTGTATTGCACTTTCTTAATTTTAATGAATTTCACTGATACTTTATACACTTTCAGGTGTAAACAGAATAAACCGCCGAATAGTTTATTCCCTTCTTATTTGGATGTTAATACAGAGAGAGACAGAAACACGTCCATTCCCCACGAGTTACAAGCAAATATTATATATATATATATATATGAAAATTATTTCACGAAAGTAACACGTGAAAAATATTTATGATGAAAAGAACCACGCAGGAAAGGAAACACAGAATGGTGCTTAAGCGCTTTCGTCTAATGACATCCTCAGGAACACTGAAGTAAATAAAAAGTTCGAGACTGTATATAGATCACAAAAAAAAATAATAATAATAATAATAAATAAAAATTGTGGGAGGAGCATACAAATTTATAAGGAAAAACTACCAATTTTAGCACTTTCCCCGTCTTGTCTAAATCCGTTCTAAACGAATTCAAAACAACAGGGTCAAGTGTAAAAAGACCCTGGCTCATGTTAAAATTATTTGTAAGTTGAATAATAATTTCTATTAACAATGTTGCTAGAGTGAAACAAAATTGAAGCATTATTCCAATCGATACAGTGGGATAACTCTGACAAATGGACGAAAAGGGCACTGGACGACTGTCCCGTTCTAACGGAATATTGATGCTGTTTTACACGCGTGTGCAAATCCTTTCCCGTCTGACCAATGTAAAAGGAATCACATTGTTTAAAATCAATTTTATAGATCATACCTGAATTATTGGTAGGACTATTTTTTACTATGATATTTTTCACAATATTGTTATATGAAAAAATAGTAAAAAATAGTCCTATCAATAATTCCAATAATAAATTTTGAAGCGATGGCCCACTAGAGCTGATTCGAATGACTCATGGACAACCTCCCATGTTACTAAGCTGGTATCATGTTTATATAACGTTTAATAAGCAAATTTTTGTTATTAACATTTATTAACACGATGTTAAAAGACAAGCAAGTGGGCCATAGTTCACCGGTTGGGAACCAGTTGGCTAGCCCCATAAGGATTAAGAAAGTGGTAACGGTTAAAATCTCCATGCATACACCCATGTACGCGCAAAGCCATCATGCCTGCAAAGTGGTGAAATGCTTCTAGAGGAAAGCGGTGAAAACAGGAATTAAGAACAGAAATCAGCTTTTCCACACCATGCCCTCACCCGTCAAGTGCATCCAACCCAAGAGAAAGAAGAGGAAAAATGAAATCATGACAGCAGAAACGCAACTCTATCCCACTGAATCCATGCGATGCGGTTTTTTTTTGTTCATTATGAAACTGTGTTTCTATAAAATATTTTTGTACCCTCTTTTTAAACATATTAACAAGACAGAAAAAAGTATGAGCACTGTGATGTGTATGTGTCTGTATGTATCTGCCAACTCTTTGAATGCCGCCGTTTCAACTTGGGTTTCCCATGGTGAAAGGTATTTATGCAGCAAGTGATATATTGAGTCGTTCATAATTCACGGTATTGTGCTGCCACGAGAGTAGAGAAAATCTCTTTCCGGCGAGGAATATCAGTGGGAGGTCCCTGTATCTATCCTCGTGTACTTGTCCCTTATGGAGAATAAAAGAGTTTCGTGGGTGATCACTCGTTGTTGTTATGGCGAATTCAAGAGCCTCCCACTTAGAGGTGTTTATAAGGCAAGTGATAAAAAAATGAGTTCCTCAATGGTTAATCATGTTATGTGCGGCACCATCAACCAGAGACGTCTCTCTAAAGTTGGTGGAGAATTAAGTGTAGGAGGAAATGTTTAAACAAACTCCCGCACGGTTACGTTATAATATTATTTTCTTAAATTATATTATATATTAGTACAGTCTTAAACTGTAAGTGTATTCAGAATTTTGTCCAGCCTATTTTCAAACGTGTTTACACTTTGGCTTGAAACAATTTCTGAGGGAAGTTGGTTCCAGATATTGACTATTTTATTGGAGAAGAACTTACCACAGATCTATGGAGGTATTAAATGTGTTTAGTTCCAATTTAAGACCATCATTTCTTGTCGGATTGCTATTAAATAAGAATAATTTCGTGTAGTCTACCTTGTCTATTCCAGTGAGCATCTTAAATACTTGAATAAGCTGACTGCGCAACCTCGTGGTCTCTAAGGTAAACAGATTTAGGCGCTCCATCTTCGTTGGTAGTTTTGCAATCTCATTGAAGGGATAAATTTTGTAGTCCTTGCTTGTACTTTTTCCAACATTTCTATATCCTTCCTAAAGGACGGAGACCAAAGTAACACATAATACTCGATTTGAGGTCTAACTAGTGAATTCTAAAGAGACATTACAATCTCCATCTTTCTAAATTGGAATTGTCTTTTGATATAACCTAAGAGAGAGAGAGAGAGAGAGAGAGAGAGAGAGAGAGAGAGAGAGAGAGAGAGAGAGAGAGAGGAATAACTTCATAGAAAGCTTCACTAAACGCAGAGTAACTCTAATTCTAAAACGAACTCCCCCAAAAGTAAGTACATTATTCCCATATTGTACATTGATAGCAAAAATAGGATTTCTTGTTAGAACCCCTTTTCAGGTCTAATTTAGTCGCATTTACTCAGACTTTTCTCTTCAGTTCCGCTTCGTTGTCCGAGAATTTAAATTTGTGAAAGGAAAAAGACAGTTTCATTCAATCTTTGGAACATTTTATGTAAAAATTAAGAAACGTTAGCAAGGTGTAATAACCTCCAAGATGGTTAAATTGGAAGAAGTAGAAATTATTTCAATTGCGCTTTTTAATTAGTATCATTATTGCGATTTTTCCTTTTTATTCATACAGTTATTCTAGTGAAGCATAATATATATATATATATATATATATATATATATATATATATATGGGAAAAATTTCACAATTAAACACGTGAAATGAATGAATGATACAAACCCACAAGGAAAAAGAAAAATGATTCCAAGGCCTTTCGTGTATTCATTCCCTGACGAGGTGTACTTCTGAATACACGAAAGGCCTTGGAATCATTTTTCTTTTTCCTTGTGGGTTTGTATCATATATATTACGGTGGCTGTATAAACATAATCTTCTAAAAGTTAAGTTCGGAACCCATAATATTGTTCTTACTCCCTAAAAAACTCAGAATACCAATTTGTATATAAATCGAAAATGTTTTAGAGGTGCCGCAAGAGTCCAGAAGATTTTAGCTTACAGTCTTTTTTGAGTTCAGCTCCAGCTCCCCCTCACCCATAAGGGTGAGATTATTCTCTCAATGGAGGGGGTTTCGTTGGTGCTAACAACTCATTTTCGCCTGGTTGAAGTTTGGAGACCTTCAACTAATGTTTTCTTTCTTGCATCTGAGAATGTTTTACGATGTTCCTCAACGACTTAAAGCAAAAACTGTCTCTGTTCCTCATTTCTCTTAAGAAAGGCGTTAAAGTCCTTTATCAATGCTACTCCCCTTTCTGCTATATCATTGACAACCTTCATGCTTTTAAGAATCTTGGAGGCGTTTTGATAATCTGGAATCTGTTCCCATTGAGTTGGATTTACAGAAGTTAGAAAGTCATCTTCCAACCCTAAAATTGAGAACAGTTGTCAAGAGTTTGCTGTGACAAATGATGACAGATCTTTTCCTTCAGCAATCGTTGGACAAATTCTATTTGGAGGGCATTTATCTCCTTCATTTTTTAGAGCTGCGACCATCAATCTCTTCATTTCTAAAGGTACACGATCATCAAAGAGAGACCAATCAAACGTTCACTTAAATACCACAAATGATTACCGAATGCCTTGCCTGCAGATTTGGAGACGACAGTGTCTGGGTAAGTTTTTAATTGCTGAAGGAGCTCAAGGTCATTTGCAGGAGCTAAAGTTGCTTGGGGGCATTGGAACCATCTTCTTAAAGATGATATTTCTCTTGATTTTAGACGAACCTGTGAACGGAGGAGATAAATCTTTATAGAATAAATTACGTTTGCTAGCCAACGTACACGATGTAGAGCACCTGGTTGCATCAGTGTTCTTCCTCGTGGGGGTACTTCTCCCAGAAACAACAATGTTAATTCTAAGGTTTCTCGGTAATCATCTCTTGGTTGACGTTCTTTTAGGTTAGTTTTACAGAATCCAATTATTTCCTTCCGTTCAGATATGTCTAAGGTCACTTCTTTATCACCAATCACTGGTTCAAGCTTACTCTTATCAATGTTACTCCATTCTAGCTGTAATCGCTTAAATAAAGCAATATCAGGTCCGAATGAGGGAAAGCCAAATACATTTCCAACTATAATCGCATGGATGTAATGACAACAGGCTAGATGCAGAAGATTTTTGTCCAATATTTGTTCAATCAGGATGCAGGCACCTCCTCTCTTTCCTGTTTTACTTTTCGTGGTATCAAACGCCATAGTTTTGATCTGGTTAGTTAAATTCCATTCTTTTACAGTTTCAACAACAGCCTTTGCAATTGCTTTTGCACTTTCGGAGGTAAGTTTAGGGACTGCAAGAAGCTTGCCGATATCTTTACCACTCACTACCACAGGCAAACGACCGGCATACCTTTTCCCTGTGGTATCAGGTAGCATCTTCCCATCCCAGTGAACTACTAGGGGGTTTTTGTTCTGAAGCAAAGTGTTCAATGATATTAGCTGAAGTTTCTTTTCTAATTTTCATCCTTTTAGTGCGAATAGAATCATCATTGATCGATAGTGACTCTACATCATATCCTAAACTTTTTGCTGTAGCAGCAACGATATGAGCTGCTGCTCGGTTGCTGGTCTTTGTACGGTCAAGAGCTTGCGCTAATTCGGGAGTCATTGTGTTTTGAGGTCTTGCTTTCTTTAATTGTGGTTGGGTGTCACCCTGAGAAAAACTTTTTAATTTTTGAGATGTACCATTTTCCGGATGGATCGACTCGTTATCACTACTGGTACTTGAATTTATTGTTGCAATTTTGCTTAGTTGATGTATTTCTTTTTCATGTTTTCTCTCGCGGCTAATAAAATTTTGCTCTCGAATTATCTTATTTCTTTCCTTGATTGTTGTCACTTTATCAATGCCAGCTACAGTATGTGACCTTTCCTTCCACTGCGCTGAGCAATGAGAAATTTCTTATCTTCTATTTTCATCATAGACAGAGCATTCTCGTGTGCAATGTCAAATAGTTCATTGAGTCGTGATGTAAAGTGTGTTTCATTGGAAATTTGCTTTTGAGATCGACGGGGACTTACTTTTTTGTAATGCTTTCCATTCAGAATGAAGTTTGAGCAACCGCTTAATAAGATCATGTTCATGCGCAGTTGGAATACTGGCTTTTTTGCAGAAACCCATTACACTGATCAAAGTGTTCTTAGCACTATCTTTCAAAGGGAGCTTCATCTCTGAATGATGGTAAAAAAAATGTGCCAAAACTTGCTGCTGAGAAAGGAGTTTATCGCCCAATATTTTTGGTAAAGTTGGACCAACAAGCCATATATCTGTTTTAGAACGAGTACTATAACTAGTACAAGCCATGATTGCAAAAAAATTGAAAACTTTAGGGCGTGAAACTCCTAACCGTGAAATAAATGGAGCACGAATTACTACCACATACGCACTTCCTCAGCATGTAGTTAACTAAGGATTTGAGTTGCAGCTTGGTGCTTACCAGTTTTTCAGATGCCAAAAGTCACAAGAAGTAGTTATATATATTGATATTATATCATAAATACAACTATATATCTGAAGATATATGAATATTTCATATAAACAATAGACATTTCAATAATAATTTCTGAAAATTTTGCAAAGACATAAATGGGGTATTTTACTATTGACTAAAAGTACATTACATTTTTATACTGCTGTGCGCCACCACTAAATATGATTTGATTGCTTTAAAAAATGTCATGCTAAGTTTTCTCATGATAAAGAACAAAATTCGACCTTTCGAACTCTAAAGTTAAAAAAATAATTTTTGTCCCTATATGTTGATAGCCACCCATATATATATATATATATATATATATATATATGGTGATTCATAAATGTGTTTCATAAATCGCAGGGCGTATTTTTGAGACAAAAGTAAAGAAAAAAGACCATATAAACATAGCTCGAGAAACCCGTAGGTTTCGAGCTATAGCACGTGACAGAAAAATGAAACTTCTAAAGATTTTTACATTTTATGAAAATACACAGCGTGATACATTTGCTTCATTAAAGTAAATGTTCGAAATTCTTTCCTACTTCTTGAATGCATGCCTCAGAATGCCCCTCTCTCTCTCTCTCTCTCTCTTTACCTACCCCCCCCTCATCGTAAACTACTGCTAACCACCATTCCCTCACTTGTTCATACTCATTTTTTCCCTTTAACTCTCTCTCCTCTATTTTTTTTAATTGAATAACCTTTATTAATAATAAAATAAATACATTCATTTCATTTTACAATGACATGAATAATTGTGAAGCTCGACTATTTATTTTATTTAATTTGGCCCTTAAGCTTTAGGCTTTACTGGGCTCTTATTAAAAATGAACAGCTAGTTGTTATTAATTAATAATAAATAAATAAATAAGTAAATCAGTATTATTAATAGTTAAAACATGTATTAATCTTAAATTATCACTACTGACATGACAAATATGATATAAGGTCACCATTGAAGGCACTATACCAATACCATACAAAGAAACCAATATTATACATGAGAGATAAGAACTGAACAATCCCAAGAAATGTGTTTTTAATACTAGATTACACACGAAAAATTAATAATTAGCAAACAATAGTAATGGACATTAATCCTAGATTTTTGTTAGAATACCATTATTAATCGGGATTTCAACTTGGTTTTAAACAAATTTACATTCACAATATTTTTTATATCGGCATGTAAGTCATTCCATAGTTTGAATCCAATGAAAATGGGTAGTTTTTGAGATGAAGACAATCTAAATTGAGGTATAACAAGCTTTGATCTATTTCTGGTCTGATACGAGTGGATTTCTTGACGAGTTACAAAATATCTATTTACCGATTGTAAATTAATGATTTTATTACACTCGTAAATAAAAATAAAATATGGCAGTTTGGTTATATCATTGAGCTTTAGTAGGTTTAGCTCTTTAAATAATGCACTAGAGTGATCAAGGAAATCAGCATCAGATAATAACCTTATTGCTCGTTTTTGGATGACAAAGATACCATTTAATGCGTTGTTAGCGGAGTTTCCCCAAACAAGGGTGCAGTACATTATATAAGGAAGAACAAGAGTATGATAAAGAGTCAATAAAACTTGTTTAGGGACTACATTTCTAAGTTTAAATATTATAACAATGTTCCTTGAAATCTTTTTCTCGATATAATTTACATGATCACTCCATTGCAAATTCTTATCTAGCATTACACCAATAAATTTTGTTACAGTACACTCCTTTATAGCGACTTCATTAACATTAAGTTCATCAACATATACATTTCTTTTATGAGTAAAAATCATGAAATTTGTTTTATTGATATTTAGGAAGAGTTTATTGGTGGTCAACCATTTCATTACACTAACGAATTCTGAATTAAATATATTCTTAGCTGAATTAACATCTTTGCAAGAAAAAGACAGTTGTATCATCTGCAAACATTATGAAGTTCAGTATATCAGATGAACGTGGAAGGTCATTTATATATGATAAAAACAGCAGTGGACCCAGAACCGAGCCCTGTGGCACACCGTGTTTGACAAACGCTTTAGTTGAGCAAAACTTGTTTACTGATACAAAATGATATCTATTAGACAAATAACTTTTAAACCAATCACTGATTGCTCCTCTGAAGCCGTAACAATATAATTTATTAAGTAGAATATTATGGTCTATTACATCAAACGCCTTACTCAAATCCATAAATATTGATATCATTATTTCTTTGTTCTCTTTAGCTATATTTGCAATTTCCATAAGATTTAAAATAGCCAATCTATCGTATTTTGCGACGTGCTGCGGTATGCATTCAAGAAGTAGGAAAGAATTTCGAACATTTACTTTAATGAAGCAAATGTATCACACTGGATTTGCATAAAATGTAAAAAATCTTTAGGAGTTCCATTTGGATCACCTGAAAATCAGGGCCCCCCAGCCTTCTCTAGTTACCCTTATGAGGCTAACTAACGAAAATATCACGACCTAACCTAACCAGTTGTTAGGTCAACTGCATGCCCTTGACGTTTGGTTAGGTTAGGTCGTGATATTTTCGTTAGTTAGCCTTATAAAGCTAACTAAAGAAGGCTGGGGGCCCTGATCTTCAAGTGAAGGTATCCTTTCATTTTTCTATCTCGTGCTATAGCTCGAAACCTACGGGTTTCTTGAGCTATGTCTATATGGTCTTTTTTCTTTACTTTTGTCTCAAGAATACGCCCTGCGATTTATGAAACACACTTATGGATCACCATATTTATAGTTGTTGTTTGGCTCTCACGTGGAGGTTTACGCGTGTTATCGCTCATCTATAAACTCATACTAGAAACTTCATCGAGAATATAAACGGTTAGTCATTAAAACCCTCCTGATGTTTAATTTGTATTTAAAATTATGAACAGTGACTCATGAGGGACTCTTGATGCAATGACCATAGCTATAACGTCTTTAAACATATTTACACTTTGGCTTGAAACAACCTTTGAGGGAAGTTCGTCCCAGATATTAACTATTTTATAGGAGAAGAAATTGCCACACATAAAGGCACTAAATGTTTTAAGTTCCAATTTAAAACCATTATTTCTTGTCGGATTGCTATTAAATGAGAATAATTTCCTGTAGTCTACCCAGTCTATTCCATTGAGCACCTTAAAAACTTGAATAAGCTGACCACGCAACCTTATCATCTGATGAATCAAGGGCTTTGCAATACAGTTTCTGTCATCAACTTACAGAATATACGTGCATTGGACTAGAAGACGAGAAAGTAAGTCTCACACTCTCACGAAAATTCCCGATGAATCCTTGAAATATACTTTTCAACTTTTTCAAATGTTGCGTCCGATGATTCCTCATTTCACGAAGGTTAAGCTTATCGCACCTCCTCTCGAGTTAGACTGGTGAAGTAGTGAGTTGGTTTCTTGTACTCTCCACTTCACATAGCCAGGTACGCCCGGCTCTTCGGGGATTGTTCTGAGCCAGGCGTCTAATCTTCTTTTGAAGATGTCCACTGGAACACCACTCGCGTTTCTTAGGTCTTTGGGCAGCTGATTAAACAGTCTTGGTCCTCTCACAACAAAACTATTTTCTTTCAGGGTTAAGGATGTTCCCTGTCTAGCCTTGAATTTGGGAACACGACACAGTCTTCCTTTTCTACTTTCCACTGTTGTTTGGGGAATTATAGGGTTGAGAGTAAGATTAGGGACTAGTTTCTCCATTATTTTCCAAGTGTAAATAATGGTGTATCTCTCTCTCTCTCCTCCTATCCAGTGAATATAGGTTTAATTCGCGAAACCTTTCCCAGTAGTTTAGTTCTTTGCACCCATTGATCTTGGCTGTGAAGCTTCTCTGAATCCCTTCTAGTTGTCTAATGTCTTTTTTATATGGGCATGTTAGGACTGAGCAGTATTCCAATTTGGGTATGATCAGTGTTTTCAGTAGAGGAATCATTTATTCCTATCCCTTCGTTTAAAAGTTCTCAGTATCTACCCAGTTATTATCTTTGCTCCGTTTACTGCTATCTTATTTTCTGCTTCAAATTTCGCATCATGTCATTACAACTCCTAAATCTTTTGCTTTAGAATTTCTCTGAATTTCCTGTCCATTTGGGGTATATATTCCATGGATTTTAAGTCCTTCCTTTTCCATACCGTAACAATTGAAATTTCTCGGTGTTAAAATTCATATTGTTGTCTTCCGTCCACGTGTAGATTCTGTTCATGTCTGTTTGTAGAGATCCTATATCTTCTGGATTTCTTATTTTTCTACTGATCTTTGTGTCATCGGCAAAGGATGTTACTGTGCTGTCTCTGGTAACGTCCTCATCTATGTCAGTTAGCATGATTATGAAGAGTAGTGGAGCTAATACAGTTCCTTATGGTACTGAGCTGAGGATCTCTGATTCTGATGAAGATATTCCTTGTACTGTGACGACTTGCCGCCGCTCAATAAGGAAATTATATATCCATTTCCCTACTTTTCCTATTATTCCCATATATTTCAGTTTGTGTATTATGATTCCATGGTCACACTTGTCGAACGCTTTGGCAAAGTCTGTGTATATTACATCATAGTTTTCATTACTTTTCAGTGCATCAATAATGTTGTTGTAGTGTTCTATTAGTTGTGATAGGCATGATCTGCCTGACCGAAATCCATGTTGGTTATCATTTAATTTTTTCTGAGTTTCCAAAAACCCATAGATTTTCTGTCTAACTATTCTTTCACATATTTTGGTGAGATGTGATGTAAGCGACATTGGCCTATAGTTTCTGACCTCTGATCGTTCTCCTCCTTTATATATTGGGGCTATGTTTGCGCTCTTCAGGATGCCCGATATATCTCCCGTGTCTAGTGATCGTCTCCATATCCAATATAGGGGCTCAGCGATTGCATTCTTGCCGTTTTTAATCAGTGTGACATTCCATTTGTCCGATCCTGCCGCTGAGTGTGCTTTTAGTTTCCCTATTGCTCGTGTAATATCATCTGTTGTAAAGTGGAAGTCCGTTATACTTTCCCCTTGTAGATCTTCTTCAAAGAACGCCTTTCTATCGCATATCAGTTTGTCAGTGTTTGGGATATTGAAAGATGATTCGTACTGAGCTCTTCATATTTCGGAAACTTCTGTTAGATCGTCAGATAAAGCACTGTCTTCGTTTTTCAAATGTCCAATAGTCGCATGGTTTTTCGACTTCCTTTTTGCAAAATTGTAGAAGTACTTTGAGTTAACCTTTATCGCTTCTATAGCGTCAGCTTCTTTTTCTGTATGCATCTCAATTAGTTCTTGTATGACGCAATCGATACTCTGTAGTTTCTCATTTAATATTTTCCTGATGTTGTTATCAGTAGCATGGGCGCAAAAGGTTAGAGTGCAATGCAATGATGCAATGTTGCAACGAGTGTCAGTGCCAACCCTAGTGCCAAGCCCCCTTGCTGCAAGACACACCCACAGTGCCAACCCTAGGGTGCAAAAAAAAGAAAGGAGGGAACTACACCTGACCTCTTTGGGGAGAAGGTGTGACGGCCTCACCCCCCAAAAGGGGTATACTTAACCTAAGAGAGAGAGAGAGGAGGAGGAGGAGGAGGAGGAGGAGGAGACCATCCAGCTTTTACGAGAGGTAGGAGTTCAATGAGTGGTCATGGTAGCAACACTTGACTTAGAACTCGAAATCCGCCAGTTGGCGTAGAAGCCAGTGCCTCCAGGCATTATCAGCCAGTTGGCACAGTGTATAAAACGCTTGAACAGCCAAGATGCGCACACAAACGCACATAGATCCCATATTATTACACACAACTATATATGCGCATTTCTTTTCATTCCAAGAAAGGCAAAAAATACCCGAATTGTTCATTCTGACGAAGGTCAAACTTTTCACCCCACCCTAGACCTAGAGTTTAACGGGGAATCCGGACCTACCCGAATTTTTCATTCTTACGATGGTCAAACTTTTCACCCCACCCTAGACCTACAGTTTACCGGGGAATCCGGACCTACCCGGATTGTTCATTCAGACGATGGTCAAACTTTTCACCCGACCCTAGACGTACGGTTTAACGGGGAATCCAGCACCCCAACATCTTGACCACTTGTGCGGAAGCTGGGTGTGTTACGCATCTAATAATAAAATAAATACACAGGGCTGTTTACACTGCACATTATTCCAACAACATGCAGAAGGATGTTCGTTTACTGAACGCCGGTTGCAATCATCGGGCCTCGAGCACGTCCCGATGCGGTTCTCGTTTTTGTACAATTTTTTTCATCCATCTTAATATTTATTCTTTTGATTGAGAAATCTATATATTAAATTTCCCATATGAAAACACATTTAATAATACACAGTAGATATACTAAAAACGTATATTAAATTTGGTAAATTATTCTCATAGAATATCATTCAGCAATCCTTTCTATACGCTTTTATATTATTTTTACAAAGAAAATCCGGCCAATTCAAAGTTAATTAACTGTTAATTTTTATAGAAAACAGAGTAAAATACATTTACATTAAATTGTCTTCGCATCCACGTTACTTTACGCTTCCAGCCGTTATTTAAAATTAATGAAAAATCTTAAAACGCATATCTTAAGCTTGTTCACGGAGTTTTATTTCTAATCACCCATAAACTTTGAAGCAAAGAGAATTGTACCGATTTCAAAATTTATTTTCCAATCTCGCTAAGTCGCTCATGTTTATTTATATATATATATATATATATATATATATATATATATATATATATATAATATATATATATAACCACAGGTAAGATAATAAAACAGAAGTTTATGAAACGGCCATTCTCTCCATAAACCCTCCACAATTAAATTTTTATTTATTTTCAGTTCTAGATGGTTGTAAAATCCCTCATATATATATATATGAGGGACTGCCCCGATTTCCAAATTTTTCTTCCAATCTCACTAAATCTCTCATATATATATATACCACAGGCAAGGTAATAAAACAGATGTTTATCATACATCTGCTCCACAATTAATTTTTTTAAATTATTTTAGATGGTTGTAAAACCCTTCATATACAGGGCGTCCCAAAAAAATGTATACACACTTTAACAGCTGATAGCTCAATTGATGTTTCTTTCTTTACAAGTTAAACCCATTAGAATTAATAATGGCAGTCAGACTAAGCTTTGAACAAAGGAAATTCATTCTAAAATGCTACTGGAAGTGTGAAAACGCAGTTGAAGTGCAAAGACAGTTTAGGAGGGAGTTTCAAACAGATCCACCAATGCGACTTACCATCACTCGAATTAGAGATAAGTTTGAAGCCGATGGAACTGTTCAGAATGTCCACAAGAAACGTTCCGGAAGACCACGGACATCGACAAGCCCCACAAAGCAAGAAAGAGTACTGGAAACGTATCACCAAAGTCCAAGAAAATCTGTGCGGCAAGCGAGTCGTGAGGTAGGAATCTCAGAATCGTCTGTCCAACGCATTTTGAAGCGCTGTCAATGGAAAAGTTACATTCCAAGATTAGTCCATGCTATTAATGAAGATGATCCGATGTGGATGTGGATCCGATGTGGATGTGGATTGGACGAAGGGGTTTCGTAGAATACCCTCCGCGTTCACCAGACCTCACACCACTAGACTTTTTTTATGGGTATACTTAAAAGACAAAGTCTACGCTATAAAACCTGCAACAGTCGCTGAATTGAGAGCAGCCATTGAACGAGAATGCACACAAATACCAAACGAAATGTTTCGTGATGTTTGCGATTCCATTGCTTCGCGTTATCAGCAGTGCCTGGACCAGAACGGACGTCAGTTTGAAAACAGGCGTTGACAAAACAATTAAATAATGTCTGTAGATTCTATTACATTTTGAAAATGAAATGTATTTTAATAAACACTGCCTTTATAATTATTTAAAGTGTGTATACATTTTTTTGGGACGCCCTGTATATATATATTTATATATATCGGCACAATTGGTTAGTAGATAAAATGGATATTTATTACACGCCAATCTCTTAACACATAAACTTTAAACCGAAGCGAATTTCCCCGATTTCCAAATTTATCTTCCAACGTCGCTAAGTCCCTCATATATGTTAACCCCCCTTTTATGTCCCTGAGTCGGTTCGGAATCGACGGGGGTTCTGGTTAGGAGGCTGCAACGGATATTTCTTCTATAACATTCTAATTCTTTTCGGTCGCCTCTTGTTAAACTCTTGGCTACAGACTCGCCAGACTGTTATGCCAATATCTTCTATGGTGCTTGGGTTGTCTCTTAATTTGGGCAAAGGGTCGCCACAATGTCTAATTCTTCTCTTTTTATAATACTCTGATACTTTCTCTGATACTTTCTCTGATACTAAAATTATCGACTTTTCTTTTATAACTTGTCGACTTAACTGACTGAGTTCCTGAAGAGAACAAGGCTCGAAGGAAAAAGATAAAAACTTCTTTTACTGTGGTTTACTTCTTAAAAATATACAGGTACTGCTCTGAATTTACAGGGGTAGAGGTTCGACCTCTTTCGACCATGGCTCAGGCCGGAATCTAAAAAGTTAAGGAGGCAAGGGGCCTCTGCCCCCTCCCCGCAGCGAGGCTGCTAACAAAGGAGTCCTAATGAAATGCTAATCTGAAGTCTAATGAAGAAGTGCAATGAAGAAGTATTGTAATTTTACAAATACATGTATAATATAGCTGAACTTAAAGGTTTTGGGGGAGGACAGTTGAAGGTTAAATTTCCCCCCTTTTTAAACACATGATCAAATGTTTTAAAAGATTGCAAAAATAAAAATTTAAAAAAAATAAAAATAAAATAAAAACTAATTTGTATTTTTCGCCGAGTCTACATTTATGAAGGCGATATCATTTCGTAATAGTACATATAAGTACAAATTAAGTACACGACTGAGTACGTATTAATTTTGGTTCATTACAATTACGATTACAATTATGGATTACTTCACATTTACTTATTGTTTAATTACACTTCCATTTTAAAGTACATTCTTTCATTATAAATTAAATCATTACATTTATTTAATTACAGTTTCAATGAAGTACATTACAAGTTATTCCAATTACAGCTTCATTAAAGTACATTACGTTATATTAAATTAAAGTATTACAGCTAATTACAATTAAACAGTTACTATAACTTTTTTTTTTTTTTTTCAGTGCCTCACATTAATAGACAATTAAGATGTTAAATATAATACAAAGTACATGGCACTTACGAGATAATTTATTTACGAAATAATGTTATAATGTTATAAATTTGAAATCAGAGCGAACGGAGGTATTTTATCTTTGAGGCGCTCGATTCTGTCGTAGTGAGTGGAATTTATAACTTAACTCAGCATTTTTGAGTTCAATGCGGGAGGCGAAATAATAAAAGAAAATAAAACGTAAAAAGAATACATGTACGTAATCATGATCGTCAATAGACATGTACGACTGCACGCAGTAGTGTACACATATCATTCGTCACCCAATAGGTTGTGTGCGTAAGATAGACACGAGTAACATAGACTGATAAGTTGATAGGGCATAAGTAGACAATAGGTAGATGAATGAATAAGTAATAAAATTAAAAAGGATAGCGGTCAAGAAAGAACATGAATGTAAGAATGAGTATGGTTGAATAATGATATTTATACTACATAACACCACAACCTTATTACTAAAGAATTTACCATACATTGTATACGGAGATGTCCAAATACTAAGAACGTGATTCAGTGTACAAGTATGGGAAACGTAAAGAGAATAAAGTTTTTTATGACGTCATAGTGCATAAGTCATTATTAGAAAAGATGGATTAGAAAAATACAGGAATGAATAAAGACGTACAAATCGAAATTCTATCCAAAACTCGCTTAGGCGATTTTTGTTTCTTATGTAAAAATGAACATTCAACATAAAACTATACGAACATAAGTTCTGCATCAAAACAATGAATCCATATAATGATGGTGTAGGAATTGTTCATTGTTCACTTTTTACATATATAAACACATACACACAACAGTTGAGGTAATAAAATGGATGTTCATCATACTCCGATATCTCTCTCTCTCTCTCTCTCTTTCTCTCTCTACGAATCATTTCTGGAAGAAATCTATGGAATGGGTAAGTTATATCTTACACGCCCCAGAATTTACGGACCAGCCAATTACACCCCAGTGGGCGGAGCCCCAGGACCTCTGGTTGGTGCGTAGTCACGCTTACACGTTATCCCCCACCCAAATTTCACTGACAGCCAATAGGAAACTCGTGATTCGGGTATTGTGGGTATTTACAATTAGGATAGTGTATACAAAAGGGGGCCTTTTCATCTGGAATCCACAACAGTTGTATTTATCAGAGAGTAACCACAGATATTACCATGAGCCAATCATAACAGCTTTACTGGTGCCCGCAGTTGCTTGAAGATGGAGATTTCTATGCAGGGGCTACACTTCATCTTTTCGCAGCGGCAGACCGGAACGCCCTACTTTCAACACAAAGCATTGCAGAAATTTGTGACTGCGAGAAAGAAACAGCCGAGTAATTAATTTAATTTGTGAATGGGGCTATATACTTCGTTTCTTTCAGTGCCTGTGTTAATTAATTTATAAAAAGGCATAATAAATGCGTTTCGAAAAATCTAGTTTGTGATTTAAGCGGAAGGCCGGGTTATATATATTTATCGTTTCATTCAGTGCAAGTGTTATAATTTATAAAAAGCCGTAATAAAACGAAGTGAAAGGATATCTGCCCAGGGGTCGAGGCCCGGTGCAGGCAGACGATGCGTAGCACACCCAGCTAATCTTCCTTCCTGATAACGTCATTTAGACAGTGAATTTTATTATTTGAAAGTGAAATTTTCTTACACGCTTGTTACTGATAACTTAAGAATTTATAGAAAGTTCTACAGGTAGGATTTTAGAACTACTAAAAACTTTTAAGATTTGCCTGCGGTCCTGGGCTCGTTAACCGGTGCTGGCAGATGATGCGTAGCACATCCAGCTAATCTTACCTTTGAGCCCTGTTAGTATATCTAATTTGTGACTATTATTTGCCCCGGGCACCCTAATCGGCATTTTCTCTTATTGTAACTCTCTCCCCATATATATATATATATATATAATATATATATATATATATATGGATGTATGTGTTAACAACCGGGCTCGTTACACGGTGCCGGCAGATGATGCGTAGCACATCCAGCTAATCTTACTTTTGAATCCTGTCAGGATATCTGCTTTGTGATTATAATTTTCCCGGAGACCCTAATTGGCATTTTATCTTATTGAAACTCTTTAATTAAACTTTAATTTAATTTAACTTTAATTAAAAGATTCAGTATGGACTAATCATGTTAATTTATCCTTAAAGGACCGATGCGGAACTTGATCGTGTTATAACTACTTTTCGCGACAGCGTTGATGAAAGGCAAATAAATGACGGCGCTTTGGAGGCTTTACCGCGCAGCCAACCCAGTGACCTGAATACCGAGGTCGAGATATTGGCTCACATCCGGTCCAACGAGTGCCAGGTCATCGAGGAACTAATGTAAGTGTTTTTTGTGGTTAAGAACAAGGCACATTGTATTTTCATTCAATTTATTAAATGGTAGAAAGCATGTTTTAGTACAATTCAGCTTACAGAACTAGCGTCCATTAAATAAGACTAACATTAATGGAGACATTTTACAGTTATAATTATATAAAACTTTACACAATATAGTTACAATTATATATATACACGTAATACTTTACACAATACATCGATTGCGTATAAATGGGAACCTTTTTTTTATCTGTCTGAATACCAATTCATCATTCATCTCAGTGTCGCACAAATCGAATAATTTTAAGAAATTTATAAATCCCTTCCCACGTGACATGTGCCGGAGAAATGAAGGAGAGTACATGCTACAAGTATTACTAAAATACCCTTGGAAACGGTAAGGATTCCAGAAAATTTCAGGGACATGTAACTGTTCGATAAATTGTACAACCACAGGATCACTCCAGGGCTGAATGCCGAGTGAATCAAAATAGTATATTCTTTCCCTATTTTTAAAATAGATTGGAAACCAATGAATCCCCTCATCTGCCACAACGTACGTATTGACCAAAAGACTACACCAATCTCTCGTAGTTGGCAATTTCAATGCTTCATTCTTTGCAAACACACCGATAAATTTGGAGCGTGTGACTCGGTCACTCTTCATTACTCTCTGGAGTGTATTCGCGTCCATTTTAAAAGTCTGTGACAACGTTCCTGCAAAGGTCGAGCTCTATTAGAGCTTGTGATTCGAGGTATACTAGTACACTAATAGGCGCGTCTATAGGGTCGGCGAACTCCAATCTGACTGAGATGTTCCCACCTTGTTGTGGACTTAGGTGTGTATTTACACTAGCAGATAAGTCGGGGGTAATATCAAATGGGTAAAAGTTAAATTGATCAACAAATTCTTTCTGCGTTACGCCAATCCCAAGCTCGTCACAGCCACCGGCAATATGAGCCAGATTGCTATAAGCTCTCGCGCAGAGCGGGAACACAGCGTATGATGAATAGTCCTGAACCATAGTCCACCCCAATGCAACGCTATTTACGTATAGTTATATTTTTAAGGCCGAAATTCTCGAATTTAAAGGCGCTCTTTTTTATATTTTCCATTCGTCGAAGCGTGATCCTGCATTCCAATTAATATCCTTTTCGGTAGAAATCCCACGGCCACGTTTTCTAGCTGTTTCAAAGCTAACCCAGCGGGCACCGTGTATAGTTTGATTTGTACTCTGTGAATTGGGTATTTTACTGTTGCGTGTATTAAATATTTTTCAATTTCTACATATTTCGGCGAACTTAATTTCACTCGCCGTACGCGGAGATATGTTTCCATGATTTGAATTATAACGGGCTTTGCGCCCTCTTTCTGATCAGGTTCCAGATTTATGCAGATCTCAGGATTCATGCAGGTGAGCTTTAACTTCATATCCACCCCATTCATAAGCAGTTTTTCCTGGAATGTGAAGTCTGTATACAGACATCTAAAACACTCGTATATCTTCTTTTTAGAATTTGTAAATTTATCCTTTATACTACTTTCATCTTTAGTCTGATAATAGCCCTCGGTAGTTAAAAGGTATCCTTTGCTTCTTTTTAAAAGTTGAGGACATTTTCCAGATAGGCTCGTAGGTGATAATAACCCGTTCCTGCCGAGATGTTGACCTGGTTCAAATACACCTCACATCAGAATGGGCTATACGCAGTATAGTGTACATGTGCATACAGCTTGGATCAAAAAGTATGGGCCTGAGCTGGGTATCATGAATTCTATAAGGGCACTCGGACACTAATTGTGTTTAATGGGTTAATTGTAATAAAGTCGCTTTGCTCCATAGAAACCTGTGTAGGGGGCATATCAAAGAGGGGCAGTTCCGATTTACAACATTGTGAGCTACATGGATGGATGAAGCGTGCCATAACGAGTCAGAAATAGTACCACCTCTCTCGACAAGTAGTAATCAGCCTATGATTCGTGAGAGCAGTGTCCTCAGCTTATATCATTTAAAAAAATGATCATCCATAGGCTTCATACACTTAGAACACTTCTTTTTTGATGTCCCTTTACGTTTAGCGTCGTTCTTTACATTAATTATACTGTGTGTTGTTTGCAGTTAAAATGTATATATGTGCGACATGCGGGAGGTGCCCCCTCATGGCATTGGTTTCTGCTCGTATGTAGGAAAATTACGACTTCTGATTAATCGAGGCCCATGGTGTAGTGGTTAGCATATCTGACCGGCAATCGGAAGATCCCGGGTTCGATTCCCGGGTGGTTAACTCATTTTTCATTTGTTCGTTCTCCCTTCTCATCTTGTGCGGAACGTTCTTCTATACAAGCGTCGTTCTTTACATATACAGTGCCCGCGAAAAGTATCCGATCACCCTTGAAATTTGTATTTTTTACATAAAAAACAATGTTTAAATGTATACTAACCTTATATTAGTATTTTGTCATCTGTCCTTTGGTTTGGATGACTTGTTCTAGACGTTTTGGCATGGATTTAATCAAGTTTTGACAAACTTCCACTGATATTTCCTTGCACCATACCTTTTTGATGGCCTCTTGTAATTTTTCGACTGAGCCAGTGTCGTGGCATTCAACCTTATTTTTTATTATTAGCCACAGATTTTCTATCGGATTGAGATCTGGACTATTACCAGGCCAATCCAAAATATCAAATTTATTGTCAGTAATCCATTTTGTCACTATTTTGCCCTGTGACATGGTGCACCATCATGCATGTATGTTTTTGTCCTTTGGATTGCCATTGCCATTAGAAGTTTATCCTAGCATTGCTAAATACCGTGCACCATTCATAGTTGTGTTCTTCGGAAGAAAATATAAGTTTCCACGCCCATAGTAACCGAAACAACCCCAAACCATCACACTTGGAGGGTGTTTCATTGTCTTTAGGGTGTATTTAGGGTCCATCCTATTTGAGCCAATAGGCCGGCGAACCTTTTTTGGACAACTTCTGAATGTCAAAAATGTCGACTCATCGCTAAATAAAACCTTCTTCCAGTCATCAACAGTCCAATGAATGTATTTTTTACAAAATGCGACACGTTTTTTACGCATTTTTTTCATTAATGACGGTTTCTTAGCAGCATGGCGAGATGGTAATCCGAGTTCTTTTTGGAGCCGCTCCTGGATAGTTCGTTCAGAAACACCAGATAACAAATTATTCATATTAAATTTTATTTCTTTCGCAGTTATTGTTGGTTTTTCAATACTAAACGTTTCATAAGTTTGTCTGTTCGCGAATTTGTTTTTCTCGGTCTGCCAGATCGTTTTTTAGGGACTGGCGTGGTTAGGCCACCATTGTTCTTAGCCCGTGAAACCCATAATTAACGGTACTTTGGGATATGTTTAATTCCTTAGCTATCTGTCTCTGTGATTTCCCACATGCATGCAAAGCAACAATAGCACCTCGACAATCACTCTTAAGTTGTTTTTTAGCACACATTATATATAAATTTTATTTACACCACTTTCTGTAAAAAAAAAAAAATATCAATAAATTTACACAAACAGTGAAATCTGACAAATTTGAGACACAGCCCCGCAACGAAGGCTACCAGAACACTAATTTGAGAATGCGTTGGATAGCTCTCATATCAGCGAGCAACCTCAAAGTTACCAGATGTCGCTAGAACAAATAGAAAGTGAATTACGTGTCTCTGAATATTAAGGGAAAATATTGTATTTTCTTGAGTGATCGGATACTTTTCGCGGGCACTGTATATATATAATATTAATGTGTACATGTATGTGTATGTATTACATATTGTAATTGTTTTCCTTTGCAGTTTCCAACAACAAGTGAAGAGTGGCACAAAATCACAGAAGAATTTGATATTCTATGGAATTTTCCTAACTGTGGCGGAGCAGTCGATGGTAAACACGCAGCTATCGTACCTCCTTCCAATTGTGGATCTTATTACTATAATTATAAAGGCTACTTCAGTGTAATACTCATGGCAGTGGTCAATGCTAATCTAGAGTTTATAATAGTTGACGTCGGAAAAAATGGATGTCTTTCAGATGGTGGAGTTTTTGAAGAAACACTATTTCATAAGAAATTAGTAGAAAAGACTTCAAATTTGCCTGAAAGAGATGCAACTAAACATGGCTTGAACATTGTGTTTATCGGTGACGAAGCTTTTGGGCTTCATGAGCATCTTCTAAAATCCCTTTCCGCAGAAGGATCTAAGTTACGAGAGAAAAATCTTCAATTATAGGCTATCTCGTGCCAGACGCGTGGTCGAAAATGCTTTTGGTATATTAGCTAACAGATTTCGAGTGTTCCACACGTCCATGACCATGAAACCAGAAAAAATCGACCGTGTCATATTGGCTTGTTGTGTACTTTATAACTATCTAAGAAGAAAATGTAGAAAGTTATACACTCCTACAAATATGATTGACACTGAGGATACAAAAAGTGCTTGTGTAATGAAAGGGGAATGGAGAAAGGACAGAAATGATAGAATCTTCACTGGCCTACAAGGAGGAGGTCAATGCAGTGCTTGTGATGATGCTAAGAATGCAAGGTTGTCGTATGTACAATATTTTAATGATACTGGGAAAATACCGTGGCAAGACAGAATGATACACTAATATATATATATATATATATATATATATATATATAATTATATATATATAATGTGTGTGTGTGTGTGTGTGTGTGTGTGTGTGTGTCATAATTATGATTCTGAGCAGTGTTATAATTATTTGCTTGCCTAATTACAGTATAACAAAAGCGAAAAGAAATGTGTTGATAATTATGATTCTAAATACTGTCATGATTATTTACTTGATTAATTATAACAAGCCAAAATAAATGTGCTGATAGTTATGATTCTAAGCAGTATTATGATTATTTGCTTCATTAATTATATATAACAAGAGTCAAATAAATGTTACTCACTGTTTCCATGTCTCCTTCTTGGGTTTCCTCTCTTTCCTCATCCAGGGTCATGTTTGAAGTTGATTCCCTCGGCGTTTCTTGATCAGTTGTAAACAGCAGCAAGTCATAATACCATAACTTGGGCACATACACGTCTTCTTCTCCAGCCCCTGATCTCTTGGATTCCCGAACTTTCTTCAGTTCTTTTCTAAATGAGCCGCGAAACGTAATAATTTTGGCTTTTACAAAGTCAATGTTGGTATTTTCATTCACTTTTTTGTATAACTCTACTAGTTGTTCATAAGCAGCTTGCCTTAACCACGCGATAGAGGAAGGGTGAAAATAGTGATATCCATCAAAAACACGTTTTCGCCTGTGGTGGCGCTTAGGTACCTTAAGACGCGCGACCCCTCATATATATATATATATATATATATATATATATATATATATATATGCACAATAAATATTCTTCTTGCAGATGGATGGAGATCAAAACTCTTTGGAGATACCTATGAATGCTGCTTCCTCCTCGAAGCTACCTACTCCTCCCTTTTCTCGTAAGAGAGAGCGTGATGTTGATTTTCATAAGCAAAGGCTTATGGAAAAGGCAGAAAAATGTTTAGATCAAGAAGAAGACGAATATGACACTTTTGGTAAATTGGCAAATTTAGCAAAGTTGAGAAATCTAAGTGAAACACAACGTATTTTTGCTGAAAAACAAATCATGGAAATATTATATAATGATGCAATGAATACCATTTCTACAAGAACTTCATTCTCCAATGTGAATGAATTTAACAGTGGCACGGAAGTAAGCCGTTCCAGTTCAACCTCTATCAGGCCTGAGGAGGAATTCTCATATTTTTCTCTGTGATCATAATAATGTTATAAGGTCAATGTTTAAATGAGTGGATTACATAATTATTTCAAAAAAAATGTTTACTTCCATAATTACATATATTGTATATATATTATTATATATATATTACAATAGTTTGACATGAATTTTTTCTTTCACTGGTTTTCTAATAAAAACATGATACAAAGACTATCGTAATTTACTTACCATCATAAAGTCGATTTTTAAAGCATCGTAAATTGCCTGGCATGTCTCTGGGATTATGACTCCAAGAGCTTGTGGGGAGATACCTGTTGAAAACTTCAGATCTTCTAGTGACCGTCCTGTTGCTAGGAACCTCAGTGTTGCAACTAGCCTCTCCTCTGCCGATATGGATTTCCTCATTACTGTATCTTTCTTTTTTATCATTGGGGAAACTAGGTTTAACAAATGTCTGAATGAATCATCAGTCATCCTTAAGTAGTTTTTAAAATCATCAGGATTATTTTGTTTTAGTTCATCCAGTAACACCATGTGAGACAGCTGGTCTCCTATAAGTAGCCATGGTTTTGTCCATACTCGACGTTTTTTATTACAACTTTCTTCTTCATTTTCATCATGTAAGAGCACTATCAATACCGCACTCATTTGTCTTTTACTTAGAGCCATGGTATAGCATGTAACTGATGATGAGCACGAGCGTCCAGCTTCAGCCCAGGAGGGTAACTGAGAACTCTCCTCTCATGCCTCCACACACGCAGACGACTGGCGCCTTGATATCTGTCCTCGCGCCAAGCATTAATGACACTCTTCAGTGTGTGTGGGGTTTTGACTATGACGCTAGGAACTGATGCTAGTCCACAAACGATAATTATCACGGCAGTCACCTACATGTGTGGCTAGCTTTAGGGTATCACGCTTAATCATGCGAACCGATGAGTCGTTAACTTTGACTCGTTGAGGGATCTAGTGTGCTTGGAAGATGAGGACAACCATTCACCCCAACTGACTGTGGGGACCCACAATTTTCGGGGGCAGAAGCTGGGGTGTGTGAAGGAACTTAGGGGCACGAAGGTATGCCGTAACACCTGTAGGAAACGTTACCAGGTGCCTGGTACCTATGATACCGTACCCTTTGGATACCTTAATCCTTGATTATATATATATATATATATATATATATATATATATATATATATATATATATGTGTGTGTGTGTGTGTGTGTGTGTGTGTGTTTAACGATATGTTTATTTATTACGTATATTTGTTTCAATTAGGGTTTCATTTTCTCTTTTGTGTGCGTCCGTGTGTACAATCCTAAGCTCCGCCCACTGTGAACTCGGTCATGTGACTCCTGCTACTACCTGGGCATATCTCTACCCCGGCGTGCTCAGTTGACCTCTGCAAACCCTGGAGCTCAGCCGTGTATTTTCTCACGTACACGAAAAAATAGTGATGGCTACTTTTAATATTGCGTGTTCGACGTTTATGAAGTAGTATTCGGTAAAGTCGGAAGATGTGGTGAATACTGAAAGACGACCTACCTCACCCTCCTTTGAGACTTTTAAGGCTACATTGAATCGCGCGAAGGAACAAGATGTTTAAATACTCTATGGATATCCTGGCGAGAGTATTGCCGGATTTCGCGGCACAAACGACGAAATGGACTACGTTGTAGGGCTAAACTGTATAAAAGCGTACATATACCGTGAGGTGAAAGAAACAATGCGTGCAGAAGAGAAGCAACGGATATGGATAATGAGTCTTGTTGATGAGTGGTGTGACAGGCAGTGTTATGTTATGCTGCATCATACCGAGTACGCTTACCCTGCGACTGAGAATGTGAACTTTGTCATCATCGAAAGCTAAAGTAATTTTACCACTACATTCATATGTATCATGACGAGGTTCGCAGTGAGGTTGTGGCTAAAGGACTGTGTAAGTTTTTAATAGAATTTAGAGACGAGTATCGATTGTTAAACAAAAAGAATAAATACAGTCACATGTTTCTCTCAAATAGTGCACCGGATTGTTAATGTGTGGAGAACGTCTAGTGCGCATAAAACATTAAAATTGAAATTACCCCATGTGTCGGAAAATTGCCCGGTATAATGGCTACAAGTACTCGTTTGATTTATGCTAGAACAAATCCGTACACGATTCAACAGCTTATGGTGTGACTCGCTCCCGCTTCGAGCCGATCCGTCCACCTGTGGCTCATAGTCATCTCAGAGCTTGAACCCACTGGACGTGCACTCCTCGAATACGATGGAACTTCCTTTGAGAAGCATTCTCAATGCCGCGTGCGATGTGTCCGTGACGAAGTCATTGCGCCTGTTCAGGCGTGAAACCGGTGCTATTAATTATGCACTTGAAACGATTTGTAGATAAGCAAACTCTGGTAAACGTAATGTTATTTATTTAAGTGTCGAGGAGATGAATAGAGTCTTCGTGATAGTTGAGAAGTGGGGTGAGGACCGTTATAAAATACCTGTAGGTGTAAGTACAAGAAGGGAACAGATTAGTGATACCCCTCATATGCCCTTGTTTTTACGTTGTGTATAAATAACGATCAGCCATGCATTGATATACGACTGATGTGGAAGAATGCATCTGATAATAACGTTCTTGTCCCTACGCGAAACCGATTCATCCTCGACAGAATGTTTGAAATCGTCGGATTCCGCAAGCTGAAGCCTATATTAGACGCGCGTGTTACGGATATGATTTATTTTGACACGGTTCTCCAATACGCATACACCGCTCTGCTCCACAGATTTATCGAATGTAGGAATGAACAGGGCGAGAATGGTCTAGAGCTGGATGCTTATTTAAAAGGTTTAGACTCTTCGAAATATCCTGAACTTTGGTACAAAGCACTTGAGCGCTACAGGGCAGAGCTCGCCTACATTGTTCACCCTGAAGAATTGTACCTCTAGACAATGAGCAGCTGTCGTTACGACTTGGAAGATTATTTCAATTGCCACTATGCGTTGTGAAGAAGAGTTCACGATTGAAAAACTCGGGTCGGTAAGAAAAGCCTTTGATTGGAAAGGAGTGTTTATAAGCTTGTATTTAATAATGATGTTTGGTGGCTAACGATACCCTCTTTGTGCGTGCTTTTGATTGTATTCTATCCGTGTTTAAAGATAACTTGCCAACCGAATGTAAAGTGGGCAAAAAAATAGTATTGAACGATATGAAGATCATTTACATCGAGTATAGGCGCCCGCTCACCTTGAGCGGTGAAATAATGTTAAATCGTATTTACTGCGTAGTGCAAAACAATAATGATGTGACTGTAAACTTGATTATGTGCGAGTTTAGTGTTTTAGTTAAGCGCTGTAGAACGAATATATTTTGATATATATTTATTTTCAATATATTTAATTATTTAATGTAATTGTGTATATATATATACACAAATAAATATATATATATATATATATATATATACAGTACTGTGCAAAAGTCAGAGACCACTGTCGATCTGATAACTATTAGATAATTTGTTGTATGAAAATTGGCTTTGATACTAAAATACATATTAACTAGAACCTCTGGTTCATATTAACGTATAACTAAGTTATTACTTAAGTGTATAAAGTTGTATAAGCTGGATGACCCTTTAGTCTGTATAAATTGGACTTGAGGGTTGATTCATTATATTACTTATAACGCATGGGTTTAAAGATCTAGCGAACTATTACTGATGAATTTGCAGTAAATGTTCCTAAGCTATTGTTATATCAATATTTACAATTAAAAGTATTGACATATTCACTTAAATTCTGCAAAACAAATTTATCCAAAACGTTTCTCATTATAATCCCAATTCATGCTGTTTTTTTTCATTCACATGCTTAAGAAATGTCAAAAAGTACAATTTCTGATGATATTAGATATAAAATAATACAGTTGCATGGTGAGGGACTGAGTCAAAGAAAAATAAGTGAATCTACAGGCGTTTCCAAAACTGGTGTACAAAAAATCTTGGCTCGTTACAGCTCAAATGGAACTCCAGCTGATCGCCCTAGATCAGGGAGGCCCTCTAAGCTTTCTCCATCTGATCTACAATGTCTAAAGATTACTTCCCTTCGAGACAGACGCAAATCCAGCACTTCACTTGCAGCAGATCTCGAAAAAACAATAGGTGTCTCAGTTGATCCCTTTACTGTATGAAGGAAACAACTCAGTAGGTCTTAAAAGACGTGTTACAGGAAAAAAGCCACTTTTAGGGAATGGAAATAAAGAGAAGAGAAGAAAATGTGCTTTGGAACAGAAGTATTGGACATCTGAGACCTACTGAATTAAGCTTCCTTCGTACAATAGAAGGATCAACTGAGACACCTGTTGTTTTTTCGAGATCCGCTGCAAGTTAAGTGCTGGATTTGTGTCTGTCTCGAAGGGAAGTAATCTTTAGATATTGTAGATCAGATGGAGAAAGCTTAGAGGGCCTCCCCGATCTAGGACGATCAGCTGGGGTCCCATTTGATCTGTGACGAGCCAAGATTTTATGTACACCAGTTTTGGAAACGCCTGTAGATTCACTGCAGATGTATTATTTTATATCTAATCTCATCAGAAATTGTACTTTTTGTCATTTCTTAAGCCTGTGAAAGAAAGAAAACAGCATGAATTAGGATTATAATGAGAAACGTTTTGGATAAATTTGTTTTGCAGAATTTAAGTGAATATGTCAATACTTTTAATTGTAAATATTGATACAATAATAGCTTAGGAGCATTTACTGCAGATCCATCATTAATAGTTCGCTAGATCTTTAAACTCATGCGTTATAAGTAATATAATGAATCAACCCTCAAGTCCAATTTATGCAGACTAGAGGGTCATCCAGCTCATACAACTTTATACACTTAAGTAATAACTTAGTTATACGTTAATATGAACCAGAGGTTCTAGTTAATATGTATTTTAGTATCAAAACCAATTTTCATACGACAGTTATCTAATAGTTATCCGATCGACAGCGGTCTCTGACATTTACACAGTACTATATATATATATATATATATATATATATATATATATATATATATATATTTCCTGTACTAATATGTTCATGATTATACTCCATCGTTTTATATATTATTATTTTTTGTTTTCAATGTATTTAATTATTTAATATAACTGTATATATATATATATATATATATATATATATATATATATATATATATATATATTTCTCCTGTACTGTTATTTGATGATACTCCAAAGTTTTGTATATTATTATTTTTTATTTTTGGATTATATATATATATATTCCTTCGTTCGTATTTCTTATGCTATTATTATTTTTATTTTATTTTTTTGATCATATATATTCCATCGTTTGTATAGGATTGTATATTTATTTTCTATATATTTCGTGAAATTGATTCCAATAATTCGTCTAAATAAACAGAATGATGTAATGGAGTTTCATTTAATTGTTTTGGTTGTGTATATAAACGATATTATTATTTAATTATATGTATACCAAATGGCTGGTTAGGCCTTCTAAACCGACTGACGGATTTCTAAGCCAACTGTGAAGAATATCTGAATAGCGCAGTCTGGCTGCTGAGACGTTAATTCATATATATACACCTGCCTTCTAGGTTTCTACGTCAACTGGCGGGTTAAGCCAACTGGGGGATTAAGCCAACTGTCGGATAATGCCAACTGGCGGAAAGCCAACTGTCAAGAATATATGCTTTAATTAAATAAATAGCGTAATCTGACAACTCAACCCTAATAATGTACACCTGAACAAGCCATTTACGCCTTCTAAGAAGCCTTCTTAGCCAACTGGCCGATTAAGCCAACTGGCTGATTAGGACCTTATAAGACAGCTGGCGCTTGGATGAACTCTCATTATGCGTCTGGCAGAAGCCAGGCGAACACCCCTCTCTCCTTCTTAGGTTAAGGCTTAGGTTAAGTTTCCCTTTCGGGTGGGGGGTGAGGCCGTCCCAACTTCTCCCTCAAAGACCCTCCTCCTTTCGCTCCCTCTCTTAGGTTAGGTATACCACTTTCGGGGGTGAGGCCTTCTCCCCCAAAGAGGTTAGGAGAACTCACCCAGCTTTCTGGGGGAGTTCCCCTTCATTGCAGCTTGGGGGATAACCCCTTCCCCCTTTGTTGCATAACCTCTTGCAACATTCCCCCTCCTCCTTTGCAACATTGGTCAACATTTGCAATTGCATTGCACTCTAACCCTTTGCGCCCATCCTACTTATATCTTTAGAGTTACTTAATTTTGCAGGCACTCTTTTTCTTTTTCTGAACAATGACCTCTTTTGTCTCGTACCTGCTTCTCTTTCCCCCTTGTATTTTTGGGACATGTCTTTCCACAATTCCCAGTGTCTTCTCGTCTAAGGTCATTAGCATCTCTTCCGTTGTCTCGGCCTCGAAGATGTATTTCCAGTCTATTACTTCCATGCTGGATGCAACATCTTCCCAGTTTATAGCTTTTGAGTGAAAATTAAAAATTTGAAATTTGCTTCTTTCTGTTCCTTTCTTTCCTTTCCTCTTGCTTTTATACTGGTTGTCATTTTAATAATGTTGTGAGCCGATATCATAGTTGGGGATATTTCCACATTATCAATTAGGTTGGTGTTTGTGAACACTAAATCTAGGCAGTTGTTTTTTCTTGTGTTTTCTGTTATTTCTTGTGTTAACATAAATTCATCAGCTAGAGCTAGTAGAATTTTTACCTGCTCCTGGTCTTCCCGTGTGCCCCCCTTGTCCTGGTGTACTCATATATTTTTTCTTATCCTTTTATATTTCATGAGTGGAAAATTAAAATCACCACAGAGAAAAATATTTGGGGTTGGAGAGTGTAGATCTTTTACCCAGTTTCTGACCTCTGTAATGGAATTAGAGAATTTTGAGGTTGGCATGTTCGGGTGTCTATATACTACAATTAGTACTATATATATTTAATTTTTTAACTTTTGCTGCTACACATTTTACGTAGCTGTTTGAGGTACTTATAGTCATTTCTGCCATATGCCTTTCGCGTGTGTAAATAGCACATCCTCCTTTATGTCTCACTGTTATAGTTGTCAATTTGTATTTCTTTTTTGTCAATACAAAACTCACAGTTTTCACAGTTCGCCTGGCAGTCCTTTAGATTGGTTTCCATGAGGCATGCAAAGTCTGCTCCGGTTTCTTGCATGAGTCCTTTTAGGTATAAAACTTTGTTCGGGGAATGATTTGATTTAAGGTCCTGAATGTTGGCTAGGATTATTTTTATTTTTTCTCTATCATTTTCACATATATCGCGGGAAAAAAATAACGTTTATGCCGTGATATTTTATCCATCTGATTTCTCATTTTTATCTCAATCTCATACTTGTTAGTACTGATAATGAATTTAAAAAACTATACAATAAACACAACGAAATATTTCTAACTTCTGCCAGGATTAAGAATTTAATATTTGATTCGTACAAACTATTCACTAAATGTGAACGGTATATACCAAAGGTACAATGAGAGTGAAATTTTCATCAAGATGTTGAAAATATTTTCATCGAGCAAGTACCTCAGGTAATGGAAATATTTTTCATCGAACATAATCCTTGATGAAAATATTATTTGTCATCGAACTTAGTCCTTCATGAAAATAATTTAATCGAATTGGGTGGCACCATCTGTTGGAGGAAATGTCATTTAAATTCCGTTTCAGTTTATCTTCATTAACCGAATGTAATTATATACATCCAGAACAACACATTAACAGGAATTTAGGTTTTAAGATTAAATACATAAAAAATAAATTTACCCTACCTCGGTGGGGCTGGAACTTTTATCACTGAAGATTCAAATTCTGTAAGCCTCTTACCTACTCACTCAGCCATGAGAAATTAAGATATAATGACGGAATTCTGTATGTATGTGTATATATATATATATTATGGCAATAAAAGACTAGGCCACTATTTTAAATGTATATTTTAATTAAACAAATAATATAAACAAACTTTAAAACAACCTTTTTTCAGTATATGATCACTTACTGTATTTTACACATCATGACAAGAGATGTTCAAAATGCCCCCCGTCATTATCCCTACAGAGCTCAAAACACATTCGCCACTCGTCAATAGCACTGTTCAGAAATCGCTGCGATATGCTACGCCATTCGTCCACGATTGTAGCTCTAAGTTGTTGAACATTTTGGATTTGATGGCCAGAACTGTAAACCTTTTCTTTTAGTGCTTCCCACACTGAGTAGTCCAACGGATTTAAATCCGGGCTGTTGGCCGGCCACATTGAAGATTCTATGAAATCAGGGGCTGTTTGTCTCAGTAAACAACTGTGGCTCTAGCGCGATGACAAGGTGCACCTTATAATTATAGCATGTTGCCTCTTACGCAATTGGTTCTTCAGTAACTTGGTTACTGAAGAACCAATTGCGTAAAAGGCAACAAGAAAACAGTCCAACAAAGAAAAACTATATACGCTTTGAAATACTTTAGCGATGTTCCATCAACACAAACACGACCAAAATGACATCACACAAGTACGACCAAGATGACGTCACAGCGCGGGACTACCTCAAGCATTCTTTCTGACTTGCCTCACACCAACTTCGTTACAAGGACTTCTCGACGCACCTCGACTCTCTCTCTCCGAAGAACAGTGACACGAAAGATCTCACCATGTAACAACGTGTGCAGGCCCCATTCAGGACCTGGTGTCATTCACTTACTTTTATAAAGACTAATCATTACCTCGCGCGTTATTAATATTGAAGTCATTATTGCATTGAAGTCATTAAACAAGTGCACATTCAATTTCAGCATATTTTGTCTCATTCATAAATCATTTATTTTGTTTAATAAAGGAAGAAAACTCATTCTATCAATCAACCTTATTAATAACTTAATTAATAACATTATTTGATCTGAAAAGATCATGGTCACTCCAGCCAGCCTCATCCAGCCTTATCATTAACAATCAGTCATTAACAATTTACCGTAATTATCATCATTCTTATTATCGTGCCAACATTACGCTATAAATTGGTGACTATATAGTTTTCATCACCGCTGTGCCGTTTGCACGAGTTCTTCAAAAACACTGCGCATAAGTGTAAATGTTACTGCGATATGGCATGATATCCTAAACTCTAGTAAAACTCGTCAACTCCAGTCTAACAAGCAATAAGAGTAATCAAGCTAAATTAATTTACTTTAAACAATAAAGTCACCTTCAAATGAACACTACTTCAAATCGAAGTATTTCATAATTACTGACTGATGCTTTTGCAGAAGTAGATTAAAATATTATTTTATGTGACTCCTGTATGATTTTCATAGTTTATTTGACTGTTTATTATTTTAGCTATTTGCAACACGTCACTTTGCTCTTCACTAGATTTGTCAAAGTTTCGGAAATCATTTTAAGGAATTATCAGGATTCCTTTTATATACCCTCGTGAAATATCCAAACTTACCTGAAAGCGGGTTGTTTCGCGACAATTCCTCGTTAAACGAACAAGGTTTTGGGGGAAAAGTTTAAAAGATTTGAGATATTTCCTCTTTAATACTTTTTTACTTTCAAGGAATCATCGCGAACTTTCTTGATGGTGGCATACCAAGTGCGAAGTTTGACCGGAATAAAGTTCTTGTACAGGGTTTGCACTGAAATGGTACATTCCTTTGAAGTGTTCCACGCAGATAAACGTAAAGGAAGTTGAAATAGGCGGTCACGATAGATTTTTTATTTTGATGGGATTGTTTAACCCCCTTCGCAACATCTTATGTCTTACAACGGAGGGGACCTACAGCTTTACGTGGGATCCGAACTACGGGTCGCTACATCATTTGGACGTAGAGAACGGTCCCCCATTTATCTACTACCTAGGTCCAATGTCACTTAACTATGCTGATCAACCGAAGCGGTCTTACGACATTGGCCACAACGTAACCCGTCAGGATAGATACCATATGGGCTACTTATGAAAGAAAAGCTCCCTAAAAAAAATAAGGACGTACAAATAATAAAGCTGCTAAAGAATGTATGAAAACATCAACAAAACAGATAAGACGCAACTACACGAGACATTATGTACAGATATTACGCAAAATGAAGTAGCAAGTGCAAGAACAGTGTGACTGTCACAATCGAGGCTGTGCTACTTCCACTGTGAAAATGATTTCTTTAAATTTAAGTACCTGAAGAATAACTACGAAAACATGTTTTAGAAGTTACAAGATAACCTATATGCATGACTTTACATTTACCTACATTAAATTTCATTTGCCATATATAATGGTCAACAAGTATTAGTATTTTTCATCAGATATAATTATGCATGAAGCTGTTGGGACACTGATTCCAAATCTGCTTCGGTTTTCCTCTAGCACGTCTAGTTATCATAAAAGACCAAATTCATAATACAAATATAAGCCACATAATAAAAAAAATATGAAAAAAAACAAGGAAAAATTGAATTGACAATAAAATGCGTCATGAGTACGACAATTTCCTTTGCGTGACACGCACTAAGCGGGATAATTACGTAATTAACACCAATCGCCACTCACCAGTGTCCAGTACCCCTGAAGCTACCCTGCGGGCCGCGTGTAATAACGAGTGAGTGTGTTTTAAAATTGGCTTCTTAGATCAAATAGTGGCTATTTTTCTCAGCTATACAAGTGAAAGTTATACAACCCTTGAGTTGATTAAAATGACTGAGCAGACAAAGTGTAAGAAATGGAAATATGAAGAAGAAAATAGAGTTTTTAAACAGGAGTGGGAGGAGAACTTTGCCTTTACTGTTAAGGGTGGGAAATCTGTGTGTCTTATCTGCCACGTGGCACTCAATCACTTTAAAACCAGTAACTTAAAGCGTCACCATGAAACTAACCATAAAAATTTTATTACGGAATTTCCTCCCAAATCAGAATTGCGGAAGACTAAGTTAACAATGTTTAAATCTAGCCTAGTTGCCCAACAAACTGTACTTTCATCATTGTGTAAGACAGCTGACTTAACTACTGAAGCTAGTTTTGTTATGGCATGGAATATTGCTCGTGCTCAACTTCCCTACAGTAGTGGAGAATTTGCGAAGAAGAATATTGCCGATGTTACTGCAATTCTCGCTCCAGATAACACAAAGTTTCGAGAACAAATAGCAAGTATTTCTATTTCCCGCCACACTACAGAAAGACGTATTTCCCAGATCAGTGCTGAAATTACATGCTCGTTACAGAATGATTTGAAGAGTTCTGTTGCATTCAGTTTGTCCCTCGATGAATCCACAGATATTAAAGATAACCCTCAACTGGCGATATTTGTTCGTTATGTTACTGGCGATGGAAATGTGAAAGAAGAACTCTTGGACTTAATGACCCTAAGAGAAACCACCAGAGGGGTTGACATAAAGAACGCACTGACGAGGCATTATCAAATGTTCAAGTACCATTGAATAAACTTGTCAGTGTTGAACAGATGGAGCACCAGCTATGGTAGGACAAAATGTAGGCCTAGTTGGGCTCTTGACACGTGATCCCAAGTATTCTGTGTTTCTTTATTCACTGTATCATCCACCGCGGTCATTTGGTAAGAAAGTACTTTAGGTATAACAGTGTTATGAAATGTGTTCTAGAAATTGTGAATTTCATTTGTTCAAATGCAAAAACGTACCGAGCGTTTAGAAATTTTATCGAAGAGCTGGATCTTCAAGATAAGCCAGATGACCTTTCATTCTACTGTATTGTAAGGTGGTTATCAACTAGTAATCTCCTGAATAGGTTTGTTGCACAGTTGGAGCCTATCATTGATTTCTTGAAAGAAAAGGGAAAGTCATACCCACATCTAGATCACAAATGGGTGCAGGATCTGATGTTTTTTACTGATGTAATACAACACCTTCAAAATCTAAATTTGGCACTTCAGGGAAAGGATAAGGTCATTTCTGACCTTACACAGACAGTTTTCAGTTTCCAGAATAAAATAAAGCTCTTCCAAAAAGATCTCGTAAGAAAAAAATTTGACCACTTTTCCCACCTGAAAAACCGAGCAAACACTTTTCCTGATATTGAAATAAAAGATAGTAAATTGGATGAATACAAAGGTAAATTCAAAGGACTAATTGATGATTTTCAGTTCAGGTTTGATGAACTAAAGAAGCTAAAACCATGCTTCGAATTTCTTGTAAATCCTTTCCTGATTGATGTCGTCAACGATGGCTGTCCCGTTACCACACCTTTTGACAATTTAATAATCTGAGTTTAGCTATATGTATATGTTTTTAATAATTAAATTCTTTTTAAAATATTTTGCGGCTCTCGTACATGTGAAAAACGTCGTATGTGGCTCTTGGGTCCAGGAAACTTGGCCACCCCTGCTATATATAATATATATAATACGCATATAACTATATATAATATAATATATAATACTATATATACACAATATATAATATGCGTCCTTTATACATGAAGCGGAGTATTTTGTCGTTGCAGCTCAGGTGTAGGTTTTTGCTTTACCATTTCTGTACCCTCATGTATGACGTTTTGTCGTTTCAACTTAAGCTTTCCGCAGGTTGTCTTGTGGTATTTTAGGTGAGAGCAGTTGCTGATCACAAATTTGCAAACGTTGCACATGTACATCCTTTTATTCTTTGGCGTAACAGTCACATGTCTAGTTGTGTGTTGTGTTTTGTTTTGTTTTGTGTCGCCCACTTACACATTTTATTTTTTTAGGTGATTTACATCAACCCACTCATCGATCGTCGTGCCTCGAAAGTGTAAAAATCACATCGAAAATTTCTGTTACGTGTGCGGCTCGTTCGCGACTAAATCACAACGGCGTACAGTCACGATGGATCTTCGGAAAACTTACCGGTTATACTTTGTCTGTCCACTAGGCGACCAAGATAAGGCGTGGGCGCCACATGTTATCTATACCACTTGTTCGAATGGATTACGTGACTGATTGAACTAAAGGAAAAAGTCGATGCCGTTCGCTATACCCATGATATGGAGGGAGGCGAGAGACCATCATGGCGATTGTTACTTTTGCAATGTTAACATAACTGGATTCTCCGTGAAGAGCAAGCATAACATCGTTTATCCAAACGTAAACTCCGCGATCAGACCGATCCCTCGCGATGACACGATGCCGATTCCGGTACCTCCACAGCATGGACTCGATTCTTTACGAGGCGAAAGGGAATCCGACGAAGATGGGATTGGCGGAGATGCGGGACCTTCGGCCGATCTTGACTACACACCTGACGAAGCCGGAGCAGGGGAGCCGGAGAGGCTTACCCAAAACGAGTTGAATGACCTCATTAGAGACCTAGCCTTCTCCAAAGAGAAATCAGAACTTCTCTCCTCGAGACTCAAGCAGAAACACTTACTTGAGAAGAACGTCCGAGTGTGTCACTATCGAAAACGAAACCATGATTTGGCGACATTCTTTACAGTAGGCGGTCCGCTCTGCTATTGCCATGATATCAATGGACTTTTTGAGAATTTGTCACAGATACACACACCATCTGAGTGGCGCCTCTTCATTGATTCCTCAAAGCGAAGCTTGAAAGCGGTTCTCCTGCTTAACGGGAACTTAAAGCCATTCATCCAGATCGCCCACTCCGTTCATTTAAAGGAAACGTATGATAACATAAATATACTACTCGAAGCAATCCAATACAGCACTCATCAATGGAATATCTGTGGTGATCTCAAAATCATTGGTATGTTAATGGGCATGCAAGGAGGGTTCATGAAATACTGTTGTTTCCTATGCCTATGGGACAGCCGTGCTACCGCGGATCATTACATCAGACGTGACTGGTATCAAAGAAGCACGTACGAGCCAGGAACGGGTAGTGTCCAGTGTGTGCCTTTAGTTGATCCAAAGAAGATTTTCCTCCCACCTCTCCACATTGAGCTCGGCTTAATGAAAAATTTTTGTGAAAGCTATGGGTAAGGCGAATTCTAGAGGGTTTCGAGACCTTGTTGAGAAATTTGCAAACATCAGTGCCGCGAAATTAAAGGAGGGAATCTTTGTGAGGTCCCAAATCAGGGAGGTTCTGCAGGATGAAGGCTTTGAAGAAAGCTTCAATGCCTTAGAACTAAAAGCATGGCAGGCTTTCAAATGGATTTGTAGAAACTTCTTGAGTAAACACAAGTCTCCCACATACAAAGATGGAGTTCGGAAACTGCTCGATGCATATCAAGAAATGGGCTGTCGCATGTCCTTGAAAATGCATTTTTTACATTCGCATCTAGATTTCTTCCCGAAAACCTTGGCGCGGTGAGTGACAAACAGAAGGAACGCTTCCATCAAGACATCCAGTCAATGGAAAATCGCTACCAAGGTTTATGGAACTACTGCTGGATGTTGTACCGCGACGATCCAGACAAGGTTTACAAAAGAAAATCGTACTCGCAGCATTTTTAGGTTGGTGTACATTTCTTTTTATGAATAAAGTTGTACTTTTACGATAAATTGTGATGAAAATAACACCAGTCATATTTCGATAACTAGATGTGCTAGAGGAAAACCGAAAACTGATTCGACATCAGCGTACAAAACTGTTCTAGGAAAGTGTATATACATCTTTGATGAGAGAAAAAAGTTCGAGTTTGTCGACCAGTGTTATTAGACCACTCTACTAAATTATTAAGATTGCGCTGCAAACTCTATCAAGTAAACTAATTTCTTTATCCGCAGTTTTAGTGTCGTCGGCAAATTTAGAAATTTTACTTGCACATCAAGATCGTTAATGTACAGTATATTATGAAAAATACCGGTCCCAAAACAACCTTGCGGAACACCGCTAGTTACATTAGCTCACCATAATGCTTCCCCGTTAATTATTACCCTCTGTTTTCTGCTAGTTAACCAATTATTATCAATCCACTTAACACCTTGACCCCTAGAGAGAGAGAGAGAGAGAGAGAGAGAGAGAGAGAGAGATAACGAAAGAGGTGCTATCCTTATTTGAAGAAAGGACAATGACAATCCTTGGGGAATTTTTCCAAAACAAACGGAAAAGAGGAAGAAAAACAAATTCAGAAGAACAAAAAATATCTTTTTTTTCATAAAAGAAAGAGGGTCGTCATGAAATTAGTGAACTGCATAGACAAGATAAATGATGACTAAAAAATAGAAAATATTGACCGGAATACTGTAGCTATAATTGAGGAACATGAAAAAAGGGAAGAAGATGCAGTGACAGAAGCAATTACAGTAGGAGAAATCCAAATTATTTCTATAGATTCATAAAGAAGCAAACAATGAACTAACCCAGCGAACAAATGTACAGTTGTCCTGCATATGTAATGTTCCTCTCCTCACAGGCGACTCCGTACATGTGGCAACGCCGCAGTGATAGTCAAGGTACGCCAACTGGGGGAAGGTGGGACAACCGAGTCCAACAACATATAACACAGACATATATCTAAAGGACAATTGAATGTGCAGTCATTGACATACAGGTAATTATATTGTAACGTATGTGTTCATAAAGATAAACAATTAATATGATCGTATACAGCGTTGAACTCCATGTAGTTTATTAGTCTTATACAGTAATAAGGTTCCATTATGATTACTCCATTATGATTACTACAACGTTATATATACTAGTGAATTTTAACCAAAAATAGACATTACACAACCAATTACAATTACATTACAATAGTTTATAATATTTAGAGATTAGCTATTCGAGAAAATGTAAATTTATGGACAACTTAACTTATTATGCTATGCCATTTTTGTGAATGTAAAATATTTTTATATAATTACACTTTGAAAAGAATATAAATTATCATAGTGGTTTTGGGTGTTAAATTTTCTGTAAATATAGATTTTGTTTTGTAATGAAAATTTTAAAATTTAAAATAATAATCAGTAAGAGAATCAGCTAAATTTGGCCGATGCCAATGCCCAAAAAATGGCCGATTCTGCCAATGCCGATGATTAAATACACCACTAGTTTTTATTGATTTTACTAATTTTGAGGGCCAGGTTCTTTACTGGTAAATATACTATTCATTTTGATATAATAACATGTTTTATAGATTTAATGACTCACACATGTTGTTTATACCCTCATGTACTCGCAAGTTCCTTTAAAAATATCATCTTATTTGTTAAACTTTAATACAAAAAAATGTCTCATCTTATTTTTTTTACAGATAAGATAGTATAATGCTCCAAATAAAGAAATTTCATACAAGAATAAGTTGAAAATTAATTATTGTTCTCCATAAAGAAGGCAACACTCAAAGACAAATAGCTGCTAAAGCTGGAGTATCATTGTCTTCTGTTTCCAAAACACTTTCTCACCACTCGCAAACTGGCGATGTGAAGAACAAAATAGGTTGAGGATGGAAGCGAAAAACATCTAAAAAGGATGATGATTGATGAGTATATGATAGTGATTAGCAAGCGTAATAAAAAGAAGACTGGTGGGTGTGGAAGGGGAATGAGGGAGTGTGGAGATTGGTTGTGTAATGTCTAATTTTGGTTCAAATTCACTAGTATATAAGAAGTTGTATTGTGGTAGCTGTTCATATAGACTTGCAGTAATTATAATGGAACCTTATCGATACTAATAATTGTGACGGTCGAACTGCCTGCGAACTTTCTTTGTTTCTTATGGCCGGTCAAACCACTGGCCAGATTTGGATGAGACTTGGGGAATAGGAGTAACTGAGGCCGGGTAAGAACATAGGCTCTGTAGCGTCGGCCTCCGAAATTGTATATATATATATATATATATATATATTATATTATATATATATATATATATATATACACACAGTGTGTGTGTGTATATATATATATATATATATATATATATATATATATATATCAGGTGGGCAAAAAAAGGGAGACCGAATTTTGGCTGTAAAATCTAAAGTTATGGTCAGATTTCAGTATTTTTTTTCACACCCCACAACTAAGTAAATTTCCTATACTGTGAACGGATTTCAAAGAAAACTAATGAAAATTACGGATTTATTGAACATTTCTTTATGCCACTGGAAATTCTCCATTTACACTGTTATTGCATTATTGGGTCGGCAAAAAAAAGGGAGACCTTTTAAATCTTTCATATTTCGACAAATAGAACCATGAAATTTTAGTATATTAGTACTAGGTAATTTTATGGTTTGTATGCCATTGAGGTCTCCCTTTTTTTTTGCCCACCCTATATATATATATATCTATATGAAAATGAAAATGAAAATGAAAAGGTTTATTGGCAGACTATAGTCCATATGACAAATATTATTAATACAATGACAGTTCATATACTAAAGATAGAAATATATACAAGTGATGAGAAATAATACTGTAATGTCGAAGTTAAGTGGAGCTACAGACAGACGTTTTCATACCAAGAAGTCCATAGCTTAGAGGATAAATGGCAGGACTCATGGATAACTTGGATGATCGGGTTGGTTGGTTTTTTAATTCTTTGCATTATACTGTATTGAGCACGTCTTGTTACCTCCGGGAGGATCGGGACATTGCGGGTAGCAAACATTTGCGAAGCTGAGCATCTCGGGGGTAATTTATGTAAGAGTCTAAAAGACCTGTTGTACAGCAAATTTAGGGTTCCGCCAGAACTTTTTTTATAATTCATCCAGAGTTGCTGTCCGTATATATTACTGCAGAAAGTACGAAAGAGAGTGTCTTTAGCTTCACTTGTACAGAATCGAAAGTTCCTTATGGTCATATTCGCTTTAGCACACAGGCTTCGAGATTGTTTTCTTATATCCGAGTCATCACTCAAGGAGCTGGTAATAGTTTGACCCAAATACTTAAACTCTAGTACTTCCTCAATTACTTCACCATTCATTTTAAACCTTATATCAGCTGGCTGATTACAGCTTTTAGGATGAAATTGCATAACGTTAGTTTTTGTAACATTAAAAAGAATATCATGTTTCTGCGAATACACTTCGCAGACTTTTAGTAGCCGATCCAGACCTTTAACAGAGGGACTTATTAACACCATATCATCGGCATAAGCTAAGTTATTTATCCTTGTGTTATCTATACAACATCCCACTGCTGCCTCATTAAGTGAAGCAATTAATCCGTCGATATACTGTATACATTAAACAGCATAGGGGAGAGCAAGGAGCCTTGTCTCACCCCACAAGAGGAGCCAAAACACTCGGATAGTACATTCCCTCACCTAACAGTGAAAGATTGGTGGGAATACCAAAATTTCAATACATTTAATATATACATAGGAACCTTCCTGTCTTCTAGTTTTGCAAATAAAATATTGTGGTTCACCCTATCGTATGCCTTAGTATATCTAGGAAAAAGCTATAAATAGTTGAATTACTGTCAGTGTATTTAGATATTGTTTCGTTAAGTATCATACATAGATGCACAGGTCAGTTGAGTGGGACCTTTTAAAGCCAAACTGATTAGATGTCCATAGGTAGGGTTGCCAAGTGTCCTTTATTTCAAAGGACAGTTCTTTATTTCAGCTCATGTGTCCTTGTCCTTTGATAAACTCGGAAAGGACGCCATATGTCCTTTAATTCAGTAATTGACTCTCAAAATTTTATTCATCACTAAAAATTTGAGACGGAGATGTTTTCAAACTTAATTAATTCGTTAATCGGGAGAAGTGAGATTCAACATTCAGATGTGATTTCTAGTAAATCAGAGTTGGCAATCCTGCCCCCATTGCCCGTTGCCATTGTCATCCTTGCTGGAGAGGAACGAGGAAGGCATCGCCCGCTAACATATTTTTTGTGCTTTGCCAAATTGCCATATTAAACCGGCTTCATGAGTTTTTGACGTGATTCTATTTTTTATGAGTTGAAGAATATCTTCAGATGAATACTTAGGTAAGAATAGTTAATTATATACTAGGTTTCCCTCTCTTAGAAAGTTAGAAAACATTATTTTATGTTTCATTTCAATAAAGTAGTGTGATTTTACAAGTGTACGACTTTCTAGACATATTTTATCTATGGATATAATAAAGAAATTGTAAAAAATATTGCACAAGTAAATTTTTATCATGATAAGCAATGGAATATACGGTAGCGTGCAAGTGTCCTTTATTCAAGATCTGTTGACTTGGCAACCCTATCCATAGGAAATCATTTAATCGGAGTAACAAGAGTTTTTCTAGTAGTTTCGAGAAGCAGGAAGCGACAGCAATAGGCCTGTAATTATTGCTGGACAGAATGTCTCCGTACTTATTTTTGACCAGGGGCAAGATATATACCCTCATGAACTCTGCAGGGATATAGCTATGAGCAAGCATGGCTGATAGGAGCAATGATATATGTAGACATACTACGTCATTTGCATATTTTAAGTGCTCATTCGATAAGTCATCTACCCCTGACGCAGAACCAGTCTTTAACTCTTTAATTAACCTCTTTACTTCAGAAAATGATATCAAAGTATTTTCCCTTGTCCCTCCCACAATCGTTTCGCTGCAATCTATCTTAAGATTATCCCTACTCACACTGTTAAGAATGTTAGAATAGTGTTTTTTCCACAGCTTTGCAATTTCATCCTCCCCCGACACCCCATCGATTGTCAGAGGGAGGACATTTTTGACACCCGTTTGATTCTTAACAAATTTCCAAAAATTTTTATTGTCGTTATTTATGCGAGCTTCACAGGCTTTTGATGCTCGAATAGACTCTTCTTCCTGTTTACATCGCCTTATGGCCGCCTTATACTGACCCCTACTTCTACACATATTCATGTATACTGGTCCTAATCTGGGTCTACCATGAAAGCACCACAAATCATAGGCGTCTTTCGATTCCCTCTTCAGGGGGGCAATAAAATCATTCCCTCCAGGAATAATCTTAGTATGATAGTTGTAAGATTTAATCAGGGGGCTTCCTGTTTCTCTTAACAGGGATAATATCTTACTATAATACCTATCTATGAGTTTACAGTGAGAATCATTTGAGCAAGGATTATTACAGGCAAGATGCAAAATTTCTAAATTATTAAAGGGGTGACTTGTTCTGTCTTTGTATTCTATTCTCTGCTGCATATTAACATTGGACCAATCGACGCGATTATTCTTACCTATTGAGTTCTTGTTAAGTCGTGTTGCGCATAAATTGGTAAAGTTAATTAATATTTCTAATGGTCTATGATCAGAAAGAAGGAAATCATGCAGAATATGAACTCTAGCAATTCGATCCTTCAGATTATTACTAGTGAGACAATGATCAATCCACCTGGTGGTACCACTCATATCACTAACGTATGTAAAATTACCACTGGTTACCCCTAATATATCTACATCAGTTATACTTAAATTGGCCGACTCGCACATGTTACCCAATTCTACAAAGAATTCCGAGTTCACATGCGCGTTAAGGTCCCCCATTATTATACCGTGAGAATATTTGGGGTTATCTGATAATGACTTAATTTTGTACAACAAATCAATGTATTCATCTAGATTACTGCCGTTGTTGTATGGTAAATAGCAGTTTACAATTAATATGCAATCATTGTTCACTCGTAATTCAATGCCTAACAACCTTACATTATCGCTTGTTAAAATTTTTATATGTTTTGACAAATTTTTCCTTATTAATTAAGAAAGCAACACCACCAAAAGGTCTATCGTACATTAATTCATCTGACAAGTCTACTGCTGATGACGCATGATACATAAAGTCATCATGGATGGTAGAGAGGAATTTTAGCTCTTGCTTAGGTAGCCAGTGCTCCTGCAGGAGTATCAAATCTGCACTGTCGCAGATTTTATGAACATCTACAGTTGAATTCCTCACTGACCTTACGTTATATGAGACTAATTTCAACAAGTTATCCGCCATGACTGATATAAAATTTATTATTAGTAAGATTATTATTATTATACACAGTACAACTTTCAGGCATTACCGTTAGGGCGCCTATTATTATTATTATTATTATTGTTGTTATTATTTTGCCTGTTATCAAATCTCCTGGAAAAGTGAATAAACTCCGTGACAATAATACCGTCTAGCCATTGACTCATATTATACGGGTTGAAATACGAATTTACGTCTTTAATTATTATATATATATATATATATATATATATATATATATATATATATATATATATATATATATATACTGTATATCCATGCACCATCTGTGTGTATCATGAAAAAACCTCAGGGGACCATTCTGAGTTGAATCCCATATATATATATATATATATATATATAAAGTGAACAATGAACAATTCCTATACCATCATTATATGGATTCATTGTCTTCATGCAGTACTTATGTTCGTATAGTTTTTATGTTCGAATGTCCATTTTTACATAAGAAACCAAAATCGCCTAAGCGAGTTTTGGATAGAATTTCGATTTATACTTCTTTATTCATTACTGTATTTCTCTAATTCATCTTTTCTAATAATGACTTATACACTATGACGTCATAAAATAACTTTATTCTCTTTACGTTTCCCATACTTTGTACACTGAATCACGTTCTTAGTATTTGGACATCTTCCGTATTCAATGTATGGTAAATTCTTTAATAATAATGTTGTGGTGTTGTGTAGTATAAGCATTATTATTCAACCATATTCATCCATACGTCACGTTTTCCCGTCATTGATTTCCCTTGATCATTGTCTTATATAAATTTTATTAAATATTCATTTTTTACTCGTGTCAATTTGTGAAGCGCGAAACTTTGGGCCTTCGTTCGAGAACGCAAAAATACGTTCTCGTATTATTTTTTTCATTTTTATTTTTAAGTGCGTTCACCCCTAAAGATATTCATAAATGCTTAGTAAGTTATTATCAAATTCCGCTCACGACGACAGATTCGAGCGCCTCAAAGATAAAATATCTCTGTTCGCTCTGATTCCAAATTTATAACATAGTATAATATAATGTAACACGTTATGTTTTATATAAATCTATATCATGTGTGCCATGTACGTTGTATTATATTTATATTTCTAAACATCTTAATTGTCTATTAATATGAAACACTGTAAAAACAAAACAAAGTTATAGTAACTGTTTAATTGTAATTAACTGTAATACTTTAATTTAATATAACGTAATGTACTTTAATAAAACTGTAATTAATAATAACTTGTAATGTACTTCATTGAAACTGTAATTAAATGTAATGATTTAATTTATAATGTAAGAATGTACTTTAATAGAACTGTAATGGACAATCATAAGCGAATGTGAAGTAATCGATAATTGTAATCGTAATTGTAATGAACCAAAATTAATACGTACTCAGTCGTGTACTTAATTTGTACTTATGTGTACTATTACGAAATGATATCGCCTTCAGAAATGAAGATTCGGCAAAAATATACGATTAGTTTTTATTTTTATTTTTTTTATTATTTTCAGTTGAAATTTTTCAAACCATCTGATCATGTGTTTAAAAGTTGGGGAACTTAACCTTCAACTGTCGTCCCCCAACATTTAGGTTTATATTATACATGTACTTGTAAAATTACAGCATTTCTTCATTAGACTTCTTGATTAAGTCACTTCTTCATCATAGCACTTCATTAGGACGGTCCCTTGGTTAGCAGCCTCGCTGCGGGGGAGGGGGCAGAGCCCCCTTGCCTCCTTAACAAGAACGCCTCGTCGATACGAGACACCATAGGGACATAGAAGAGGAAGGGTCTAACAAACTGGCGACCCTATAGCCAGGATAAGAAGAAGATATGGGGTCTAACAGTCTGGCGACCCTGCCCCAGGATAAGAAGAAGATTATTTTAAGAAGAAGATTATTTTAACAAGAAGATGATTTTAACAAGAAGATTTTAAGAAGAGGCCACTCTTTGGCCAAGATAGAAATTACCCTGCATCAGGATAAAACCATTTGACCGGCGTGTCACGACTTCCAGTTCGTAACATCCACCCTTGAACCGGTGTGTCACGACTCCAAGTTCTCCACGCCTAGTTTTCATCCAAGAAGAAGTAGCCAGCAAGACGTCTTCAGGACACGTCTCTGAGGATTTTGCCAGTAGAAATTTTGTTAAGTACATTTTGTTTTTTTAAGTAATTTATAAACACTTGAAAAGTCAGTATTATTAACAGTTAATAATGAGTATCAAATCAGAATTTACAAGAAACACAGTGAACATTTCAGACACTAGTGATACATTTTTTTTAGTGAAACTAATTTTCAGAGAAGTTAAATGTAAGAGAAGTTAAAAGTAAGAGAGTTAATTTCAAAGAGAGTTAATTTCAAGAGAGTTAATTTCAGTTATTTTCACTGTTATATTCAGTATAGAATAATTTTATTTTATGTATCAAACACAATAGTATCGTACCTTCGTGTACATTCGAGTGAAATGTTGTTTACATTTTATATTTTTGTTTGCAAATTTTTTTCAAATTATTGAATTGAATTGACTTGCAAATTAAGAAAGAGAGAGAGTTTACAGAGAGTTTACAGAGAGTTTACAGAGAGTTTATAGAGAGTTTATAGATTTAGAGAGATACTTGAAGTCAATTTTTTGAAGTCATTTTTTGAAGTCAATTTTTGAAGTCAGTCGGTTGCACCAAGAGGGTCAACCAAAACAGAGGTTAATCGTCTCCACTTGATAGAGATCAAGTGCAGTCATTTTCCATTTTCAGTTAATTCCAAGTTAGACAGTTTAAGTTATAGAGATACTTGATTGCATTTCAAGTAAGTCGGTTGCACCAAGAGGGTCAACCAAAACAGAGGTTAATCGTCTCCACTTGAATAGAGATCAAGTGCAGTCATTTTCCATTTTCAGTTAATTTCAAGTTAGTTTCAGAATACTTGATAAGAGGTCAAGTCAGAAGGTTGCGCCAAGATGGAAAACCGCCCCAGAGATTTATAGAAATACTTGATAGAGTTCAAATCAGAGAGTTTTATTTGAAGTCAGAGAGTTTTATTTGAAGTTAGAGAGTTCAAGTCGAAGTTATTTTTCAAGTCGAAGTTATTTTTCAAGTCGAAGTTATTTTTCAAGTCGAAGTTATTTTTCAAGTCGAAGTTATTTTTCAAGTCGAAGTTATTTTTCAAGTCACAGTTTTCTTCCAAGTCAGTATTATTCCAAGTATTCCGAGTCCCAAGTATTCCAAGTCCCAAGTCATTTTTATTTCGAGCCCCAAGTTAGTTTTCAATGCAGTCAATTGAATTCAACTTTTTCTTTGTAATTTAAGAGAATTTAATTTAAGAAAATGTAATCTAAGAATTTAATTCAACCTTTTTTTGTGCTGTAAAAGAGAATTTAATTCAACCTGAATTGACCGGGTTGCGTCTTTAGTTAACCTTTTTTTTTGTTTGTGAGAAGGAAATTGACCGATTTGTCTTTTCTTTTCATGCCAGTTTTGCGTATATAAATATATAGTTATGTAATTTATTATTTGTACAAAGGTTGTAACGATTTGGATAATTATCGTAATGTATATGAGGAACATGCCGTCCCTCCGTTTTGTTTCAACTCTTTTAATTTTTTGTTCTAAGTAGTGTGACAAGCAATTTTTTTTTAAAGAGCAAAGTGCTCACGAAAGACGTATTGTCAATTTCAAACTTATACCCCCTGCTTAGTCACTCAATTCCCCCGTATGATCGCACATACCCTAAATTTCAGTTGTTTGTTCTTTTTTGTCATTTAATTTTAATAAAACTTCTACACAATAAAACATATGTATTTATCATATGCAAACAAGTTTTCAGACTAAAATATCAAATAATTCAAAATTCTATCAACATTTAACGAAAGAGTATAATTTTTCTACTTAACATGCAAAAATTATTAAACCTTTTTAATATTTTTTTTTATTATATAAAATAATTTTTAATGTAAAATTTAATTGAAATTATTAAAAGAAAAGATTGTTCGAAATGCTTTCCTTCCATTTCAATAACTTTTTTATTCTTGGTCGAAATTCATCTATGGTTCGATTTACTTTTATTTTTAAGAATATTATAAAATTATGTTAGCTCGTTAAAATGCATAATTGATCTCTATTTTTAATTTGTATTTTTATTTTTCTTTTGTTCAATTAATCGTGAGTAACTGTCCTTAAATTGTTATTGTACCATTTGTAAGGTATCAAACGAAAATTATAGTCAAATTGACATACGACTACAGTAAGTACGTTCTTTTTTTAATTACCTTATACGTGTAACTGATTAATTACGTAAAATCTAAATCCTAATTGAATTTTATTACTTTTGACACATTCGAATTAATTTACGTTCCGTCCCTCCAGTCACTTTTGCATTAAAACTCATATGCATACACCATCATTAATACTACCTGTAATTTAGAATTTTATAATAATTGACCTTGAGCTTAAAGGATTTTGTAATAATAATAATGATATAATAATAATAATAATAATAATAATAATAATAATAATAATAACAATAATTGACTTAAACTTAAAAGATTTTATAACCCTAAACCCATCTTAAATTATTATACATTATTTTTAAACTTTGTTCATTCAAAAACCTTCCAAAGGGTTAGTTTAAGGTAGTAAAATTAAGGCTTTGTGGGGATAGATCCCACAGCTCAACACAAGTGTTGTGGGATATAGGGAGGCAGCGTCTTGGGTTAGGGGATACTCTCTGTCCTTACACACCCCATTTAAAGAGATTCCTCTGCGAGCGGTGCCCCCCATAGTACTGTGAGGTATTGAAAAACTCATGATCTTCACTTGCCCCACAAACACCTTTAAATGGGAGACCCATAATGGGTGCACACACATTTCTACATTACTGTACAGTCTTTACAGCCACACCTACACTTTTCCTCGTAAGTGTATATATTGTAAAGTATATGGTTGTAAATTTGACTTGGTCCGCAATCGATATGAACCGTGACTTGATGGATACCGTAATGAAATTGACTGGATTCTTTGGATCTGATATATTTGCATGTCCGTTATATAATAGATATAGAGTGTAACATATTTGTGGATAGTAGTCTATTATGACTTGATCCTCTGGATCGAGATATTCTATCTTTAGTTTTAAATCGATAATTAATTATTTTTAAATTGATAATATATGTACAGTATATGGTTGTAAATTTTGACTTGGTCCGCAATCGATATGGACCGTGACTTGATGGATACCATAATGAAATTGACTGGATTCTTTGGATCTGATATATTTGCATGTCCGTTATAAATAGATATAGAATGTAACATATTTGTGGATAGTAGTCTATTATGACTTGCTCCTCTGGACCGAGAGATTCTATCTTTAGTTTTAAACCGATAATTAATTATTTTTAAATTGATAATTATTTAGTTTCGTAAAAATTGGTCGTTGCCAATTTACCGGCAGTTTTTAAATAAGTTTCTTATGTTCTTGTGGTTCGGAACCCACGTAAAATTGTAGGTCCCCTCCGCCACCACGGAGGACATACACAATACACGATTACGAACACAGTTAGGTAGACCAGCCATGAGTGGATCCTAGGGTCTTTGTTGGTCTGAAACATTATAACATTATAACATTATAACATACACACGCATGTATGCACACTATATATACTATATACATACAAACCTTATGCTAAAATCATTGAATATCACAATAAAACTATTTCATTACGTAAGTGCAAACTATACTATTTAGTCTTAATAATTTTTGCTTTCTAATATATCTTGCTCATGCATTTTTTCAGTTACTTGAACAATCCTCTCAGCTAATCTGTCCCTCGAAATTGTAAAATACACACTTTGCACCTAATACACCCAAATACACACTAGACCACAGGTCTATACATCATCGATTATGTAATTCTATTTTTACCTACACTAGTCAATAAAAATTAGCTTATAGATTGTACGATTTACATTTTTCCCTTTTATCTACTCTATTCATTATGTACATAATTTATCCCACAGAAAAAAATAAAATTTGGTAAAAAATTTAACCATATCATTGTTTGTCTAACTTAATTGTTTGTCTAAATTAAAGTATTAACCTTTGAATTTTTTTTTATATTATATAATAACACTTGTTCTGTATAAAACTTTGTAATGTAAAGAAAAATTCGTCATCTAACTTGAAGTAGTTAGGATGTTATTTTCTCATTGTATTGTATTAATGGTACCCTGTTAGGATGTTATTTTCTCATTTGTATTGTATTAATTGTATTATATTATTGTATTAATACCATTTTGGAGGGGGAAACACTGTAAAAAGTGAACAATGAACAATTCCTATACCATCATTATATGGATTCATTGTCTTCATGCAGTACTTATGTTCGTATAGTTTTTATGTTCGAATGTCCATTTTTACATAAGAAACCAAAATCGCCTAAGCGAGTTTTGGATAGAATTTCGATTTATACTTCTTTATTCATTACTGTATTTCTCTAATTCTTTTCTAATAATGACTTATACACTATGACGTCATAAAATAACTTTATTCTCTTTACGTTTCCCATACTTTGTACACTGAATCACGTTCTTAGTATTTGGACATCTTCCGTATTCAATGTATGGTAAATTCTTTAATAATAATGTTGTGGTGTTGTGTAGTATAAGCATTATTATTCAACCATATTCATCCATACGTCACGTTTTCCCGTCATTGATTTCCCTTGATCATTGTCCTATATAAATTTTATTAAATATTCATTTTTTACTCGTGTCAATTTGTGAAGCGCGAAACTTTGGGCCTTCGTTCGAAAACGCAAAAATACGTTCTCGTATTATTTTTTTCATTTTTATTTTTAAGTGCGTTCACCCCTAAAGATATTCATAAATGCTTAGTAAGTTATTATCAAATTCCGCTCACGACGACAGATTCGAGCGCCTCAAAGATAAAATATCTCTGTTCGCTCTGATTCCAAATTTATAACATATTATAATATAATGTAACACGTTATGTTTTATATAAATCTATATCATGTGTGCCATGTACGTTGTATTATATTTCTAAACATCTTAATTGTCTATTAATATGAAACACTGTAAAAACAAAACAAAGTTATAGTAACTGTTTAATTGTAATTAACTGTAATACTTTAATTTAATATAACGTAATGTACTTTAATGAAACTGTAATTAATAATAACTTGTAATGTACTTCATTGAAACTGTAATTAAATGTAATGATTTAATTTATAATGTAAGAATGTACTTTAATAGAACTGTAATGGACAATCATAAGCGAATGTGAAGTAATCCATAATTGTAATCGTAATTGTAATGAACCAAAATTAATACGTACTCAGTCGTGTACTTAATTTGTACTTATGTGTACTATTACGAAATGATATCGCCTTCACAAATGAAGTTTCGGCAAAAATATACGATTAGTTTTTATTTTTATTTTTTTTATTATTTTTAGTTGAAATTTTTCAAACCATCTGATCATGTGTTTAAAAGGGGGGGAACTTAACCTTCAACTGTCGTCCCCCAACATTTAGGTTTATATTATACATGTACTTGTAAAATTACAGCACTTCTTCATTAGACTTCTTGATTAAGTCACTTCTTCATCATAGCACTTCATTAGGACTCCTTTGTTAGCAGCCTTGCTGCGAGGAGGGGGCAGAGGCCCCTTGCCTCCTTAACTTTTTAGATTCCGGCCTGAGCCATGGTCGAAAGAGGTCGAACCTCTACCCCTGTAAATTCAGAGAACTAACTGTACATTTTTAGAAGTAAATTACAGCAAGAGAAACTTTTTATTTTCCCCTTCGAGCCTTGTTCTCTTCAGGAACTTAGTCAGTTAAGTCGACAAGTTATAAAAGAAAAGTCGATAATTTTAGTATCAGAGAAAGTATCAGAGAAAGTATCAGAGTATTATAGAAAGAGAAGAATTAAAAATTGGCGACCCTTTGCCCAAATTAAGAGACAACCCAAGCACCATAGAAGATATTGGCATAACAGTATGGCGAGTCTGTAGCCAAGAGTTTAACAGAGTGGCGACCGAAAAGAATTAGAATGTTATAGAAGAAATATCCGTTGCTTGCCTCCTAACTAGAACCCCCGTCGATCTGAACCACCCCAGGGCCATAGACGGAGGGGTTAACATATATATATACACACACACACACACACCTTTGGTTAACCTTTGGTTAGCTTCCGCCCGAATTGTTCATTCTGACGAAGGTCAAGCTTTTCACTCCACCTTAGACCTACAGTTTAACGAAGAATCCGAACCACGCCCCATCAGCAGCCCAGCGTCTTAACCACTAGGCCACCTAGGGCACCCACAGCTGGGTTTTGCTGCGCGCCGGCTGCCGTCGGGTCTCGAACCCAGGGCCGATGAATTCGTAGTCAGCGACGCTAACCACTACACCACCATATATATATATATATATATATATATATATATATATATATATATATACTGTATATATATATATATTTATTTATTTATTTATTTGATGAAAATAACCACGAAGGAAAAAGGAAACAGAATGGTGCTCAAGCACTTTCATCTAATGACATCCTACGGTAAAATTATTGAATGGCCAGGTCGGTTAATTGAATGCCCAGGTAGGTCAACTGTACGCCCTTGACGATTGGTTCGGTTAAGTCGTGATATTTTCGTTAGTTTTAACGAAAATATCACGACTTAACCTAAGCAATCGTCAAGGGCGTACAATTAACCTAACCGGGGATTCAATTAACCTAACCGGGCATTCAATTAATCTAATAGGGCATTCAGTTGACCTAACCGGGCATTCAATTAATCTAGCCGGGCATGTATATTATATATTATATATATATATATATATAATTAAAATAACCACGAAGGAAAAAGGAAACACAGAATGGTGCTCAAGCGCTTTCGTCTAATGAGATCCTTAGGAATATTGAAATAAATAACAAGTTCGAGACTATATATAGGTCACAAAAAAAAATAAATAAATAAATAAAATAGAAAAATAAAAATTGTAGGAGGAGCATACAAATTTATAAGGAAAAGCTACCAGAGTTTTAGCACTTTGCCCCTCTTGTCTAAATCCGTTCTGAACGAATTCAAAACAACAGGATGAAGCGAAAAAAAAGCCCTGGCTAATATTGAAATTATTTGTAAGTTGAATAATGGCAGACTCAAGAATATTTCTATTAACAATGTTGCTTGAGTGAAACAAAATTGAAGCATTATTCCAATGATTACAGTGGGATAACTATGACAAATGAACGAAAAGGGCACTGGATGACTGCCCCGTTCTGACGGAATATTGATGCTGTTTTACACGCTTGTGCAAATCCTTTCCCGTCTGTCCAATGTAAAAGGAATCATATTGTTTCCAACCAATTTTATAAATAATGCCTGAATTGTTGGTAGGGCTATTTTTTACTTGATATTTTTCACAATATTGTCATATGAAAATACTACATTAATATTCAAAAGTTTAAGTACATTAGCAATGCCTAAAAAGCCTGGGGAAAATGGAAGTACTAAAATATTCTTCGACAAAGTGCGAAGGTTATTATTCACACGATAGAAAGTTCGTTTTGCCTTGTTAAGACAAGATTTCAAAGAAGCAGGTGGGTAACACAAATCGCTTCCAATACTGTTGATTTTTTTCTACGTAATTCGGCATCCATGTATTCCTGACTGGCGATCCTAAGAGTGCGGAGAAACATTGATGAAAATATGGCTTTCTTGAATGGGGTGTAATGTTTGGAGTAAAAGTGTGCGTAGGACAAATTGTTTGTTTTTTTCGATAAATACTAAACTTAAAACCTAGGCTTTCCCTATGTACACGCACGTCCACAAACGGGATTGAGTTGTTTTGTTCCACTTCTAAAGTAAACTTAATGGAGGGGACTTGATTATTTAACTGAAGGAGGAAGTCATCCAGGTCACGCTTCATGGGCCAGATACACAAAATATCGTGGACGTACCGCAACCATGGGATGCCAATCCCCAAGATACTCGGAATGTAAGTGATTTCGAAAAACTCCAAGTAAATATTGGAGAGGAGGGGCGACAAGTGATGCCTCAAATTTTGCCCCATCCCAAAAACCTATTGATAATATTCGCTATTGAAAGTGAATTTACAGTCTTTGATTCAAAGTTTAATGAGCTCCAAAACGATGTATGCAGGTAGTGGCAGGTCATACTTATGTAATTCTCGGGAGAGAAAGTCAAGCATATCGTCAGTCGGCACTTTTGTAAACAATGAACAAACGTCGAAACTGATCAATCTATCGTTGGTTTCAGTGCGTACATTATTAAATTTTTCAGTAATCTCCATGGAATTTTTTACATGTGAATCAGAGATAGTGCCGAGAATGGGGGACAAGACTTTGACAAGCCATTTGGAGAGTTTATAGGTAATAGAACCCACAGAGCTAATAACAGGGCGCATAGGGTTTGTTCATTGTTTACAAAAGTGCCGATTAAAGATATGCATTACTTTCTCTCCCAAGAATTACATAATTATGACCTGCCACTACCTGCACACATCGTTTTTGAGCTCATTAAACTTTGCATCAAACACTGTAAATTCACTTTCAATAGCGAATATTATCAACAGGTTTTTGGGATGGTCGCTCCGCTAGTTATTGTATAGACTAGTAAACTACATGGAGTTCAATGCTGTTCACGATCATATTATTTGTTTATCTTTATGAACACAGATATTACATTATAATTACCTGTATGTCAATGACTGCACATTCAAATTTCCTTTAGATATACAGTATATGTCTGTGTTATATGTTGTTCGAGTCGGTTGTCCCCCCTCCAACCCACCTTCACCCCAGTTGAGGTACCTTGACTATCACTGCGGCATTGACACATGTACGGAGTCGTCTGTGAGGCGAGGAACATTACATATGCGGGCAACTGTACCTTTACTGAACGTTCATAAAGGTTTATAAAACGTCTATAAACATTCCGTAAACGTTTAGTAAATGGTCATTGATTGGGGAATTAAAGGACCAGAGGACCCCTGAAAAATGAAAACGATACACTATCTGATGGTCCAAAGGATTTTTCAGAAATTTTACCTGTCCATAGGAATCAGTTTTTAGTGTTACAAGAATAGATGAAGATATATGACGGAATAGGTAGTACGTAGCTTAGCTCCGCAAGGAACATTTCTTATTCCACTATTATTCCAATATTATTTTTAATCATGCTTACTGAAAAAGATTGAAGTAAACAGAAACAGCATTGTGGCATCTTTTTCTTTATGCAGGAAGGAGGGGTCAAGGGAGAGTGGCCGCAAAATTGCCCCCTTATGTAAGACGGAGAGAGCTGAAATCAAGGTCTCCGAGGCTCATGATGCCTTTGTTTTATAAATTTTGAAAAGATTGTGTTGTGTGTAAAATGCATGTATGTGTAGTGAAGAATAAAGGGAGAAGTGTGTGTTTGAGAGCATGCTTGACTGCTCACAGGATAGATGAGACAGATGAAGATCAGCTGAGGAGGACAGTGACAGGAGAAACGGAGGTTCCAGCACTCCCTGTCTCCTGCCTAACGTTCCCCCAAGGAACGTTAGGCCGACTGGGGTCTACAATTCCCCGGTTGATTAGTGTCTACAGTCTCCTCATCTATAGCCGAGGAGTATAGTATATATGATAGTATGATGAGATAAATTAAAACATCAAACGATATTGCAGCTCTGCGAGAAGACTCATGTATTATGAGTCGGATTTTAACAAGGAAAATTTACACTTCCTAAGATATGGTAAAAGTAAAGCACTAAAAACAATGGAATACGATACTGCAGATGGAAAAGAAGATACAAAGAAGACATAAAGATATTGGGAAAGGAGGAATCATGATTGACGACGTGAATTTTGATGCGCAAACGAGATAGAGGTTAATAAAGACAAAAGAATACATAGACAGATATTCAGGACCTTCAGAAGAAGAGACAGAAACGTAATGGTTCCTTTACTGCAAAAATTAATTCCACCAGCACTTGAATACAGTTCGGTTCAAACGACCACAAAAAATGGAGAAAATTAACCAGCTATAAAAAATACAAAGAAACGTTACTGCAATAATAAATAAACTCAGAAAAGTAGAATATTGGGAAAAGTTTGGGGAATCATCTATGCTCTCAGGAGAAAAGAACACATATAGATATAATATGATTTGCACATGGAAAATGATGGAGTGACAGGCTCCGAATCTCAAAATAAATCCAATAACCTTACAAACTGACATAGAAAACAGAAAAAGAACTTGCCAAATACCAACATACTGTTTATATATATATATATATATATACTTAACTGAAGGGCTTGTTCTTTGGGAACCTCAACTTAGTGAGAAATAAGAGGACGAGGAGATGGTACATGTTTATTGATCCTCGAATCCATACATATCCTTAGTAGAAAACCAAACCTCAACGACTATAGTTCTACTTTTAACAGCTAGATAAATTCTCGTGCCTCACCACTGGAAGAGAACTCTGCAATCACTCCTTTGAACTTTCGAACAATTCCCACATGAATATTTCAATATTTTACCATTCCTAAACCTTTTTACAATTGGTTTATCAGTCCTATAATAACCTGGTAAGAGATTGTTTACAATATTTCTCAGCTTTTTAACCTTTGTATATTTTAACTGTTGCTTTACCTTTTTATATTTTTTATACTTTTCATTTTTACATACTTAATATAAATACATTATTAATATTATATGATTATATAAATATATTTTTGTTTAAATTTTTATTCATTATATTTATTTATTTTTACAACTGTTTTAGTTTTGTTTTAGCACTGATGAGATGATGGAAATTGAACTTTTCTGAAATATTTGTCAATAAATATATACCATCGCCTTTTGTTCTCTAATTTCTCACTATATATATTTTTTTTATGCAGGAAGGAGGGGCCAAGGGCGAATACCCTGCAAAAACGCCCCTCTCATAGAGGAAAAAGATAGCCAAAATCAAGGTTCATTTTTTTCGAGATGCCTGGACACTGCGATTGAAAGATTGAAGGTCATAGATTAGGGAAAGATGGACTGTGGAAGTTTGTTCCAGAGTTGACCGGTTGAGTAGAGGAAAAAATTGAAAATACCGATTAACCCTTCCGTTAGAGAGTTAGACAGAAAAGGAAAGAGACTGTGTCGAAAATCGGGTACTACGTGCTCTCCTTAAAGGCGGAGGATTGCAGTTAGTTCAGAAGAGCAATGCCCGTTATAATAGCGATAGTAAAGAAAAAGAGTGAGGCAACAATGTGGTAAAGAGAGAGAGAGATTGAAGACAATCAGTAAGAGGCGGGGAATTGATGACACGAAAAGACTTTGATTTCACCCGGTCAAGTGGAGCTGTGTGGGTTGAGCTACCCCTCACATGAGAAGCGTACTCCATACAGGAGCGGATAAGACCCCTGTAGAGAGACAGCAAATGAGTAAGGGTGAAGAAGCTGCGGAGCCGGTACAGCACACCTAACCGCTTAGAAGATGTTTTTGAGAGTATATGTAATGTTTCCAGGGAAGATCACTAGAAAAGGAAACACCAAGAATGTTAAAAGAGGAAGGATTGAGTTGTGTATTATCTATACAGTATATACATACACGTCGTTAACCTCGTTGCGGTTTCGTGCGTCGGTCTCTCTTCACACGAAGGTCAAGCTGGTGGTCCCGCCTCTCCACCGCACATGCCAGGTACACCCGGCTCATCTGGTACCGTCATGAGCCAGGCATCTAGTCTTCTCTTCAAGACTTCAACTTTGACCCCGTTACGTTTCTGAGTTCCTTTTTGGAAGCTGGTTGAAAAGTCTTGGCCCCCTGACAACCAAGCTATTTTCTTCAGTGTTGAGGAGGTCCCTTGTCAGGCCTTTAATTTGGGAACACTACACATTCTACCTTTCCTATTTTCCAGCGTTGTTTGGATGGTAATTGGGTTTACTTTGAGGTTTGATGCCAGCTTTTCGATCATTTTTCATATGCAGATTATGGTACACCTCTCTCTTCTTCTTTCCAGGGAGTACAGATTTAGTTTACGGAGTCTTTCCCAGTAGTTGAGTTCTTTGCAGCCATCAATCTTGGCTGTGAAATGTCTCTGCGTTTCTTCTAGTTTATTAGTTTCTTCCTTTTTATTTGGGAACGTCAAAACTGAGCAGTATTCAAGTTTTGGTATGATCAGTGTTCTCAGCAGGGGAATCATTACTGTCTTGTCCCTCCTTTTGAACGTTCTTAGTACCTGTCCCGCAACTCTTTTTGCTTTGTTTATTGCTATCTGATTTTGTGTCTCGAATTTGGCATCCTCGGTCATTATTACCCCAAAGTCGACTGCTTTTGTGCTTCTCTGAATTACCTGTCTTTCTGGAGCATAATATGCTATGCAGTCTGTTTAATTTCCTCATTTCTACCATATCTTAAGAGCTGAAATTTCCCGGTGTTAAATGTCATATTGTTGTCTTCTCACCATTTGTATATTTTGTTTGTGTCCATCTGCAAGGCCTCCACTTCATTTGCATCGCTGATTTTTCTGCAGATCTTTGTATCGTCCGCAAATGATGTTACTATATACTGTTGCTGTTAACTCTACTGTATATGTCTGTTAGCATGATAATGAGCAGGAGTGGGGCCAGCACTGTACCTTGTGGTAGTGAGCTGCGTACTTCTGATTCTGATGATGATACACCTTGAATTTTGACCACCTGTAGTGGTTCACTGAGGAAGTTGTAGATCCATTTTCCCACTTTGCCTGTTATTTCCATATTTTTCATTTTATGTGCTATTATACTATGATCACACTTGTCGAAAGCTTTAGCAAAATCGGTGTATATGGCATCATAGTTTTCATTACCTTCAAGGGCATCTAGGATATTGTTATAATGCTCTATAAGTTGTGATAGGCATGATCTTCCCGATCGGAATCCGTGCTGATTTTCGTTGAATTTTTCCAATGTCTCCAAGAAGTCAGATTTACTCTCTGACTGTTCTTTCAAATATTTTGGTGAGGTGGGACGTCAATGACACTGGTCTATAGTTTTTTGCTTGAGATCTATTCCCACCTTTATATATAGGGACAATGTTTGCTCTTTTCATGTATCGGGTGGCCCAAATAAAATCCTTGAGATCTGAACATCAATAACTTAAAAAATATGCAGTTCACACTTCCAAAATTTAAAAAGCTTTTACCTCACTCTATTAATAAGCCATCATAAAAATTTTAGACCTCTACATAAAATACTTTTTCCACAGCTGAGGGAACAATGAGGTATGGTGAAAAAAACGAATATCACAAATCCTAAATGTGTATAGCTGTACCTTAGGGTGTATCATGCTCATTGAAGCGCGAATTTCAAGATTGGCAGTAAGTACTCCTATGTAAAATTAAATTTTAGGAGGGGTTTGTTTTCTTGAACTTTTGCTAAAAATCACGTTTAAGTGTTCATATTTCCACTTTTTCGTTTTCTGGTTATGTACAGAACAGCTGCAGGACATACACTGTAGTACAAATGTAACAGACCGGTTTCTTACCAAACAAAACCATTGTAACAGTTGTTATAGGCTACTAGAGTTTCACTGTGATAATTTTCTATGTTTCAGATACAAAGCTTGGTGAAGATTGTTTAGCCATCATGGCTAAGCAAGGACGAAAGACCAGAAAAAGTTCTGGTTCAAAGCTGAGTGATCTTGTGGGTCCAGGCAAACAGTTATTTCCCACAGAAGTTCCAACCTGGAGAGCTGTGTTTCAGAGAGGAATCCTCCTCCAGGAAGAGAAGCTGCTTCTGGATGATATGAAGAGAGCTCAGTACCCTCTGCAAGATTTGGCTAAGGACTTGGCATCACTGGTACTGGCACAGTGGCGCAAAAACAATGCCAAGTTCACTCCTCCTATGATCATTCAAGAGAGATCCATTGCCAGGAAGATTCTTGTCAGGTGGAATGAAATGATTGACCTAGTGAATGGCAGAGTGAAGGCTGCAAAGAGAGAGAAGAGAATATCTGAACTTCATACATTGTTTGACATAACCTGCAGACATGATATCACTCTCTGTGGAACTGAAGCATCTGGCTGCTCTGGCTGTGTTGCTAGAGTTCATGTCAACTGTGACTGTCCTCTGCCTTAGAAGATTCCAAAGCTAGAGCTAGAGTGGCTCCATTGCCAGAGGATCAAAACCTCAGAAGTTTCTGGCTTCCGGATGGCATCTGTTGATGTGAAGGAAACAGTGAAGCAGGTGAAGGCTGCTAAGAGGAAGGAGGAAGAACAGAAGGCAGCTGAGAAGAGAAACAGAAAAGAGGAAGAAGAAAAGGAGCTACTGCTTAGAGCTGATGATGATGATGATGATGAAGATGAGGTAACTTCCTTGCAAGAGTCTCCAGGCAGAGCAGCTCCTACTGCTGATACAGATTTTTCCAGTACTGCACCAGGCACAAGCTCCAGTGTCAACACTGGCAAAGTCTCCACCTCTTCCAGGAGGAACTACATGGATATCTCAAGCACTGCTGCGGCTGCAGTCAGGTTCAAGGTGGCAAACACTCCTGCAGCAGCCATTGCAACTGGTTTCTTGCAAGATCTCCTCAAAGCTGGCCATCTATCTGCTGATAAGGCATATCTAGCTTTTGACAGGATGAAGATGTGGAGGGGCAAGGAGTCTGCAATAGGTGCCTCGGTGGAGACCCTGGAGAAAAGGACAGAGGGAGAGGAGATCAAGGGAATTTTCTTTGATGGAAAACAAGATAAGAAGACAAAGATCATGAGGTACAATGAAGAAACTGGCGGCTTCCATCCTGATATTACAACTGAAGAGCACTATATTGTTACCTGGGAACCTGAGGGGAAGTATCTCTTCCACTGTACATCAGAAGAACCTGAAGGAAATGAGAAACCTGCACTGAAGATAGCTTAGGCTCTGTTTGCGTGGATTAGTGCTCATGGTGCTAAAGATACTATTGTGGTCCTTGGTGGTGACTCCACCAACACAAACACAGGACCTGATGGAGGAGCCATCACTCACTTGGAGAGACTGCTAGGTCATAAGTGTCACTGGCTGATATGCCAGTTGCATATTAATGAACTCAGCCTCAGGCACATGATCATCAAGCTTGATGGTCCCTACACGCACAAGTCTGGGTTCAGTGGCTCAATAGGAAAACTTTTGGAGAAGATCAATGACATACCTGTCAACTTTAGCTTCAAGGCTCTACCAGGAGAAGATATAATTGAACTGCCAGAAGACATTGTACAGAACCTTAGCACTTACCAGAAGAACTGTTACCTACTGATCAAAGCTCTCAAGACAGGAGATTTGACAGGAAGTTGCTGGTCTGAAGTGTGGCCCACTGAATCAGTCACGCTGGCTGACTACAGGTGAGGCTCTGTTGATGCTGTGGATGAGGCAGCATGGTCTGAAGGGGGAGGTGTTGAAGAATCTGGAGGTGCTGCTGAAGTTCTGCCTGGACTTCTACTTCAAGGTGTATTTTGAAATCAAGGTGAAGCACCACATGAGGTATGGACCTCACCATATTGTGACCGCTCTGGGACTGCTGAGAAGCCAGACCTCTGAAGTCAGGAACATAATCACTCATGTGATAGTTCGTGGAGCATATCATGCTCACAGTGAGAACCTCATTTCCTCTCTCCTGTGCAGTGAGGATGAGGAGGAGAGGGCATGGGGAGTTGAGATGATCAAGAAGATCAGAGGTAAGTCTGAGTATGGAGACATGAGTCTGAGAACTCATAGAAACCCTAAACTGAATTTTGATGCCACTTCTCCAATTACTCTGATTAATCGGGATAAGGAAAAACTGTATGAGCCACTCTTCACTTGTAAGATGTCAAGAGGATAAGTTGAGGAGCTTCTCAGGTCTCTACTTGAATTTGAGAACTTCTCAGTTCACACTCAAAGCTGTGAAAGAGCAGTCCAGGAAGTCTTAGCTGCAGCTAATGCAGTGTATGGGTAAGAGAGAAGAGATGGTTTTGTTCGTGCTAGGATCGATCACAGAGAATTGTTGCCAGTTTTCAAGTCAAAGAAAGACATTATGAACATGTTTTAGATCTCTACAAGACCTCCTAGACAAATCAAGATGCTTTCAGGAGAAAAAATCTCAAAACATTCAGTTGACCAGCATATTATTACAAGCTGGGGGTGGAGGAGGGACTTATACAAATATTAAAGAAGAATTGCAATTGAAAAAAAAAAGGTTGAACGTCACAGCAATTTGCGGAAAGGTGGGGGCAGCTGCCATCACACTCAGTGATGCCGAAAAGAAAATAAATAAAAATTGGTGGAGGCGTTTCTAAAAAAAAGAAAATGCAAGACCAAGAAAGAAGAACAAAAAGATTCTGCCTGTGAAGAGAACAGCCGCGAAATGTGGTGTATAGGAGACTAAAAATCATACAATTCCTTAGTTTTGGGCCATTTTGGGTGATTTTGGTTATTTTAGGGGTTATGAACCACATTGACTGATCTTAAACGGGTCCAAGCCTGCCTCTAGTAATGCTTAAGGGTGTATGTGAACAATATGGAACATATGGAGGTCATCTGAGGCTACCAAGTCTTTGAAATTAGCCAAAAATCCCATTTTTCGACAAAAAAGTGCGATTTTGAACACTTAAATGCGATTTTTCGCAAAAGTTGCAGAAGACGAACCCCTCTTAAAATTCAATTTTACATAGGAATACATACTGCCAATCTTGAAATTCCAAGTTTTTCAATATTCGACCAGAGCATGATACACCCTACTGTACCTGGCAACTATTCTAAGACTTGTAGTAGTTTCCTTAGCCTATGGATAATCTGTGAGTCTCTGAAAAACGTCAGACGACATAGGCTGCGCCCATCTTAAATTCTGTTTTTTTAAACTTACCCTTCAAATTACGGTTCTAACTAACGGTGAAAAATCGGTGATTGAAAAGCGTTTCTTGAAAAAAAGATGGACTGGGGCAAGAATTTTGAGGGAATTTCTTGGAATAACTTGTAATGTTACGTCTGTGAGTAGAATAATTAAAAAACTTAAAGCAACCAGTTCGACGGCACGGAAGCGTGGAAGCGGTCGGCCTAAAACAGTTTACACTGAAGACAATATAACAATGATCAAAATGATGAGTCTTTCTCAAGAGGATCGACCTGAGTCACACTGCTCTCAGAGGAAAATTGCAAGAAATTTGGGTATCAGTCGAAGTTCCATACAAAGAATGTAGAGAACGGTAGGACTTAAAGCATTCAAAAGGATCCGTGTTTCAAGACGTGACAGCAATGTAAGAGCTAAAAGAAAAATTCGTTGTAGAAAACTGCTTGATAGATTTTTGTCCAATGATGTTGAAAAAATAGTTTTTACAGATGAAAAAGATTTCACCATCGAGATTGCTCGAAACTCCCGGAACGATGTTGTTTATGGTCGGCGTAAGAAAGACATTCCTCCATCGAGACTTTACCACCAGACAAGTCGGTTTTCCAAAAAAATCATGGTATTAGCAGATGTATCGTGGAATGGAAAGACGAAAATTCATTTCATTTCAGAAAATAAAAAAATTAATTCAGAAACCTATGTAAATATCTTAAAGGAGAATCTTTTGCCTGATTGTCGGCGTCTGTATTATGGAAACGATTTCATACTCCAACAAGATGGTGCTACAGCTCATACTAGCAAGTTCACACAGGATTATCTACAACAGGATGTAGCCAACTTCATTGGAAAAAACGACCGGCCCCCGCAATCACTTGATTACAGTTCCATGGATTATTGCATATGGAACACTCTAGCAGTGAAGATTTATGAAGGCCAAACAGAAAAGTCTACAGATATGCAATTAAAGAAAAAAATACTCGAATGTTGGGTCAAAATAACATTAGCAGAAATCAGAAAATGTATCATGTCGTGGAAGAAAAGATTAAGATTAGTTTGTAAGCAGGACGGCGGACATATTGATCATATTTGTTGATAAGATGTGAATAATAAAATTTTTTCAGTTTATGATATTGGTTTTTTCACCATACCTCATTGTTCCCTCAGCTGTGGAAAAAGTATTTTATGTAGAGGTCTGAAATTTTTATGATGGCTTGTCAATAGATTGAGGTAAAAGTTATGTAAATTTTGGAAGTGTAAACTGCATATTTTTGAGTTACTGATGTTCAAATCTCAAGGCGTTTTATTGGGCCACCCGATATATATACAGGGCGTCCCAAAAAAATGTATACACACTTTAACAGCTGATAGCTCAATTGATGTTTCTTTCTTTCCAAGTTAAACCCATTAGAATTAATAATGGCAGTCAGACTAAGCTTTGAACAAAGGAAATTCATTCTAAAATGCTACTGAAAGTGTGAAAACGCAGTTGAAGTGCTAAAACAGTTTAGGAGGGAGTTTCAAACAGATCCACCAACGCGACTTACCATCACTCGAATTAGAGATAAGTTTGAAGCCGATGGAACTGTTCAGAATGTCCACAAGAAGCGTTCCGGAACACCACGGACATCGACAAGCCCCACAAAGCAAGAAAGAGTACTGGAAACGTATCACCAAAGTCCAAGAAAATCTGTGCGGCAAGCGAGTCGTGAGGTAGGAATTTCAGAATCGTCTGTCCAACGCATTTTGAAGCGCTGTCAATGGAAAAGTTACATTCCAAGATTAGTCCATGCTATTAATGAAGATGATCCGGACCGAAGAGTGGAGTATTGCGAGTGGTACTTGGCACGATGTGGATGTGGATTGGACGAAGGGGTTTCGTAGAATACCCTCCGCGTTCACCAGACCTCACACCACTAGACTTTTTTTATGGGGATACTTAAAAGACAAAGTCTACGCTATAAAACCTGCAACAGTCGCTGAATTGAGAGCAGCCATTGAACGAGAATGCACACAAATACCAAACGAAATGTTTCGTGATGTTTGCGATTCCATTGCTTCGCGTTATCAGCAGTGCCTGGACCAGAACGGACGTCAGTTTGAAAACAGGCGTTGACAAAACAATTAAATAATGTCTGTAGATTCTATTACATTTTGAAAATGAAATGTATTTTAATAAACACTGCCTTTATAATTATTTAAAGTGTGTATACATTTTTTTGGGACGCCCTGTATATATATAATATATATATAATATATATATAATATATAATATATATATATATATATATATACCACAGTACATATTTATTTACTATATGTACTTTATATTTGCCACGTATGTATGCATATTCCATGTAATTTTCATTGTAATTGGAATTATATTTAGTGAGAAATAAAACAAGAGGCATTACTTTCGTACTGTCCCTCGTATATATACACCTTCGATCCTATTAATTATAGTTGCTGCGATGTAATTTAGCGGAATGTTGTTTTGATTTGTGACTTCAGTTTTCGCAAATATTCAAGTTTTAAGCCATAAAAGATGCTGTTTACATTGTCTCATAAAAAGATGTCTGAAGGGGGTTAGGTCGGGTAATCGTGGTGACCATGGAAGTTCTCCTCTACTAATCATTTTTATGGGAAAATCTGGTTGAAAAACTGTATAACATTCAAAGCACTGTGGCCAAGCGGTACGTGTTATTCGAAATTGTTTGCTCCAGAAAATTTAAGGTCACTTCATTTTCGATCGCCTCTTCAAATATGAAAGGGTCATTGATCTATGACTATCACAAGTCACGCCACCATGACCTTAGGAGAGTCTCTCTGATGATGCCAAAGCTCAGTGGTATCTCACTTCCCCTAATGCGACAATTGTGGTGGTTAACCTTGTCGCTCAGGTGAAGTGTCTTTTTATCTGAAAGTGAAGCAAGACGAACTTCCTCCCACTTTACTTTGAATGTTCGAGAATTCTTTAACCAAACTTCTTTTTATGGGGCTATGTAAAGAATATTGTTTGACCACAAAGCTTCAACGTCTGACGGAACAAGGCGTGAATCGAAGCAACAGTCCGCCAAATTACACAACAATAAATCAAAGATGTATTTCAATCCCTGCAAAATGAGATCATTGTACCACCCAAAATGGACGTGTTGCAGTGTAAATTGGTAATGTAAACTATACAAAAATCAATTATAGTTAACCTCTCCAATGCCATAAACCATTTTTTTTGGACACAAAAAGTAATAAGTTATTAAATTTTAAACCCCGTCAAGGACTTTAAAAAACCTTCATATACAGTATATATACAGTATCTCGGAGGATCACAAGGCAACGAAACTAGCACCACCATTGGAAAATGAATCGGAAACATAAGTATGTAAAAACGAAAGGGAAAAAATAAAAATAATCCTAGCCAACATTCATGGGCTTAAATCGAACCATTCCCCGAGCAAAGTTTTATACCTGAAAGGACTCATGCAAGAAACCAGAGCAGACTTTGCATGCCTCACGGAAACCAATATAAAGGACTGCCAGGCGAGCTGTAAAAACTGTGCGTTTTGGACTGACAAAAAAGAAATACAAATTGACAACTATAACATCCTCCGAGCCCACAGAACAGTGTGACATAAAGGAAGATGTGCTATTTACACATGCGAAAGGCATATGGCAGAAATGACTATAAGTACCTCAAACAGCTACATAGACTGTGTAGCAGCAAAAGATGAAAAATTAAATATGGTACTAATCGTAATGCACAGACTCCCGAACACGCCAACCTCAAAATTCTCAGATTCCATTACAGAGGATAAGAAACTGGGTAAAAGATCTACACTCTCCAACCCCAAATATTTTTCTCTGTGGTGATTTTAATTTTCCATTCATAAAATATAAAAGGATAGGAAAAATATATGCATACACCAGGACAAGGGGGGCACACGGGAAGACCAGGAGCAGGTAAAAATGCTAGCTGCTGAATTTATGTTAACACAAGAAGTAACAGAAAACATAGGAAAAAAACTGCATAGATTTGGTGTTCACAAACAAAAGCAACCTAATTGTTAATGTAGAAATATCCTCAACTATAATATCGGACCACAACATTATTGCAATAACAACCAATATAAAAGAAACAGGAAAGGAAATTCGAAATTTTTAATTTTCACTCCAAAGCTATAAACTGGGAAGATGTTGCATCCAGTATTGAAGTAATAGACTGGAAAACCATCTTCGAGGCCAAGACAACGGAAGAGATGCTAATGACCTTAGAGGAGAAGACGCTGGAAATTGTGGAAAGACATGTTCCAAAAATACAACAAAGAGGAAAGAGAAGCAGATTCGAGAGACAAAAGGGTCATTGTTCTGAAAAAGAAAAAGAGTGACTGCAAAATTAAGTAACTGTAAAGATAACAACATCAGAAAATATTAAATGATAAACTACAGAGTATAGATTGCGTCATACAGGAACTAATTGAGAAGCATACAGAAAAAGAAGAAGAAGACGACGCTACAGAAGCGATTAAGGTTAATTCAAAGTACTTCTATAATTTTGCAAAAAGGAAGTCGAAAAGCGATATGACTATCGGACCTTTGAAAAACGAAGACAGTGCTTTATCTGACGATCTAACAGAAGTATCTGAAATATGAAGAGCTCAGTACGAATCATCTTTCAGTATCCAAAAACTGACAAACTGATATGCGATAGAAACGCGTTCTTTGAAGAACTACAAGGGGAAAGTATAACGGACTTCCACTTTACAACAGATGATATTACACAAGCTATAGGGAAATTAAAAGCACACTAAGCATCAGGACCGGATACATATGTAGTGAATACTCTTATTTTAGTTTCAAGATAAATGTTAATTTTACCGTCTTGAATTTCGGAATAGCTATAAATTCATTTTAAATTAGTTACCCATCATAATTCAATTGTAAACCACATTAATACTAATTTTATGTATACTGTATTATTTTATTGTATGTAAACATAATTAATTATATATCACAATTGTCAGTTAATTATTTATATTCAAATAATTATTTTAATCTAATACCATGTCCATTTTGCAAATAAATAATAGAAATCCAGGGTTATATTTTCCATCCTTGGTACTGTCGCAGTTTCGCCTAACGGACTCAATACAGCTAGTGAGATAATCACTGGTTGGCACTTAACCAGCGGCAGTGCTTATGGCTACATCATCCAGGTTAACCTATACCGGATAGATGCGCTACGGTCCCAAGCCGTAGCTTGCCTAGGCCCGACGACGACGAAAACCAACAATTGGTGACCCCGGAGTTGGATTCCCCCCTTTTACCCGAACGACTAGGACTAGACTGTAACGTCGTTCGTGCCCATCACCCCCTTCACCCGAGCGACTAGGACCAGACTGTAACGTCGCTCGTGCCCTCTGCCCCTCACCCCTGCCCGTGCGCTCTGTGCCTGCGCTCGTCTCAACCTCCACTCCTTCGTTGGTAACTTGTCGTCTTGCTTGTACGTCAGCAAGCATAGGAGAAGATGCCTGACGACGCTGGTGCCATCTCCCACTTGAGCGTAAAGCTCCCCGTCTTCTGGCCGGGTGATCCATTTATTTGGTTCCACCAAGTGGAATCACAATTCAACTTGGGAAGGATCACCGCTAGCAGGACAAAATACGATCATGTTTTGTCCTCTCTACCAGCGAGCATCATCTCTGAAGTCCGTGACGTCATCGTGTCTACTTCCACGAGTGAGGACCCATACAACGATCTGAAGTCTGCCATCCTGTGCCGCACCACTGTCTCCGAGCGTGAGAAACTACATCAGTTAATCTCAAAAGAAGAACTTGGAGACCGTAAGCCCACTCAAATGCTGAGGGCTATGCAGTGCGCTCTAGGCGAACGCGCACAAACCTTCGATAAGGACATCTTTAGACAGTTGTTCTTGCAGAAACTTCCTCCATCAGCTCATCGTGTCTTGGCCACTATGGATCCTGCTACTCCAGTTGATAAACTCGCAGAAACTGCCGACAAAGTAGTGGAGATTGACACAGCTCCGGTCAACAACGTGAACACACAATCGGAACTGGAGTTGAAAGTGGAAGAGTTAAGTCAACAACTCAACCACGTTTGTTCTCTGCTACAAAATCAACGGCAAAGAAGCCATTCTCGGTCAAGATTTACGAAGAGGCATCGTTCGAGTTCCGGGAAGATCTGCTTCTACCACTCTAAATTTGGAAAGAAGGCTAGGAAGTGCATCTCCCCTTGCAATTTTTCGTCGGAAAACCCCAGCAGCGAGTCCTAATGGCGTCTAGTACTCGCACTGCCAACCTGTTATATAAAGGACAGGAACTCTGGTGTCAATTTCTTGGTCGATACCGGAGCGTCAGTCAGTGTATTCCCTCAAAAATCTGGTCATACGCACTCGGAATCTCCGCCTCTATACGCTGCTAACGGTTCACGCATACCCACGTACGGTACTCAGTCGCGTGAACTAAACTTGGGCCTTCACCGATCCTTCAAGTGGATTTTCATCTGTGCTCAAGTGCAGCATCCCATAATCGGCGCTGACTTCCTCCAGCATTTCAAACTCCTGGTGGATCTTGACAAGCGACGCTTATGCGACCAGGCCACACTGCTTTCTGTTCTTGCCAAACAGGTTGCCCTTCCGGACGCCTCGAACTCTGCACTTTCTCTCGTTCCCCCTAATTCCATGTACCAGTGCCTTTTCCAGCGATATCCAGGAATTCTTCAACCGATGCAGATGGGTGATACCATTAAGCACACCATTACCCATCACATTACAACAAAAGGTCCCCCTGTGTTTGCAAAACCCAGACGTCTTGCCCCGGACAAACTGAAAGCTGCCAAATCGGAATTCCAGCTTATGATAGATCTTGGGATAATAAGACCTTCCAAAAGCAGTTGGTCCTCTCCCCTACACCTGGTCCAGAAGAAGTCAGGAGACTGGAGACCATGTGGGGATTACCGGTTTTTGAATTCGACAACCATCCCGGACCGATATCCGGTACCAAATGTCCAAGACTTTACTTCTCTTCTCCACGGCAAATCTATCTTCAGTAAAATAGACCTCGTTAAGGCTTTCCACCACATTCCCGTAGAGCCTTCGGATATTCCCAAGACTGCAGTTTGTACACCATTTGGGTTATTCGAATTTGTGAAGATGCCGTTCGGGCTACGGAATGCTGCGCAAACCTTTCAGAGGTTTATAGATGAGGTCACCAGAGGCTTAGACTTTGTTTATGCCTACATCGATGATTTGCTTGTGGCCAGCTCAACGGAAGAGGAATATAAGGAACATCTTTCACTCCTCTTTCAACGCTTAGAACAATACGGTGTTACTATTAATGCATCTAAGTGTGTGTTTGCACAGCCAACCTTGGAATTTCTTGGTCACACGATTTCGCAGCACGGAATTACCCCCCTTCAGGACAAGTGTGAAGTGATAAAAAATTACCCTATGCCAAATAATCAGCGTGAGTTACGTCGGTTTCTAGGTTTGGTAAATTATTACCACAAGTTCATTAAAAACTGTGCCAGTGTTCTTGCTCCTCTACACGCTATGATCACACACAAACGCAAGGTAACGAAATTGGTATGGTGTAGCGATAGTTTACAGGCGTTCGACAATGCCAAAAATGCTATCAATAGTGCATTGTCTCTGTCATTTCCTATCAGTGATGCCCCCCTAACTCTGACGGTCGATGCATCAGATGTTGCGATCGGTGGGGTGTTGGAACAAACCATTAATGGTCAACAAGCACCCATCGCGTTTTACTCGAAAAAGCTGCAGCCAGCCCAAACGCGTTATAGTGCTTTCGGACGTGAACTTCTTGCTATTTACTTAAACGTGAAGCATTTTCAACATTTCCTTGAAGGCCGAGAGTTTTGTGTTTTTACCGACCACAAACCTTTGGTCACTGTCTTCAATAAAAACAGCTGTAACCACTCTCCCAGAGTCATCAGGCAACTCGATTATATCTCGCAATTTACCACAGATATCCGCCACATCAAAGGTGTCTTGAACACTCCAGCGGATGCACTTTCAAGAATAGAGATTACTTCTGTTACCCTCAGCTCTACACTGTGGAATGCTATTGCACAGGATCAAGATAAGGATACGGAACTACAAGACCTGCTCAGAGAAGACTCCACTCACTCACTTTCCCTCAAGAAAATGAGTATGCCAGGATTGTCTGTGCCCCTCTATTGCGACGTATCAACAGCTGCTATTCGCCCTTATGTCCCTCCATGTCACAGACAAGCAGTCTTCACGGATCTTCATAAGCTCTTCCATCCTGGTATCCGTGCTACGCAACACCTGGTTACCTCTCGCTTTGTTTGGCCCTCGATGCGGAAGGATGTCAAACATTGGACCAAAACGTGCCTTGCCTGCCAGCGTGCCAAAGTCCAAAGGCACACCAGGTCCCCCTTTGACGCATTTCCGCCCCCATCCCAGCGATTTGAGGTAATTCATGTCGACATTGTTGGCCCTCTTCCAGTGATTCAAGGCCAACGTTATCTGCTCACCTGTCTCGACCGCTTTTCCAGATGGCCTGAAGCCATCCCACTTCCTGATATCCAAGCGGACACTGTTGCAAGAGCCTTTCTTCATGGATGGGTATCAAGATTTGGATTGCCGACAAAAGTCATCACTGACCAAGGTCGCCAATTTGAGTCTTCGCTTTGGAAGAAGTTTACCAGCTTGTTGGGTACAGCACATGCGCATACCTGTGCGTATCATCCGCAAGCTAACGGCCTCGTCGAACGCTTCCATCGCCAGCTGAAGTCATCCCTTATGTGTCACGAAGACTCCCATTGGATGGATAAGCTTCCACTCGTGTTGCTTGGTATTCGCTCTGCATTTAAGAGTGATCTGAAGACTACAGCGGCTGAACTAGTCTATGGAACAACACTGCGGCTACCAGGTGGCTACTTCACTGCAGGGGATAAGTCATGTGATCCTACGGAATTCGCTCAAACACTTTCCTCTCACATGCAGTCCCTTCAGCCTGTTCCCCCTCGATTGACTAGCCAACAGAACATCTTTGTTTCCCCAGCCCTCCAGTCTTGCACCCACGTTTTCGTTCGTGTACCTGTCCCAAAACGGCCTCTCCAATGTCCATATGACGGGCCCTATGAAGTTCTCCGACGTACGCGCAAATCATTTCTCATCCAGCGCGGTTCCAAGGTCGACAAGGTTTCTATCGATCGTCTTAAGCCTGCGTTTTTGGAATCAACCTTAAGCGAGGTACATGTAGCTACCAAAAAGGTCCAGGGGAAATCTGTGTCGTTCGGAACTCTTTGAACTTCCTCTCTGGTGGGGGAGTGTGTAGTGAATACTCTTATTTTAGTTTCAAGATAAATGTTAATTTTACCGTCTTGAATTTCGGAATAGCTATAAATTCATTTTAAATTAGTTACCCATCATAATTCAATTGTAAACCACATTAATACTAATTTTATGTATACTGTATTATTTTATTGTATGTAAACATAATTAATTATATATCACAATTGTCAGTTAATTATTTATATTCAAATAATTATTTTAATCTAATACCATGTCCATTTTGCAAATAAATAATAGAAATCCAAGGGTTATATTTTCCATCCTTGGTACTGTCGCAGTTTCGCCTAACGGACTCAATACGGCTAGTGAGATAATCACTGGTTGGCACTTAACCAGCGGCAGTGCTTATGGCTACATCATCCAGGTTAACCTATACCGGATAGATGCGCTACGGTCCCAAGCCATAGCTTGCCTAGGCCCAACGACGACGACGACGAAAACCAACACATGGAATGCCACACTCATCAAAAACGACAAGAATGCAATCGCTGATCCCCTATGGATATGGAGACGATCACTAGACACGGGAGAAATACCGGGCATCCTGAAGAGCGCGAACATAGTCCCACTATATAAAGGAGGAGATCGATCCGAGGCCAAAAACTATAGGCCAGTGTCGCTTACATCTCATCTCACTAAAATATTTGAAAGAATAGTTAGACAGAAAATCTATGACATTTTGGAAACTCAGAAAAAATTAAATGATAACCAACATGGATTTCTGTCAGGCAGATCATGCCTATCACATCGAATGGAACACTACAACAACATTATTGATGTACTGGAAAGTAATGAAAACTATGATGTAATATACACAGACTTTGCCAAAGCGTTCGACAAGTGTGACCATGGATTCATAATACATAAACTGAAATATATGGGAATAACAGGAAAAGTAGGGAAATGGATATATAAATTAGTTAGTGAGCGGCTGCAAGTCGTTACAGTACAAGGAGTATCTTCATCAGAATCAGAGGTCCTCAGCTCAGTACCACAAAAGACAGAATTAGCTCCACTACTCTTCATAACCATACTAACTGACATAGATGAGGACGTTACCAGAGACAGCACAGTAACATCCTTTGCTGATGACACAAAGATCAGTAGAAAAATAAGAAAACCAGAAGATATAGGACTTCTACAAACCGATATGAACAGAATCTACAAGTGGACGGAAGACAACAATGTGAAATTTAACACTGAGAAATTTCAGCTGTTGAGGTACGGAAAAGGGAGGACCTAAAATCCATGGAATATTATATCCCAAATGGACAGGAAATTCAGAGAAATTCTAAAGCAAAAGATTTAGGAGTTGTAATGACTAATGTAGCGAAATTTGAAACACAAAATAAGCTAACAGTAAACGGAGCAAAGCGAATAACTGGGTAGATACTGAGAACCTTTAAACGAAGGGATAGGAATATAATGGCTCCTCTACTGAAAACCCTGATCATACTCAAAATGGAATACTGCTCGGTCCTAACATGCCCATATAAAAAAGAAGACAATAGACAGCTAGAAGGGATTCAGAGAAGTTTCACAGCCAAGATCAATGGGTGCAAAGAACTAAACTACTGGGAAAGGTTACGCGAATTAAACCTATATTCACTGGAAAGGAGAAGAGAGAGATACACCATTATTTACACTTGGAAAAATGATGGAGAAACTAGTCCCTAATCTTACTCTGAACCCCGTAACTCCCCAAACAACAGTGGAAAGTAGAAAAGGAAGACTGTGTCGTGTTCCCAAATTGAAGGCTAGACGGAATATCCTTAACCCTGAAAAAAATTAATTTTGTCGTGAGAAGATCAAGACTGTTTAATCAGCTGCTCAAAGACCTAAGGAACGCAAATGGTGTTGCGGTGGACATCTTCAAAAGAAGATTAGACGCCTGGCTCAGAACAATCTCCGATGAGCCGGGCGTACCTGGCTATGTGATGTGGAGAGTAAAAGAAATCAACTCACTACTTCACCAGGTCAACTCGAGAGAAAGGGCGACAAGCTTGATCTTCGTGAAATGAGGAATCATCGCACGGAACATTTGGTAGATTGAAAGGTTGTAAGGTATATACTGTATATATAAATATGTTAACCCCTCCGTGTATGGCCTTGGGCGGTTCGAGGTTGACGGGGGTTCTGGTTAGGTGGCAGCAACGGATTTTCTTACTCTAAGTGTAGGGAATCGCAGTAGTTTTTCTTATACTACTCTCCGATTTCTTCTTGTAGTGGATCGGAGGATTCTGTAAAACTTACTAAATTCTCTAATGGTTCCCCAATTCTTCTTGTAGCCTATCGGGAAGTCATTTTCTCTATTTTAAGACTAAGTTCTCCGAAGAAAGCAATGCTCGAAGGAGAAGACAAAGATATTCTCTTACTGTAGTTTACTGCAAAAATGTTACAAGTAATGCTCAGTCTCTAAGTCAGATCAGACAGATTCAGAATGATCACTGGAGAAATTCTACAAGTTTATATACATAAATTATGGTGACATCATTATTATTTAATGTTGACCTGTTTTGTTTTTTATTCTCAATCGGCTGAATTTTTTTGCAAAATATTTCAAGATAAGGTAAATATTTTAGCTGTAGCAACGTCTAGACAGATAAGCAATGTATTTGAAGATGAAGCCATATTTTTATTTTAAACTGCATATTGACAGATCTGATTTTATCATGATCTGCCGAGCTAACTAAAAATGGAAATTGAAATATTCATTTTATTATGGATTAAAATTAAATATGCATATCAGCCAAAATTAAATGCTTAAAATTTAAAATTAAGTGTTAAGCAAGACATGACTTCATCTTTTACAACGAAAAGAGAATGTATAAAGAAAATTACAGAATTTAACACAATTACATTATTTAGCAAAATCTAAAAAAATTATTAAGTAATTTTAATTTTAAAAAGAAATAATTCACCACTTATTCAGCAAAAATAAAATAGAAATAAGAATAAAAAATTTATCCGAACTTGCGTTTTATATACAGTTAGCGTTACGCGAGTTTGGACTTTATATGCCAACATGAATGTAAGAATTATTCATTATTCAGTTTTATAGGGCTCTCCCCTCTAGAATGATATTCATACAGTAATATAACATCCTAACTAATTCTAACTAGATGATAACTAATGGTTTTTATAATACAAATTTATATACACAACATAAGTCGGGGTGGTTAAGTTTCATTCAGGTGGTACGAGGACGCACTCTTGGCCGTCCATAAATAGTTTCACATCGTTCGGTGTCTCTTCTTTTTGTTTTCGCTTCAAGAATGAACTTTTTACTACAAATACACCGAGGATAATAGCACACACAATAATAATACTAACGGCAGATGTTGAAAAAATTGTTACCGGTTGTAGTATTTGTAAAAGGTTATTCTGGTTATCATCTAAAATTTTAAAACGAATCAACTGATCATTACATTTAGGGACATAAAGTCTGGGTAGGATGGTCACCGGCTTCATGGGGAAATTCAAGATTTCTCTAGTAGGTTTGAATTTAGTTTCAGACAGAAAGGGGTACGAGTTCTTAACGGTAATCTGCAAATTATAACGGGGATCATTTTATTAATATCTACGTCTTAAATTATACGGAGCTGTTTGTGGTCGTGTGGATGTTTTGCTTGTGTGTGGAGTGGTCGGCCTCGCTTAGGTGGTAGTGGGGGTCGCACGTTAAGCTCGGATTCTGAGTGTGTTCGTTTTTTACGTGAAGGTTCTAGTTCACGTGGTTGATGCATTTGCGGCCGGTATGTAGGGTCTCTGCGTCGATCATCAACCGATGATCGTGGTGACGGAGGAGATGGTGGAGATGGAGGGGATGGTGGGGATGGAGAAGATGGTGGAGATGGAGGAGATGGTGGGGATGGAGGAGATGGTGGAGATGGAGGAGATGGTGGGGATGGAGGCGTTCCGTGCTCCTCTAGAATGGGTTTCTCCAGAATCTGGTTCCGATGGAACTTTCGGTTCTGCGACCTTTTCTTGTTCAGAGATTGGCTTGAGTACTGGTGGTATTACGAGGCACAATCTTCGTCACGGGTAGTGGTTCCCGCGTGACCACTTCTGTTTTATGGTCCCTGCTGGATTTGTTAATACCTCGATCTTTCGAAGGGTAGGCTGCTCGAACACCTGGCAGATGTTTTTTGGGAAGCTATGTTCAAGTTATCAGTGTGAATGAGCTTTAGTTTGGAATGGTCTCGAAGGTTGAAAATTTCGTAACGGTTTTATCTTAGGTTTTTCATAATTCTATATGGGCCATCTCATTTTATGTATAACTTGCGATGAACACTTGGCGGTTTCACACTCTTTATGTAACAGCTCATACCGACAATTATAGTCTGTTGTTGGGGATGACGCCTATGTTGCTCTTCCTCCATCTGTTGGTTTCGTTGGTCGAGGGCATATCGGATTATGTCAAAAATTTTGAATGACGTTCAGCTAATTGCTGATTTGCTTCTGCCATCTCTGAAGGTGTTAGAATTGCCTGGTCGATTTGATCAGGCAAATCAAAAGATAGTCGTTTGTCGTTACTATTGGGGAGGAATCTTTCAATGTACCTGATGTAACTCAGACTAAACCAGACAGGCCTCAAAGAAAGACTGCTTTGAAAGCCAGAAATCTTTTACAAGAAAAAATTAAGACTGGTGACTTATAAACCTTACACAAATTGAGCAAAGTTAAAATGCTTAATAACTTTACTTTAATTCCATAAATTTCTTATACCTAAAGGGAGTCAAACTGATTGACATAACTTTAACTAAACTTGAGAAGTTGGCCTCTTGAATTTTTATATTTAAATAGGTCTTGAGTAACTTCTCTCTTCCTAAATTCCTACTTCATTCTTTTTAACCCATTTTACATGTTTTTACACAGTTTGTTAAAAAATTTAATCTATAACATACAAATTTTTCTCCGCCCCCCTCCCCCAGTATATGGAAAAACTATACACGCTTACAACATGGTATCGTCTGTGGTACCTTTATTTCATAATTAAATATAAATTATTAATTAATTGAATTAAATATCTATACAAAATTGCCTCGGGATTGGCGACATAGCTTATTGGGAATGAAATAATTGCCATACGTACATAGAACCCATATGTAGGCATCGGGCCTGCATAACAACAAGAAAACCAAATTTATTATTTCGTATTCAAAATTTTCCACTGCCAATTCATGAAAATTACATCGAGAGAGGAGTCAACGAACTTTGAATAATCAGCAGATTCCTAATGATATTATAGCGGCTCGCTCGGAGCTGCTTATGTTACAGCGATGCTTTAAGCAAGGAAGATGTGCTTTGTCTTCCTATAAGTTCTGAGTGAGGTCCTCTTGATATAAAACTTAATAACTATAAGAAGGATAGGCCTGTTCCTTCAGGTGTTTAAATAGTGACTGCCTATATTAGTTACATCCAGTCAACTCATTGTGTAGCTCCATCGTACCACGGCCCTACATCGAAAAAGATCGCCGCGCCCTACATCGAAACAGAAGCGAGGCCCAACGAAATAATAAGGTAAGGCAATTCCTTTCTTTACCATTAGGCAGTGCAAATACTGAAGGCAAATAAACAGAGGTCCTTTGAAGACCTACATATACATAACTCTCTAACGAAAAAACGTAGGGCTTTTGTCGTTAACTGTTCACTGAAATCTGCTGGAAATTTCCAACAGATGAGGGTATCAGGCAATCAACCTATAGCCCTATATAGTTTTTTCAAAATCATATTAGTGACTGCTACTTTTGTTTAACAAATATACGAGGTTTCTCTTCGAAATCCAAACATGCAATACGATACCCAAACCTGCCATCAGCTATGCGGCCAGTTCCACACGATGAAACCCTGCCAGTTCCTAAGCCACCAAAAGATTGGACTTTGGACGAGGAATATTACCACTCCGAAATTTAAATTAAACCACAAGCAGCCAATGAGCTTGCAGATCCAGAATGTTTACCAGCCACCTCATCGTCACCTCACCTTATTACACAGGCAGAACTAAATGATCTCGTGAGAGATTTGAATCTTTCGAAAAATCAGGCTGAACTTCTAGGATCTAGGCTGCAAGGGTGGGATCTTTTAGAATAGGGCACCAACATAACTTCATGTAGAAAGCGTCAGAATGATTTCATTACCTTTTTTTCTAAAAGTGATGGTATTGTGTTTTATAATGATGTAGACAATTTAATGGAGTCTTTGGGGCATCAACATAAGCCGGAGGAATGGCTTCTCTTCAGTGATTCCTTCAAATTAAGTTTGAAGGCAGTGCTTCTACTCAACGGAAATACTTAGCCTTCTGTTCCAATTGCACATGCGGTCGACATAAAAGAAACATATGAGAATATACGTATTTTACTTAGATCCATTAACTGTAATAAATATAACTAGAATATTTGCAGTGATTTAATGCAGCAAGGGTACACAAAATATTGATGCTTTTTATGCGAGTGGGACAGTCGCGCTAGAGACCGCCATTTTGTCGGTAAAGATTGGCCTACCAGGATGAGTTTTGTTCCTGGACAGACAAATATTTCCAGAGCCTTTAGTAGATCCCCAAAAAAAAGTGTTATTGTCACCACTTCACATCAAACTGGGCTTGATGAAAAATTTTGTGAAAGCTATGGACAATAACAGTGAGGCGTTTATTTATTTGAGGAATATATTTCCAAGGTTAAGCGAAGCTAAAATTAGAGAAGGAATTTTTGTTGACCCACAAATAAGGAAAGTTATGAAGGATATCACTTTTGACAGCAAATTAAATGAGGTAGAAAAAGCAGCATGGGTGGCATTTAAATCGGTTTGTTCAAACTTCCTTGGTAAAGTCAGGTCTGACGATTGTTACTTTGGTGAGTGAGATGTTAAGGTGCTATAAATCTATAGGTTGTAATATGTCCTTGAAGGTGCATTTCCTTGACTCTCATTTAGATTTCTTTCCAACCAATTTGGGCGCCGTTAGCGACAAGCACGGAGAAAGATTCCATCAGGAGATAGCCATTATGGAAAAGCGGTTCTAGGGAAGGTGGAATTCCAGTATGTTAGTTGAATATTGCTGGTTTCTCATCAAGGAAACTCCCGAGAGTATGTACAAACGAAAAACATCAGCAAAAAGATTTTAAATGTTGTTCTGATCTTGTAATAATTATGTTGAGGTACTCAATATATTCTAATCTGTAAATAAGACTTTCATTACACGTCCCTTCAAAACGGTGGGTGATATAGGTATTCTGACATCAGATTTGAACCCAGCGCATCCAAATTTATAAAATCACTTCGTTTCGTTTAAAGGACAGAAAAAGTTTGTAATTTGGTCGTGCAGTATTATTAACTGTTAATTATGCTGACTTATCAAATGTTTAGTAATTAATTTGAAGAAGAGAGCTGTACTTAACAAGATTCCTACGGCGAAATCCTTAAAGATGTGTCCTGAAGACGTGTCTTGCTGGCTACGTCTTCCTAGACGAAGAATGGGCGTGGAGAACTTGGACTTCGTGACACGTCGGTCAAATGATGGACGTGAAGAACTGGAAGTCGTGACCCACAGGTCAGGTGATGTATCCACGAGTTGTTGAATGTTGGCTCTAGTTCGAGGGTCTAGAAGATTTGAAGAATCCTGGTTGCAGAGGTCGACAATTGTTAACCCCTCTATCTATGGCCTTGGGCGGTTCGAGGTTGACGGGGGTTCTGGTTAGGTGGCAGCAACGGATTTTCTTACTCTAAGTGTAGGGAATCGCAGTAGTTTTTCTTATACTACTCTCCGATTTCTTCTTGGAGTAGATCGGAGGATTCTGTAAAACTTACTAAATTCTCTAATGGTTCTAATTCTTCTTGTAGCGTATCGAGAAATTATTTTTCTATTTGAAGACTAATTTCTCTGAAGAAAGCAATGCTCGAAGGAGGGAGAAGACAAAGATATTCTTACTGTAGTTTACTGCAAAAATGTTACAGGTAATGCTCAGTCTCTAAATCATATCAGACAGATTCAGAATGATCACTGGAGAAATTCTACAAGTTTATATACATAAATTATGGTGACATCATTATTATTTAATGTTGACGTTTTGTTTTTTATTCTCAATAGCTGAATTTTTTTGCAAAATATTTCAAGAAAAGGTAATATTTTAGCTTTAGCAACGTCTAGACAGATAAGCAATGTATTTGAAGATGAAGCCATATTTTTATTTTAAACCGCATTTTGACAGATCTGATGGTATCATGATCTGCCGAGCTAACTAAAAATGGAAATTGAAATATGCATTTTATAATGGATTAAAATTAAACATGCATACGAGCCAAAATTAAATGCTTAAAATTTAAAATTAAGTGTTAAGCAAGACATAACTTCATCTTTTACAACGAAAAGAGAATGTATAAAGAAAACGAACATTACAGAATTTAACACGATTACATTATGAAGCTGAATTTAAAAAAATGATTAAGTAATTTAAAAAAGAAATAATTCACCAATTATTCAGCAGAAATAAAATAGAGAAAAATAAAAAATTTATCCGAACTTGCGTTTTATATACAGTTAGCGTTACGCGAATTTGGACTTTATATGCAAAAATGAATATAAGAATTATTCATTATTAATTTTTATAAAAATGAATAAAAGAATTATTCATTGTTCACTTATATATATATATACAGGGTGCCCCCAAAAAAACTATATACTCTTTATAACATCATATATTTTATAATTTAAAAAAAAACCAAACAATATATTGTTATAGCAATTGCCAATGAAAGGTAAATTAGTAATCTAAGTGATCAAAATGTTATAGCGAGTTGTTTGCATATAAAATTTAATTAACTACGCCAAGTGCTCAAAATGTTCTCCGGCGGCATGAATGCACTTTTGAATGCGTCGACTAACTGATTCGCAGATATGGATTAATGTGGATGCTGTGATGGTCCCGCACTTTTCCCTAATTGCATCCTTAAGGTGTTCGATTGTTGCAGGTCTTGTACCATAAACTGCATCCTTCAGGTAGCCCCACAAGTAAAAATCAAGTGGAGTCAAGTCCGGTGAACGTGGAGGATACTCAGCGCTTCCTCTTCGTCCTATCCAACGGTTAGGCAACGTTTCATCGAGGTACCTTCTGACATCACAATGATAATGAGGGGGGGCTCCATCTTGTTGAAAGTAAAAGTCGTCGTTTCCAAACAACTTCCGAACTGCAGGTATAATTTCTGTCCGCAGCATGTCGAGATATGCGGCACCGGTAACTGTCCCATTAAAGAAAAATGGTCCAACCAAACCCCTGGATGATAAACCACACCATGCTGTTAATCCTGGTAAATTAACATGTTTATCCACATAAACGTGTGGATTATCAAGTGACCAGTACCTGCAGTTGTGTCGATTTACTGTGCCATTCAGCTTGGAGGTAGCTTCATCAGACCACACGATTTTGTTGGCAAACTGTACGTCTTCGGCTTCCATTGACTGAAACCATTCACAAAATTCGAGTCTGCGATCAGGGTCATCTTCAGTCATGGCGTGTAACAGACTTGGAATGTAGCTTTTCCATTTTGCCGACTTTAAAATCCGGTGAACACCCGATTTGCTGATTCCGGTCTCACGGGCGCATTGCCTAACTGATTTCTGTGGTGATCGATTAAATTTTTGCAACACTAAAACGGAGTTTTCATCACTCGCACTTGATTTGCGTCGTCCAGATCTTCGCTTGTGCATATCTTGAGCAGATCCCTCTGCCTCAAACTTGTCACGGATGCTTGTAATGGTGAGACGTGTCGGTGGCTTTGTACCAAATTCCCGGATCCATTGCCGCTGGACTTCGGACACCTTCTCAAATTTCCAATACCATTTCAGAACACTTTTTCGTTGCTCCAGTGTTAAACGTTTACGCAACATGGGTTCTTTTGCTGAACTGAATAAAGTTGAATGCTGTAGAGTTTGTATCGTAGAATGAGTGCGTAGGCTAAGTCCGAAGCAAGCTAGTGAGTGACTAGACTACGTTCGGTCCATAGGCTTCGCCATTACAAGGCCTTTGATAAAACAAGGCCAGGCTTAGTCGACGCATTCAAAAGTGCATTCATGCCGCCGGAGAACATTTTGAGCACTTGGCGTGGTTAATTAAATTTTATATGCAAACAACTCGCTATAACATTTTGATCACTTAGATTACTAATTTACCTTTCATTGGCAATTGCTATAACAATATATTGTTTGGTTTTTTTTTAAATTATAAAATATATAATGCTATAAAGAGTATATAGTTTTTTTGGGACACCCTGTATATACCTTTCAACCTTTCAAATGTTTCGTGTGATGATTCTTCATTTCACGAAGGTCAAGCTTGTCGCCCCTCCTCTCGAGTTGGCCTGGTGAAGTAGTGAGTTGGTTGCTTGTACTCTCCACTTCACATAGCCAGGTACGCCCGGCTCATCGGAGATTGTTCTGAGCCAGGTGTCTAATCTTCTTTTGAAGATGTCCACTACAACACCACTCGTGTTTCTTAGGGCAGCTACTTAAACAGTTTTGGTCCTCTCACAACAACACTATTTTCTCTCAGGGTTAAGGATGTTCCCTCTCTAGCCTTTAATTTGGGAACACGACACAGTCTTCCTTTTCTACTTTCCACTGTTGTTTGGGGAGTTACAGGGTTCAGAGTAAGATTAGGGACTAGTTTCTCCATTATTTTCCATGTGTAAATAATGGTGTGTGTGTCTCTCCTCCTTTCCAGTGAATATAGGTTTAATTCGCGTAACCTTTTCCAATAGTTTAGTTCTTTGTACCCCTTGATCTTGGTTGTGAAGCTTTTCTGAGTCCCTTCTAGTTGTCATTACAAACCCTAAGTCTTTGCTTTAGAATTTCTCTGAATTTCCTGTCCATCTGGGGTATAATATTCTATGGATTTTAGGTCTTCTCTTTTTCCGTACCGTAACAGCTGAAATTTGTCAGTGTTAAACTTCATATTGTTGCCCTCCGTCCACTTGTAGATTCTGTTCATGTCTGTTTTAGAAATCCTATATCTTCTGAGTTTCTTATTTTACCACTGATCTTTGTGTCATCAGTAAAGGATGTTACTGTGCTGTCTCTGGTAACGTCCTCATCTATGTCACTTAGTATGATTATGAAGAGTAGTGGAGCTAATACTGTTCCTTGTGGTACTGAGCTGAGGACCTCTGATTCTGATGAAGATACTCCTTGTACTGTAACGACTTGCAGCCGCTCACTAAGGAAATTATATATCCATTTCCCTACTTTTCCTGTTATTCCCGTATATTTTATTTTATGTATTATGATTCCATGGTCACACTTGTCGAATGGTTTGGCAAAGTCTGTGTATATTACATCATAGTTTTCATTACTTTCCAGTACATTAATAATGTTGTTGTAGTGTTCCTTTAGTTATGATAGGCATGATCTACCTGACCGAAACCCATGTTGGTTATCAGTAGTATGACTGCAAAATGAGAGAATGCAAGCAATTGCAATGTTGATCAAATGAGTGCCAGTGCCACCCACCCCCTTTGTTGCAAGGTGCCAAACCCCCTCCCGCAGTGCCAACCCCTAGGGTTCCAAAAAAAGGTGGGGAAAACGAACTCCCCCAGCAAGTTGGAGGAGTCCACCTAGCTCTTTGAGGGAGAAGTTGGGACGACCTCACCCCCCAAAGGGGTATACCTAACCTAAGAGAGAGAGAGGAGAGAGAGGAAGAGATCATCGAGCGTCTGCGAGATGCAGAAGCTTAATGAGAGCTCAGGGTAGCATCACTTGGCTTAGAACTCGAAATCTGCCAGTTGGCTTAATCAGCCAGTTGGCAGTTGGCTTAGAAGACTTAGAAGGCATAACTGGCTTGTATATATTAATAACCTTCGAACGAATTAAAAGCGCACACAAACGCGTGTACACACACACACACACACACACACTCCCCGACTATACGCTCATAGATCCCCTTTTATTACACACACACAACGTATATAAACAGATGCATGTAAAGCCCAAATAGCAAAATATATGCGAGCATAACTACCACACAAAATTAAACCACCACAGCACCACAACCACCAATCGTTTAAGTATAGCTTACCATCACCTAACCAAACCCACCTTACCCATGTCTTTTACTCACCAGCTCCTGGTAGACTGACAAGGTCTCTAAATACGACCCAATAGACAAAGCTATTAAGCATAAACAAATACGTTTATGGGGCCAGGGGGTAGACCGACAACGTCTCTAAATACGACCCAATAGACAGAGCTACTAAGCATAAACAAGTACGTTTATGGGGTCAGGGGGTAGATCGACAAGGTCTTAAAAAATGATCAACACTGCTATTGAGCTTCTCATGGTGAAACACCACGAGGCCGATTTGATGTTTGGTTGGCGATCTTTTAAACAAAAACTCGAATAAGATAAACTAAGTTTAAAAAAACAAATTTTCATCATAATATACAATTTTATCTTTAAACTATAACATAAAAACATTAATATGATTTTTAAAACAAAATAGAAATTAAATTAGGGGTAACTATTTCATTTTTCCTCTTTCATCCATTTATTGTGTTTCAATACAAATTTGTCTTTAAGACACCAATATATCTTTAAGCCTTATTACAAAAAATATTAATATAACTTTATATTGAAAATAGATTGTATTTCGGGGTAACTATCGCCAGAATATCCATAGAGTATTTGAACATCTTGTTCCTCAAGTTTCGCATGGTTCAATGTAGCCTTAAAACTCAATGGAGGGATTGCTAGGGCGTCTTTCAGTATTCGCCACATCTTCCGCCTTTACCGAATACCACTTCATAAACGTCGATCACACAATATCAAAGGTAGCCATCACTATTTTTCGTCTACGTGAGAAATCTTCAAATATATGTTTGAGATCAAGGCCTTGCAGCGCTCAACTGAGCACGCAGGGTAGCGATATGCTCAGGTAGTAGCAGGAGACACGTGACCTTTGATCGATCATACAGGGGACGGAGCTTAGGACTTTTCCTATACATACGCTACTATTTAATTTTTTTGAGAGGTGTTACCCAATGAAGTTTAATTGACTTAGAAATAAAGACTTAAACCTTTATTTCTTAATGTATGTGGGGGGGGGGAATAATTAAATATATGTAGTATATCCCAGGCTTTAATTAAAAGCCGCTGTACCGCCTAGAAGATTAATCCCTAAATTGAAATCTTACAGCAATAAAGGAAATATACTGAACATTTTCTGGCTGATAGGCGCCAATATGTGTGTCTGTTATTGGTTCTAATGGAGTTAACCGTGATTTGACGGTGTTTACATTCGCGGTTCGCCTCCCGCCATCCCACCGCAATGCGCCTAAGTCAGTGTCTCTCCGCGCTACCAAAGGCACTATTAGCAACAATGTTAGCAGAGGGAGGGGTTACAGCAGTGTTTTTCCCAAGAATTGAAATTAGAGGGGGTGTTCGAATTTTTAATGGGGTGAGGGCAGAGGGGTGAGACCGTGAGGGCGAAGGTGAGTTTTATGGCACGATAGTAAAAAATGAAAAATGTTTCACGACTATTTTATTAGGTTTAACTCATCTTTTAAAATCATTACACAAGTTAAAGTTGGCTACTCACTCCTTCTATGAAGCAATACACCAAAATCCTTCTTGGCTTCTTGTAATTTTGCGCAAGTTGACCTGATTTAAATATAACATCCTCAGCCATAGACAGGGAAAGATGGAATGAGGAAGAATGTTCGAGAACTGGCCATTAGATTATTCGTCGTTTTTCTCTTAAAGGGCATTCAAATTTCTGCTTGTACGTATTACACGGGTTTGTCTTCATCTCTTGCCCTCTATCTATCTACAGGCTGGGGGAATCCACCTAACCTAAGAGAGAGAGGAGAGAAGGCAGGAGGAGGGAAGAGACTTTGGGGGACAAGGTAGGATGTATGTCCTCATCCCCCAAAGGAGTATACCTAACATAATTTTATCTATTTTATAAAATTTTCATCCAGTTCTCTGCACCAATATTTAATTTCTTCTGAATTTCTATTTAACTTAAACTGCTCATCTTCGTAGTTGCTTGCCAAATCATTTATACATTATATACAGTAAGTTTATTTCAGCTGCCAGACAACTTCTTCACCGTCTCACCCGGATACGTTGTATATAGTGAGAGGTCCAATATTCTTATTTTTGCATCTAGATGATTCAGATCAAGGACTGTTAAGTAAAACATCTAAAATTTGCAAATGGTACAAAAAGTAGGATGTCTAATCATTCCCAATTATTTATCTCTTCCATGGATACAAGTAAAAAAAGAAAATTATTAAAAAAAATTTGTATCTTTGCTGGTAAAACTAATAATTAAAAGGTGCTCTGGTTAGTTCTTACCTGTCAGTAAGAACCAAGGGAATGTAGTCAAGACCAGTAGTTTTCACCGTCCGTTTCTCCTATCTTACACGTAAAAGCCCTTTGTATAGCTTCAATGTTCGCAATGTCTCGTTTTCTGTATGGGCTTATGAGAACTGAGCAATACTCAATTATTGGTAGGACTAGACTCTTCCATAATTTGAGCATGATGTTTGCTTTTCTGTTGCGGAAGCTCCTCCAGATGATTCCCATTATTTTCCTAGTCGTTGTAATTTTGATGTTATACTGCTCTCTGAATTCTGCATCCGACGACATTATTACTCCAAGACCCCTGACTTGTGGATTTAGCGTTATCTGTTTGGCTTGCAGAGTTTTGTACCCTTTTTTCTGTAGCTCCTTCTTATTACCATATCTTAGAAGTTGGAATTTTCTTCGTTGAACTTCATATTGTTGTCTTCTACCCACTGGAATAATGTTTGAATGTCGTTTTGTAATTTTCTTGTGTCGCCTTCGTTCAATATTTCCTTACATATCTTTGTGTCATCTGGAAAGCATGATCCAATACTGTCCTTAATATCTGCATCAATATCTGCGATCATTATTATGAACAGCAAAGGAGCTAATACGGTCCCTTGTGGGCCAGAGCTCACGACTTCCGATTTAACTCCGTTTACCACCATTCTTTGTGTTCTTTGCATCAAGAAATTAAATATCCACCCCCCCCTAGCATTCCAGTAACTCCTGTATTCCTAAGCTTGTGTGCTATGATTCCATGGTCACATTTATCGATGGTTTTAGCAAATCCGTATATATTACAGCTATGTTTTGTCCTCGACACAATATTTTCTCCTGGTGGTCTAGTAACTGTGATAGACATGATCTTCCAGCCCTGAAGCCATGCTGATTTGGGTTGTATAAGTCGTTTTCTTGTAGGTCGTAGGTAGTTTTTCCTCTAATTATACGTTCAAAACAATTCATAAGGTGTGAGGTGAGAGTCACTGGCCGATAATTCTTGGGTATTGGCTCTGTTACCACCTTTAAATAGGGGGGCAATGTTCGCGTTCTTTAAAGGGAGTGAAATTTGTCATGTGTCGAGTGATTTCCTCCATAGTAAGTATAGCGGCTTGGCAATACTCTCTTTACATTTCTGCAGAAACGTGGCACTCCATATGTCTGGCAGTGCCACAAAGTACAGTACTGGCCTCACACGTGTTCATTATCATGCTAAGAGACAAAGCCAGCGGTGTAAACAGCACTAGTATACCAGCATCGTATGCAGACGATACAACGTTCGGAAGAAATATCCGCGATGCAAATGTGGAGTCCTTGCAAATGGTCACAAACAAAATATACAAATGGCCAGAAGGCATTACATTTAACATTAAAAATTTTAACTTCTTGAGATATGGTAGAAATGAAGAACTTTGTCAACATCCATCAACTGAAGCGTTGAAAGCGATGTTTTAAACATCGAGTATAGCAATTTAACTTGAAGTAGTAGTATTATTAAATACAGGGTGTACATAAAGTCAGGATCTATTTTTGTGAAGCACTTGGAAATTATATGGAATTCAATCATAAAATGATAAAGTGGTAACATTTATTAAATAATTAAGAGTAGGATTCGACGTGACGCCCATCAGTATCCCTGCGCAGCTCAAATCGTTCCGCAGCATTTTTAAACACATTCTGGAGCATTTGCGGGGTTATATTATCTGCAGCAGTTCGTATACGTGTACGTAAGTTTTCAAGACTCGTAATCTTCGTCTGATAGACGTGCGATTTGATAAAGCCCCATGCAAAGAAATCTAAAGGGGTTAAATCTGGTGATCTCGCTGGCCAAGGTCTGTTGCTTCCGCGTCCGATCCAGCGATTTGGAAAACGTCCATTTAGTAATCCTGAACAATTTTGGCATAGTGACAAGGAGCACCATCATGTTGATAGACGACGGTACTAACAATCCTATCCCGTCGTCTATCAACATGATGGTGCTCCTTGTCACTATGCCAAAATTGTTCAGGATTATCTAAATGGACGTTTTCCAAATCGCTGGATCGGACGCGGAAGCAACAGATCTTGGCCAGCGAGATCACCAGATTTAACCCCTTTAGATTTCTTTGCATGGGGCTTTATCAAATCGCACGTCTATCAGACGAAGATTACGAGTCTTGAAAACTTACGTACACGTATACGAACTGCTGCAGATAACATAACCCCGCAAATGCTCAAGAATGTGTTTAGAAATGCTGCGGAACGATTTGAGCTGTGCAGGGATACTGATGGGCGTCACGTCGAATCCTACTCTTAATTATTTAATAAATGTTACCACTTTATCATTTTATGATTGAATTCCATATAATTTCCAAGTGCTTCACAAAAATAGATCCTGACTTTATGTACACCCTGTATTTAAATTAAACATCTGATTCTTTCGCAATAAAAATTAGGCGGCAACCTACATTTTAACACATATCTATCATATCTATAGCTAATTACATAAAAGTACATTTCTCTCTCATATATATACACACACACACATATATATATATATATATATATATATATATATATATATACACACGCACACATACCCTAGGGGCCTAGAGTATATCGTATATACTAAGTTAATTAGAATTACCTGTTTGAAAACTTATGCTGTCTAGTGACTGCAATAACTACATGTGGAGAATCTGGCAACTGTTTTTCTAAACCCTTTCCAGCAATGTCATATTACTAAGTCAGATTAATTTAAAGAAGTGCTAACACCAAATCAAACACGTGTGCGGAAATTTGTACGTCAACATTTGTACGACGGAAATTTATACGCCAGCATTTGTACGCCAGAACATTTATACGACTGGAAATTTATACGACTGACATTTGTACGACGGTAATTTAAGTATGCGCTCTACTGGACTTTTTTGACTTAAGTATGCGATCTACCCATGATAATAACCGTGACTTCATTTTTTTATGTAAACATAAGCACAAGTGCAAAAAAATAAATAAATAAATAAAAGTAAACATTATTTAAATATTTTGAAAATAATTTTAATTTGAAGAATTTTAAATTTTATCATGTATCACAGCGCATTAAAGGATTAACAGGTAGGTAAATAGTTATTGAATAGGTACAGGTGGTTAGGTTAGATTAGGTTAGGTTAGGTTAGGTTAGGTCTGGAGATTAATGAGAAAAAACTCGCAACATTTGTTCTCCGATTTTTTAAATGACATTCGTTCTGTATATCGCTAGTTACATTTTCTCTTAAATTGATAAGCTGAAATCTAGTTTCGATTATGCATTTAATTATTGTAATATGTAATTTCATAATTTCTGATAATTTCTATTTTTAACTTACCTAGTTTCAAATTCACTTTTATTAACTGATCATGAATTTCTTGGGTATAACGTATAAATTACCGTCGTACAAATGCTTGGCGTATAAATTTCCGTCGTACAAATGTTGGCGTACAAATTTCCGGTTTCAATCAAACATACAGCCATATTCTAAATCAGCGTATTGTCACAAACACAACTAAACGTAGAAGATTGGAGGCAACCATAATGCAATTTAGCAGACCAGAAGCGGCTGAACAACTCAAAGCAAACTGTGAAGGGGTAAAGACCACCCAAAATAGGGACGTAGGCAAGTAAAGGGTTAAAATAATAATAATACTAATGCACTCAAATCTCTCTCTCTCTCTCTCTCTCTCTCTCTCTATCTCTCTCTCTCTCTCTATCTCTCTCTATCTATCTATCTGTTTGTCTTGCGCAGATTCGACTATCGTACTGCTCAGTACTCATCCGGCTAGTGTGTTGTTCAAAGTCCCTGTCTAGAAAGCAAATTTTTCTTACATTAAATTACCAGAATGAGGCAGGGTGCTGCAGAGGGGTCAAAGGTAGGACAGACTCCAACAGTTCATAAATCACTTAACCTGTTATGCAGGCAACCTGATCCAGGTTTGATAAGGGCATACAACACTACTGTTAACAAATCCAATTTAGTGTTTATTATACCTCTTCCTAATAATGCTCTAGTTTGTCAGGATACAGTACCAACTGAGGCATCTTATCACTGTGACAATGCATTTTCCCCTTATGCCCAAAAAATGTAGCCAAAAGTAACCTGAGTATAATAGTATATTACTTAAGACCATTAAGGAACTGTAATATCTTCAATTCCTTAAGGAGGGGAGGGGGAGAAGCAGACAAATCTCATTTATTTATTTTTATTAGCAATCTTCATATATCATTTTCTCTGAACTTCCTCAGTGGCAATAAGAAGCCTCCTGAAGGGAACAGCTTTATTGCAGCCATAAGTCAATTGGTACTTGTAGGAAATTCAGAGAAAATGATATATGAAGATTGCTAATAAAAATAAATAAATGAGATTTGTCTGCTTCTCCCACCCCTTAAGGAATTGAAGATATTACAGTTCCTTAATGGTCTTAAATAATATACTACTAAACCAAACGTCAAATTGGCCTCGTGGTGTTCCGCCATGAGAAGCTCAATAGCAGCATTGCCCTTTTTTTTTAGATTATGTTGGTCTATTCCCTGGCCCCATTAACGTATTTGTTTATGCTTAATAGCTTTGTCTATTGGATCGTATTTAGAGACCTTGTCGGTGTACCAGGAGCTGGTAAGTAAAACCCATGAGTAAGGTGGGTTTGGTTAGGTGATGGTAAGCTATACTTAGACGATTCGTGGTTGTGGTGATGGTTGTGGTGCTGTGGTGTCTTTTTTGTGTGATATCTTCAAATTATCAGCGTGAATGATCTTTAGTTTGGAATGGTTTCGGAGGTCGAGGATTTCGTAACGTTCTTTCCGAGGTTTTTCAGAATCCTGTATGGGCCATCCCATTTTATGTATAATTTACGATGAACACTTGACAGTTTCACGTTCTTTATGTAACAGCGCATACCGACGATTATAGTCCGTTCACGGGGATAACGCCTATTTTGCTCTTGCTCCATTTGTTGGTTTCGTTGACCTAGGGCATATGGGATTATGTCAAAAACTTTGAAAGATCATTCAACTAGTTGCTGATTTGCTTCTGCCAACTCGGAAGGCGTTAGAACTGCCGGGTCGATTTGGTCAGGCAAATCAAAAGGTAGCTGTTTGTCGTAGTGATATAGGACGAAATGAGGGGTGTCCCCGACGGACACGTTATAGCCGTTGTTGATGGCTGTTTGCACCATGGGGAGGGAATTATCCTATGTACGGGGGGGGGGGGGTTCATCGGCAACATGGTGGAGGGCTTCAAAGATCTTCCGATTGTGCCTTTCCACTAAGCCGTTTGCCTGCGGATGGTATTCCACAATGTGTGTGTTTTAATTTTACACATGTTACATAGTGACTCAAACAGTTTGGAAGTTAAACTAAGGGCGTTATTCGAAATTAGGATGGAAGGAGTAGTATGATTTTGGATGACGCGTTCCACTAGGGCTCTTGCTACAGTTTCCGAGGTCTGGTTTGGAATGGCAACTACTTCGCTGTAACGCGAGAAGTGGTCCATAAACCCAATAATGTACTGGTTTCCCTTTGATGTTTTGGGGAATGGTCTTAGTATGTCCATTCCGGTTCTTTGCCAGGGTCTTTGGCATACTTGATATTTATGCATGGGAGCTGTGGATGGTACGTTGCCTTTATGTTTTAAACAAGACGGGCCTTCAGCGATGTATTCATGTACCTTTTTGTTCATTTCGGGTAAATGGTATCGCTCCAACAGACTCTTGATGGTGCGATCCGACCCCATGTGGCCATACAAAGATGAGTCATGACAAAGTCCGATGGCTACATCTACGAGATCCTTTGGTATTTCCACGAGGTTGTTTCCATCTTCGTTCCTAAACTGTACGAGCCCATCTTTTAACTTGTACTGTTCTTTTACCTTCGATGGTTCCTTTTGTTCCAGGAAAGGCCAAATGTTCTGGGTGTGTTGGTCCTGTTGTTGGGAATATTGCAGACATTCGTGGTCGAACACAGGAAGAGTTTTTTTTCTTATTCACTTGGGTGTCGGGCTTGAGTCTCGACAATCTGTCTGGAATAACTTGAAGTTTTCCTGGTTTGTATACGATTTTTGTCGCAAAGTCCTGAATGAACAGAGCCCATCTACTCAACCGTCCTTCAAGTAACTTGTCCTTGAAGAGATACGTGAGTGGCTTATGGCCAGTTTTGATGGTTACATCGTAGCCGTAGACAATATTTCGGAATTTTTTCAAGGCCCAATGTACCACTAGGGCCTCTCGGTCCGAAGTGGAATAATTCCGTTGAGGTGGAGAGAGAAGTTGACTGGCATAAACAATGGGTAATTCCACACCAGGACCACACCAGGACGGCTCCTAGTCCATAGGAGGAAGCATCTGTGGCTATAACAAAGAGTTTGGTGTAATCGGGATATTGGAGGATGGGATGACAGGTTAGTTTTAGTGATGCACCGGAGGCAGATTTTGTCCGGAGGGCCGGAACCTCCGGCTTAGTTTTTTTCCTCCGGCCTGAGGCCGGAGGTTCCAGCCAATTGATTTATTTCAGTATTTATGTGTGTGTGTGTGTGTTGTGTGTGTGTGTGTGTGTGTGTGTGTGTCCTGCTATTTTAAATTATTAAGTCTTTAATAATTTAAACTTTATAAAAGTTGACTTTCTATGCTTTGTGTGCTAATTTCTCTAAAAATTCCCATTGAACAGAATATCCTCAGGTTATGAAACTTATGATGTCTTGCTGAATGCTGAGTAAAGTAGCCTATATCAAATCAATTATTAATACAATCACTGATCACTCATAAAATAAATTATTGTTACACTCATCTGAGAACTGAAATATTCGGATAGGTGCAGAAATGAGGTTTTATAGTTCTATAGAATTAAAACTAAAAGTTGTCAGAATTTAATTTGGTGTACTTGGCACCTCCGGCCAGAGGCCAGAGTTTAGTGAGACCTCCGGCCGGAGCAGGAGGTTTTCTAAAATGGCCGGAACTCATGCTCGGCCGGAGCCGGAGCTCTGGTGCATCACTAGTATTAAGGCAAAATGCAAAATACCAAAAGCCAACAGCACCTGGTGTTCCCAGGCGATCTCCCATCCAAGCACTAACCAGACCCAATGCTGCTTAACTGTACTGATTAGATGAGAAGCGGTGTTTTCAGCGTGGTATCGCCGTTGGCATGAAAACCTCAAACATTTACACTATTTCAACTATACCATGTAATAATGTATAATTTAAAAAAGCGAGATGTGTATAATTTCTAAAATGCAATTTCACCTAAATATCCACACTTAAACAAATATTAGAGCATTAAACTTTTCCCTATTACCCTATTCAAAAGCCTTAACATACTTTCCAACCCTATTCCTCCCTACATTTTTCAACCATTTTTCTCATAAGTAGCCTATCCTTAACGAAAACAAAAATTAATTAATACTGGATGTAAATAGATAGAAACAGATACATAGCGTAATGCACTGTACATAGATACATAAGGTTTAATAGTTGCATTGGTTAAGGGAAGAAGCAAAATACCAAAACCCAACAGCATCTGGTGTTCCCAGGCGGTCTCCCACCCAAGTACTAACCAGACCCAACGCTGCTTAACTGCGCTGATCAGACGAGAAGCGGTACTTTCAGCGTGGTATGGCCGTTGACATCAAAATTTCAAACATTTACACTATTTCAACTATACCATCTAATAATGTATAATTTAATAAAGCGAGATATGTATAATTTCTAAAATGTAATTTCAAACTTAAACAAATATTAGAACATTAAACTTTTCCCTATTACCCTATTCAAAAGCCTTAACTTCCGTTTAGTCACTATTCCTACAGTTTCACAGAATTACTGGCCTATACTTTACCATAAAAAAAAATTTAATAAATAAATTTCATTTGTACGCCTAACTGAAATTTTATCTTTTAGGTAGGCATATTTTCGTTTCACGTTATAATCTAGAAAGCAGAAGAACAACCGCAATAAGGAAATTTGTATGATTAGAAGAAAAGAACCAAAGATAAAAAATCAGTGGAAATAGACAGACACAGAGATATACTGTATAAGGTTTAATGGTATTAAGTAGTGATGCACCGGAGGCAGATTTTGGCCGGAACCTCCGGCTTAGTTTTTTTCCTCCGACCAACTGATTTATTTCAGTATTTATATGTGTGTGTGTGTGTGTGTGTGTGTGTGTGTGGGGTCCATCGTCTCATCTATTTAGGGTTTATATATTACAGTCCTGCTATTTTAAATTATTAAGTCTTTAATAACTTAAACTTTATAAAAGTCGACTTTCTATGCTTTGTGTGTGCTAATTTCTCTAAAAATTCCCATTGAACGGAACATACTCAGGTTATGAAACTTACGATGTCTCGCTGAATGCTGAGTAAAGTAGCCTATATCAAATCAATTATTAATACAATCACTGATCACTCATAAAATAAATTATTATTATTACAGTCACTCAGAACTGAAATATTAATACAATCACTGATCACTCATAAAATTATTACAGTCATCTGAGAACTGAAATATTCGGATAGGTGCAGAAATGAGATTTTATAGTTTTATAGAATTAAAACTAAAACTTGTCAGAATTGAGTTTGGTGTACTTGGCACCTCCGGCCAGAGGCCGAAGTTTAGTGAGACCTCCGGCCGTAGCAGGAGGTTTTCTAAAATGGCCGGAACTCCTGCTCGTCCGGAGCCGGAGCTCCGGTGCATCACTAGTTACTTTACCGATTAAAGTTTCAAAGGCATGTTAGTGATCAGATTCCCAATTAAATTTAGCATTTTTCTGGAACAAATTGGTAATGGGTTTAGCAATGTTCGAAAATTGGGGGATAAAATTTCGATAGAATCCGACGAATCCAATAAATGCACGAGCATTGTCGATGGTTTTAGGTTCAGGGTACCTTTCCACTGCTTCAAGTGTGGCTGGATCAGGTTTAATTCCAGTGGATAATAGTAGATATCCTAAGTATACCAGCGATTCCTGTAAGAAATTGCACTTTGCAAGTTTCAGTTTAAGGTGTGCTTTTCTCAAACGTGATAGCACATTCTGAAGACGTTGGAAGTGTGTTTTTATATCCGGACTATAAACGATTTCCCATTTCGGACCCCGAAAGGTAAAACCTGGAATTCGTAATAGCCTCGGTTAGTGGAGAAAGCAGTCAATGCCCGAGATTCGGGACTGACCTCCATTTCCCAATAACCGGATGCTAAATCGAAGGATGAAAAGAAGTTAGCTTTCCCTACGTTCAGAATTGTTTCCTGCATGTTTGGAATAGGGTCTGGGATGGTAATGTGGTTTAGGCGTCTAAAATCTATAAAGGGCGAGAAGTTCCGTCCTTTTTGGAAACAAGAATCAGAGGAGCGAACCAGGACTAGCTGAAGGCTGAATGACATCCTGCTCCAACATGTCCTTGATGTGTTCCTCAATAGTCACTAATTGGGAATGTGGAACCCTATAGGGAGGAATAAAGATGGGTTTGAAATTGGGTTCCGGCTTGATTTCGAAAGAGACCAGATTAGTTCGGCCCGGAGGATCTCCTTTTAGGGTAATCACATCTCTGTTTCTTATCAGGAAATCGAGAAGTGATTTTAGTAGTTTGGGATCCTGTAAGGGTGGTGACTCCTGAAGGGAGTGCTCCAGACATTTCTTATATTCTTCTTTTAATGCTGAAGGGTTTAACTCTCAGGAACTGGAAAAACGATTTGTAGTACTGGTGGGGAAATCTGAATTTATTTCTACTGTGGAAACAGTTCCTATTCTCTGATTCGAAGTTAATTCAATAGGGCTTTTTCCTTTGCTTAAACAAACAACAGGGATAGCTGAGTTCTGACTGTGACTAAGACCTTGGTCAATAAGACCATCTCTCTTGAAATTACTTTTCTAGGTAATAAGAGTGCGATCTGACTCTAATAGTTTTCCTTGACCGTTTACTACTCTTGCTAGGAAACAAATCACATAAGGTGCTACTGTTACATGTTCTGTAGGGCATATGAAAAATTGTGAATCTAATCTAACTTTGGTTCAGTGATTGAAATTTGCTTTATTGGCTGAAAAATCGTTTCAGTTGGATTTCGAATCCCAACTACTGAGTTAACCGAAACTGGCCGACTGGAAACTGGCTGACTGGAAACTGAATGACTGGAAACTGAATGACTGTAAACTGACTGACTGGAAAGTGGAAACTGACTGGCTGGAAACTGACTGTGTTGATCCTACTGGATCCAACAACTGGAACTGATTACTCTAGAGGTTGATTTCTGGGGCGGTTGTTCCTCTGGATGCAACGAACTGCCTTGAACTGCTATACACTGGAGTGGGTTTCCTATTTCTTTCGGAAATCCGAACTAAACTGATTCTGTCGGCATTAGGCTGAACGTGCGGCACCTGTCTATTATTCTCATGGAGAGGGTGTGTCCTATTTCTACACTTGACTAATTTTCCGGCTGGGTAAATTTTCCATTGATTCCGGTTGAAGAAATCCACACCTTCTAAGATATCTGTCTGAAAGGTGGCGACTGCCTCCACAATACAACATTTTGCGGGATATACCGCGTTACCAACTTCTAAATATAATTCGATTTCTCCATATGTAGGTATGGGTGTGCCTGTAACTCCTCTGAGTTGGCAGTAAGGTGCCTTAATTTCATATTTATAATCTGTACTCTCTAGTAACTCATCTTCACAGTGCTTCTTAATTAATGTCGCATGTGCTCCTGTATCAAGAAGAGCGGTTAAATCTTGGTTATCTGTGCTGCAATTTATCATTAAATCTCGTAGGTTCGCACCTATTGTTCTGATGAGTAGTTCATGTGTGTCTGTGGGTTTATTACTGCTATTTTGGAGGGAGGAGGTTGAACTGCTGCCTCCAAAGTGGGATCCAAAAAAGAACTTGAACTGACTTCTATGGGAGGACCTGAGTCATATGCTACGGGATCACTACACACTGGAGGGCCCGGAGGGGTCTTCTTGAAAAGTGTACTCTGGGGAAACTGATTCTTCAACGGATACTTCTACGTACCGAACCATCCGACCTTGCTGATTATATTGGTGTCTGACCATTGGGTAATAGTGTGTTGAACTTGTGGTCATGATCTGTTTGGAGGGTAGTTCTGTTGAGGCTGGGAACTAACTAGTTTCTGAGAATTGGAGGGCTTTTGGGAACGTTGGTGATTTGATCTCTGGAAGTGAGGCCTGTTCCCAGCAGGGGCTTTGTTAGTACATTTTTGTCGGTCGCCACGGCGATGACCATGTACATGATAGTGAGAGCAATGAGGAAAATAATTGCATTGACTCATCATGTGCCCAAAACTATCAAAATTAAAACACTGAGAAGGACGGCGTACATTCTGGGTTTATGAGGCTTATTTCTGAGGTGGTGTTCCCTGCATCGGCCTCGATTTATGAGGTTGTTGTTGTTGTTGTTGCTGAATGTAGTGTATGGGGGTCTCTCTACCCTTCCGGTAGTTCTGGCTCGCTAAGTCTGGGTAATGTTCCCTTGTTTTATTTATGGCTAAACTTACTGGTTTGTCAATATTTAGACACTCTTTAAATTTCTTTTTAAGGACTACGGGTAGGTTTTGGTAAATAGATGCTGCTACTATTATGTTTCTTTGTTTTGAAGTGAATGCAATGTCGCATGCATTTTCTGCGGCTCGGAGGGCTTCTCCTACGAGTTTATGTGTTCGTGTAATAAAATTATTTAAATCTTCGTGTTCTCATTTAGCTTGGAAGACAGCTTCTGATGTGACCAAAGGTTGTGCGAGTGTTATTTCTTTGAAAAGTTCTAATAGGTGTTTTTTAAAGTTGTCACAAGTTGTAGCTTCGCTAATGGATGGGACGTATGTAACTCTATCATGGGCATTCCCCTCTTTAGGGTCAATAAACCTTTTAGTCTCCCTAATCTTTATATCATCATCTGTGATGTTTTCGCGTAAGAAATGCTGTTCTAGAGACTCAATCGAAGGTCTTACGCGCGGTTCAACGAAGTTATTATCTATGGTTCCCTTAAAAATTAGGACAGTGTGGGGAAGGTTTACAAGTCTACCTAACTTAATGTATGCTGGGGGAGCTGTTTGAGACATGTTGGCTTGTGCTTGATCTGAAGTTTGCGTATTTGGAAATATGTTTGAAGGGCGCGGGTTAGGTGGAAAAATGGGTGTAGGGGAATTTTCAATGTCAGAAAGCGCACCGTCTGAATAGCTTATATGTGAAGGTGATATTAATGTATTCTAATTTGGTCTGCTTGACCTATCTCGATCTACGGAATGATCACTTGAGTGGCTTTCCTAACTACTCTATTGAAGAAATACACAAATAAATGCACAACAAATCGCTTAACAGGGAAAAATTTGAAAACATTGTAAACAAAATAATATAAAAAAGTGTAAACAAAATTTCACTCGAATGTACGTGAATGTACGGTAATATTATTATTATTGGCACATTAAATAAAATTATTCTATGCTAACTATAGTAGTGGAAATAACCCGGTTTCAATAAAAAGAACTGTATACTGGTGTATGGAATGTTTACTGTTTTGTGTTTATTCTGGCTTGATACTAATTATTAACTGTTAATTATACTGACTTCTCAAATGTTTAGTAAATTAATTTGAAAAGAGATCTGTACTTAACAAGATTCCTACGGCGAAATCCTTGAAGATGTGTCCTGAAGACGTGTCTTGCTGGCCACTTGTTTCTGGATGAAAAATGGGCGTGGAGAACTTTGAGTCGTGACACACCGGTCGAATGATGGACGTGAAGAACTGGAAGTCGTGACATGCCGGTCAACTGAATGTTGGTTCTAGTTCCAGGGTCTAGAAGACGGGAAGAATCCTGGTAGCGGAGGTCGCTAGTTGTTAACCCCTCCGTCTATGGCCTTCAGCGGTTCGAAGTTGACGGGGGTTCTGGTTTGGTTGCAGTAACGGATTTGTTACTCTAGAGTAGCTGGTACCGTATAGAAAATCGCATAGTTTCTCTTATACTACTCTCCGATTTCTTCTTGTAGTGGATCGGAGGATTCTGTGAAGCTTACTAAATTTTCTAATGGTTCCCGATTCTTCTTGTAAAGTATCTGAAATTTTTTTTTCTCTACTTAAGACTAAGTTCTCTGAAGAAAGCAAGGCTCGAAGGAGAAAACAAAGATATTCTCTTACTGGAGTTTACTGCTAAAATGTTACAGGTAATGCTCAGCCGCTCAGTCAGATCAGACAATCAGAATAATAATTTGAAAAATTGTTTGACTATTTATACTGAATTTTTGGTGACATCATTATTATTTAATGTTGATCTGTTTTGTTTTTTTATTATCAATAGGCTGAATTATTTTGCAAAATATTTCAAGATGAGGTAAATATTTTAGCTGTAGCAATGTCTAAACAGATAAACAAGATATTTGAAGATGAAGCCATATTTTTATTTTAAACCGCATATTGACAGATCTAATGCTATCATGATCTGCCGAGTTAACTAAAAGTGGAAATCGAGATATGCATTTATTATTAATTACAATTAAACATGCATATTAACAAAAATTAAATGCCTAAAATTTAAAATTAAGTGTTAAGCAAGACATGACTTCATCTTTTACAATGAAGAGAGAATGTATAAAAAAAATGAATATTGCAGAATTTAACAAGATTACGTTATGAAGCTAACTCTAAAAAAATGATTAAGTAAATTAAAAATAAATAATTCATCAATTATTCAGCAAAAATAAAATAGAAAGAAAATAAAAAAATTCATCCAAACTCGTGTCAACGCTATGCGAATTTGGACTCTATATGTAAAAATTAATATAAGAATATAAATATATACAAATATAAGTATTATATGAATATAAAGACATGAATATAGAAATTATTCAGTATTCGTTTTCACACACACACACACACACACACACACACACACATATATATATATATATAATGAATAAAAATATAATACAGAATGAGGACATAGATGAAACAAAAGAGACAGGTAAAAGTTGCGAGGTGGTAAGACTGCCCAACAAACTAAATGATAAAAGGATAAAAATTAAAACGTAGGAAATAAATAGCGCCCCAAAAATAATGATTATATCAAAATAAAGAACATAGAAGATAACAAGATAACGAGAAGTAGAAACGTAGAAAATACCATTTGTAAATACTACGCAAAAGGGTACTGCAGATATCGGGATGGGCAATGCATCTATGCACATCCCACATTATGTAACACACATTATACAAGAGGATATTGCAAATTTGAAAAAAAGTGCAAGTTCCACCACATTACTCTCTGCAACACCAATGCAAGATAGAGGAGGTGCAAATACGGACAAAAATGCCGTTACCACTACCCTCAACGGAACGCAACAGGTGAACAGGAAAAACGAACATCAAAGAGGGCTACCAATTTTTTAAAAGTCAGCTGACAAATATAGGAATCCGAGAGCCGGACAGAAGGCAAACACAAAGCCACTTCATGCGTTATCGGGACAACAGGTACCGACAAAGATAAAGAGAGGCAAATTCTCGGACGATCACAAGACAACGAAACCGGCACCACCATTGGAAAACGAATCGAATGTATGTGAAAGTGGTAGAGAAAAAATAAAAATATTCCTAGCCAACATTCAGGCAAAGTTTTATACCTGAAAGGACTCGTGCAACAAACCGGAGCAGACTTTGCATGCCTCACGGAAACCAATATAAAGGATTGCCAGGCAAACTGTGAACTCTGTGAGTTCTGTATTAATAAAAAAGAAATACAAATTGACAACTATAACATCCTTCGAGCCCACAGAACAGTGAGACGTAAAGGAGGATGTGCTATTTACACACGCGAAAGGCATATGGCAGAAATGACTATAAGTACCTCAAACAGCTAGAATGTGTAGCAGCAAAAGTTGAAAAATTAAATATGGTGCTAATTGTAATGGACAGACCCCGAACACGCCAACCTCAAAATTCTCTGATTCCATTACAGAGATAAGAAACTGGGTAAAAGATCTACACTGTCCAACCCCAAATATTTTTCTCTGTGGTGATTTAATTTTCCATTCATGAAATATAAAAGGATAGAAAAAAATATATGTATACACCAAGACAAGGGGGGCACACGGGAAGACCAGGAGCAGGTAAAAATGCTACTAGCTCTAGCTGCTGAATTTATGCTAACACGAGAAATGACAGAAAACACAAGAAAAAACAACTGCCTATATTTTGTATTCGCAGACAACAGCAACCTAATTGATAATGTAGAAATATCCCCAACTATAATATCAAATCACAACATTATTGAAATAACAACCAATTTAAAACAAGAACGGAAAAAACACGAACAACAGAAAGAAGCAAATTCGAAATTTTTAATTTTCACTCAAAAGCTATAAACTAGGAAGATGTTGCATCCAGCATGGAAGTAATAGATTGAAAATCCATCTTCGATGCCAAGACAACGGAAGAGATGCTAACGACCTCATAGGAGAAGACGCTGGAAATTGAAGAAAGACATTTCCCAAAAATACAACAAAGAAGAAAGAGAAGCAGGTTCGTGAGACAAAAAGAGGTCATTGTTCCGAAAGAGAAAAAGAGTGACTGCAAAATTAAGTAACTGTAAAGATAACAACATCAGAAAAATATTAAATGATAAACTGCAGCGTATCGATTGCGTCATACAGGAACTAATTGAGACGCATACAGAAAAAGAAGAAGGTGACGCTGTAGAGGCGATAAAGGTTAATGCAAAGTACTTCTATAATTTTGCAAAAAGGAAGTCGAAAAACCATGCGACTATTGGACTTTTGAAAACCGAAGACATAGCTTTATCTGATGATCTAACAGAAGTATCTGAAATATTCAGAGCTCAGTACGAGTCATCTTTCAGTATCCCAAAAACTGACAAACTGATATGCGATAGAAACGCGTTCTTTGAAGAAGAAGCACAAGGGGAAAGTATAACGACTTCGACTTTACGATAGATATAGGGAAACTAAAAGAACTCAGCGGCAGGACCGGACAAATGGAATGCCACACTGATCAAAAACTGCAAGAATGCAATCGCTAAGCCCCTGCATTGGATATAGAGACGATCACTAGACACGGGAGAAATACCGGGCATCCTGAAGAGTGCGAACATAGTCCCAATATATAAAGGAGATCGATCCGAGGCCAAAAACTATAGTCCAGTATCGCTTACATCTCATCTCACTAAAATATTTGAAAGAATAGTTGGACAGAAAATCTGACTTTTTAGAAAACTCGAAAAAATTAAATGATATCAGTAGCATGATCGCAAACGGAGAGAGTACAGAGCAATTGCAATGTTGATCAAATGCGTGTCAGTAACACCCCCACCCACTTGTTGCAAGGTGCGAACCCCCCTCCCGCAGTGCCAACCCCCATGCGCCATAAAGAAGGGGGGGAGGGGAACTCCCCCAGCACGTTGGGGGAGTCCACCTAACCTCTTTGGGGGAGAAGTTGGGACGGTCTCACCCCAAAGGGGTATACTTAACCTAAGAGAGAGAGAGAGAGAGAGAGAGAGAGAGAGGAGAGAGAGAGAGAGAGGGAGAGATTATCCAGCGTCTGCGAGATGCAGAAGCTTAATGAGAGTTCAGGGTAGCATCACTTGGCTTAGAACTCGAAATCCGTCAGTTGGCTTAATCAGAAGACATAACTAGCTTGTATATATTAATAACCTTCGAACGAATTAAAAGCGCACACAAACGCATATACACTCCCCAACTATACGCCCATAGATCCCCTATTATTACACACACACACTAGCTGCCGAACAACACCTTCCCAGAAAAATCTGTCAGGCGTTCCAGCCACTTATCCTTCAAAAGATCAAGGTATTAAGAAATCCAGCAGGGACCACAAGACAGAAGTGGTCACCGCGGAAACCACTACCCGTGACAAAGATTGGTACCTCGTAGTACCACAGTACTCAAGCCAAACTCTGAACAAGAAGAGTCCCAGAACCGAGAGTCCCATCGCAACCAGACCCTGGAGAAACCCTTTCTAGAGGATCACTCAGTGGAACTCCACCATCTCCTCACTCCACCATCTCCTCCATCTCCACCATCTCCTCCAACTCCACCATCTCCTCCATCTCCACCATCTCCTCCAACTCCACCATCTCCTCCGTCACTACCTTCACAAGTTGATGATCGACGCACGGACCCTACATACCGGCCGCAAATGCATCAACCACGTGAACTAGAACCTTCACGAAAAAAACGAACACACTCAGAATCCGAGCTTAACGCGCTACCCTAACTACCACCTAAGCGAGGCCGACCACTCCACACACAAACACAAACATCTACACGACCACCAACAGCTCCGTATAATTTAGGAGGTAGATATGAATAAAACTGAATGATATGAATATCTTTGTCTTCTCCTTTGAGACTTGCTCTCTTCAGAGAACTTAATCTTAAATAGAGAAAAATAATTCCCCGATACTTTACAAGAAGAATTGGGGAATCATTAGAGAATTTAGTAAGCTTCACAGAATCCTCCAATCCATTACAAGAAGAAATCGGAGAATAGTATAAAAGAAACTACTGCTATTTCCTATACGGTACCAGCTACTCCAGAGTAACAAATCCGTTACTGCCACCTAACCAGAATCCCCCGTCAACTTCGAACCGCCCAAAGCCATAGACGGAGGGGTATATATATATATATATATATATATATACTGTGTATATATATATATATATATATATATATATATATATATATATATTATATTATATTTAACAATAATAATAACATTAATATAAAATATTTAATCGAGGAGCTTAAACTTGGAAAAATCAGTTAATTAACGGTCCATTTTGGCCATTTAGACTCCACACAAATGCTCGATTATTCCAGAAACTTCACCCAAATAATGGAGACATTCAAGTTGAAAATTCTCAACCGAAGTTGTCTGTTTTACTTATCAATTTCAAGTTATTAATTGTATAATTACCCTCTTATAACTTGTTATGTTGAATTCCTTTAAAACTGATTTAGATAAGAAGTGTAAAACATTAAATCTTTGGTAAACTTGTCTTCTACTTTATTAACTTTTAATTTGCATTTTATTTTTTTATATATATCGAAACCTGACCATAGGCAGCAATGTGTTAAAACCCTGACAAAGTTCCAGTATAAATTTGTATTTTTATAATCCATTTGATCTTGTGCTAAAAATCGATTAACTTTTAATTTGCATTTTATTTTTTTTATATATATCGAAACCTGACCATAGGCAGCATTGTGTTAAAACCCGGCAGAGTTCCAGTATAAATTTGTATTTTTATAATCCATTTGATTTTGTGATAAAAATCGATATTTTTCCCTACAAATCTGTTCGCCTCACTGGTAATCCTTTAAGGTTTTAATTTTTTTTTTTTTTTTTTTTACTTCTCTGTTTATTGTATATATATGTATGTATGTATTTGTATTTGTATTTGTTATTTATTTTTTCTTTTTTTTCTTTCTGTAACCTATATATAGGCTTAACCTTTTTATGTACTTCAGTGTTCCTGAGGATGTCATTAGACGAAAGCGCTTGAGCACCATTTTGTGTTTCCTTTCCTTCGTGGTTTTATTCATCATAAATATTTTTCACGTGTTACCTTCGTGAAATAATTTTCATATATATATATATATATATATATATATATATATATATATATATAGCATACCTAATTTTAGTGTGCAGTGATAACCAATTTGCTCAGTAATAATTTAAATTTGTGCAGTAATAAAATGAAAATCTGTGCAGTGATAAATTGAAAATCTGTGCAGTGATAAATTGAAAATCTGTGCAGTGATAAATTGAAAATCTGTACAGTGATAAATTAGGTTCTATATCTGATATAGAACTAATGTATCACTGCACAGATTTTCAATTTATCATTGTACAAATTGAAATTATTACTGCGCAAATTGGTTACCACTGCACACTAAAATTAGGTATGATATATAGGGTGGCCCAAGATAAAGTAACCCCATTATTTCTTTTAACAAAACTCAGTGAGGCTACGTACGTTATCTTGGGCCATCCTGTATAAGCATATATATATATATATATATATACTCGTATATAATATCTTATAACCAGGACCGGATTAGCCAAGTAGAATGGGCGCAAAAGGGGAGAGCGCAATGCAATTGCAAATGTTGATCAATGTTGCAAGAGTGCCAACCCCCTCCGTTCCCCCATTTGTTGCAAGGCACCCCACAGTGCCAGTGTCAACCCCCAACCCTTTTGTTGCAAGGCACCCCCTAAAGGGGGAAAGGGTTGCTGCAAGAGCTCGTTGGCCTTCAGCATTTGTACACTTTTGGATGTTTCTCATCATTGGTTCATCAGAGAGAATTCTGAATGATGAAAGTGGGCTATCCTTGATGACACGTGTTGTGGAAGATGCAGTAGGACCAGAACGAATCCGTGCAATGTTTTGCTGTTGCAAGCGTCCTCGCACAGTCTGCGATGCGGCAGCCCACCGCCAAGATGATCCATCTTTACCTATAACTTCTCCAACACCCACTGCATCTGCTCCACTGTCACCTTGTGTGTGTTTATCACTTTGTCTACGTCCAGGACGTGTCCCACGACCTTGATCTCGTCGAAGACCACGTCTTTGCCCACGACTATCTCTCCCACGGGCTCGTCTACGATGATTGCCATGAGTGGGTAAAGGTAGCCAGGGTGACCTAATGATTCATGTTAAACCGTAGGTCTAAGGTGGAATGTAAACATCCTTCCACGGTTGGTAGGGGCAACCAGGGGATCCCGTTAAACTGTATTGCAACACTCGATCATGTAGTTTATCTGTTTGTTTATTTCCCTCTCTCTCTCCTCACTCTCTCTCTTCTCATATATATATATATATATATATATATATATATATATTTCCACGTCTAAAAGTAGGTCTAAGGTGGAGTGTAAAGCGTGACCTTCGCCAGAATGGACAATTTGGGCGGAAAGCAAAGGCGAGCCTATATATGTACAATTCCGGAAGAAAGTTTATCTAAAAATTTGTGTAAACATCTTTCCACGGTTGGTAGATAAATTGGTACCCAGAGCGCCCTAGCAGGGATCTCTCTCGCACGCTTTTATATATATATATATATATATATATATATAATATATATATATATCCCCGTTAAAAAGTAGGTCTAAGGTGGAGTGTAAAGATTGACATTCATCAGAATGAACAGTTCGGGCGGAAACCAAAGAAAGCCTATATATCTACAGTTCCGGAAAAAAGTTCATTTAAAAAAATTCTGAAAACAATAAAAATTAGTACAAGATGCGTACACAAAATATATAATGACGTCAAACTGCATTAATTAACTCACTCTCCGGCTAACTTAAATCGAATAT
>JAJOZX010000026.1:1845000-1870000 GCA_023014485.1 Bathynomus jamesi | reverse complement strand
TTTTTACAAATGGTAGAAAACATGTACAAAGCGGAACCAGTGTCCGTTAATGGCTACATTTTACAGTTACAAATGTATATACAACTTTACACAATATAGATATACACCTTTACACAATACAGCGGGTGCTAACATATGGGAACCTTTTTTATCTGCCTGCATACACTTTTATCATTCATCTCTGTGTCGCACAAATCGAATAATTTTAAAAAATATATAAATCCCCTTCCCACGTGACATGTGCAGGAGAAATGAAATGCAATAGAAGCAGCACGTTTCTCTATAATATCCTTGAAAACGGTATGGGTTCCATACAATCTCAGGTACATGTATCTGCTCGATTAATTTTACTATAACAGGATCATTCCAGGGCTGAGAGCCGAGAGAATCAAAATAGTACATTCTTTCCCTATTTTTAAAATAGACTGCAAAGCAATGAATCCCCTCACCCCCAACAATGTCGGTCTTAGCGACAAGGCTATACCAATCTCTCGTACTTGGCAACTTCAATATTTCATTCTTCGCAAACACACCGATAAATTTGGAGCGTGTGAAACGGTCACTTTTCATTACTCTCTGGAGTGTATTCGCATCCATTTTAAAAGTCTTTGACCACGTTCCTGAAACGAACAACGTCTGTTAGTGCCTGTGATTCGCGGTACACGAGTACACTAATAGGCGCGTCTATAGGCTTGGCAAATTCCAACCTGACTGAGATATTCCCGCTCTGCTGTGGACTTACATGCGTATTTGCGCCAGCAGACAAGTTGGCCGGAAAAAATTCCAGGTGCGAATGGAGGAAATGTATCGTTAAAGACATATTGCAGCACATTTTTTGATAGGACAACAGCAGCTTTTCCACCAGCTCCCTGTAATTGTCAGATTTGGTATTTCCGAGAAAATTGGTTGCTACTAACCGGAAAGCATTCCACGCTGTCTTCTCCTCACCACCTACGATATGGTCGAACTCCTCATTTCTAAGAAGCTCGCGGATCTGTGGACCAACAAATATACCCTTCTTGATTTTTGCTTCACTGGGCTTTGGGAATTTACCATCGAGATACTTAAAAGCTGTCTCCGTTTTATCCATAGCTTTAACAAAATTTTTCATGACGCCCAGTTTGATGTGTAAGGGTGGTAACAAAATCTTGTTCGATTCTACAAGTGGAGGATACGGTACTGAACATTTTTTGTTCCAGGTTCCAATGAGTGTCAGAGTGGCCAATCCTTCTTGATGTAATGAGAAGCCCTAGCCCGACTATCCCATTCACACAGAAAACAGCAATACTTAGTGTAGCCCGGCTGCAGTCCAAGCACGATAGCAACAACTTTCAAGTCACCACAAACCTGCCACTGATGTTTGTTATAGTTTATGCAGTTCAAAAGTTGCTTCATGTTGTCATGTGTTTCCTTCATGTGGACTGCATGACCAACTGGAATTGATGGCAATAGTTGCCAACATGCAACAAAACAGCTTTTAGACTCAACTTCGATGAATCAATGAACAGTCTCCACTCATCAGGCTTGTGAATAATGTTGAGAGCTGCCATCAGACCATCGATGACGTTGCAAGCTACAAGGTCACCTTCCATGATGAAGAATGGGACAAAATCTTTTTGACGGTCACGAAACTTACACACTCTAACATTTTCAGCGAAGAAATTCCACTGCTGCAATGTGGAGCCCAACAGCTCTGCCTTACTCTTTGGCAGTTCTAAATCTCTGATAAGGTCGTTTAATTCATTCTGAGTTATCATGTGCGGTTTAGAAGATGTCAAGTTATAAACAAATTCAGGGTCTTGTGAAGTTGAAGGCTCACAAGTTTCGCAGGTTCCTTCATTCTCCTAGTCCTCTGACTCCAGGGAGAATGAGTGTGGGGGCTCAGGAACGGGTAGTCCTTCGCCGTGAGGTACCGGGTGTATAGCAGAGGGTATATTCGGATATTGTAAAATCCACTTTTTCTTCTTGCAAATACCTTTCTTGAATGGAGGCACCATGTAGAAGTAACAATTGCTGACATGATCTGTTGGTTCCCTCCACACCATTGGCACTGCAAAAGGCATAGATTTCCTTTTCCGATTCAACCGCTGGCGAAGGTTTGTCGCACAAGTATTGCAGCATATGTGTGGGGTCTAGCTCTTGTCCTGATCTCCAATCTTACAGCCAAAATAAAGGTGATAGGGTTTCCTAATCACGGCGGTTATAGCACGCTTTTGTGATGCAAAAGTCAATTCTTCACAAACATAACAGAAGTTATCTACACTGTTCACGCAATTATGAGGCATCTTTGTTCAAATTAGGCTGAAAAAAATTCAGTTTCAAAAGCAAACACTGAAAAGAGTTTGACAAGGGTGCACTGTATGACTTCCGCGAATGAACTGATGCTGTGGCGTAATATGTAGACGCCTGTGACACATCGACTCCTTGACTCTACTGCGCATGCGCGTAGTTATATATTTTTTTATTGTAATAAATTAATGTAATTACATTGCATTTTAATAATTTTAAATTAGGTAAGGTTAAGTTAGGTTAGTATTCCATTTATATTAATATTAAAAATATTATGGGAAGCAATATGTTAAAATGATCCAATCTATTTTTTAATAAATAATTTACAAATACATAATGTAATAGATAAACTTAAAATTACATTTTATTGTATATATATATATATATAATATATATATTTACATTAATTTATTAAAATAAAAAATATAACTACGCGCTTGCGCAGTAGTCAATGCGTCGATGTGTCACAGGCGTCTACATATTACGCGACAGATACAGTCCAGTTAGTAGGGTGCAGGGTTGCCTGATATCTTTATAAATAGAGCCAATTGACAATTTTATGCATCATTTTCGTATTCAGTCACCCAAAATTAGTAAAGATTGACTACTTTTATTTCCGAAGCATTTTGGCTGTAGACCAGTGATATCGAGTGTAAAAAGTTGGTTTCAGGGTAGGCAGAGTAACTATCATCGCAGTCCGTTCCATCAGAATGGGCTATACGCAGTGTAGCAGCTCGGGTCAAAAAAGTAAGGGCCTGAGCTGGGTATCACGAATTCTATAGGGGCACTCAGCGAACTAATTGTTTAATGAGTTAATTGTAATAAAGTCGCTATGCTCAATAGAGACCTGAGTGGGGGGCATATCAGAAATAGTGCCACCTCCCTCGACAAGTATTAGTCAGCCTATGATTCGGGAGAGTAGTGTCCTCAGCTTATATCAGTTAAAAAAATGATCAGCCATAGGTTTCATACGCTTAGAGCACTTCTTTTTTTATTTCCTTTTACGTTTAGCGCCACGTGATGGTAACCCCTTCTTCCTGGCAGATCTCTTCTTTCCGCCACCACGCATTTTTCTCTTTGCATCTTTGATGATTTCGTCCCGCGTACGTTTTAAATGTTTTTTTAGTTTCTTTAGGCTTAGTTCCGCCCATTATGTCTTCTGCCGCGTTGAAAACCTGTTTGTAACGTCTTCCGCCCTAGGTACCTGGCACCCCTCTTCAACAGTGGGACAGCGGTGCGTAGTATGGATGAAAAAATGGATCCAAGTCCACTCCCACGCTTGTATCTCACTCCTCTGTAGACTGTGAATGGCGTTCGAGTCATTATAAACGGCGAAAGTGTAGTTTCACTGTTAAGCTCCCATCACCGAATGGGAAATTTTTTCCCTCAATCGTTCTTATATATGTTGAGATGTTGGTTAATAGATTAGTCGCAACATTCACATAATGGGACTTGTCATATGTAATGCTCAAACTTTTCCCTCTGTGGTTGGGGATGTGTGCAATGCGCAGCAGGCGCGTCTGGGTGTCCCCAACAAATTTGTGCTCTACGATATTGCTGTAAATATAGCACATGTCTGGTAGCGGAGAGCTTTCACCCAATTTCTCCATCTTCAATTGATACATTAAGTTGGATAACTTATGCTGTGTCTCGTGAAAGGTATCTCTTTGGAGAGCTGTGCTATATCGGCCCTCAGCCACAATTGTGAACAGCTCTTTATCTTTAATATTTCTACTAAGGGTTGTCTTTAACTTCAATGTGCATGCAGGCGTGTCTATGTTTACGACTTCAAAAAGTAAATCGTTTGTCAGGTACGACTTTTCAAGACTCTTGTTTAACCCCGTCACAATGTCCATGGCTGTATCATAGTGCCCGATTCCTAGCGGTACATTTGTGCTATAGTACTGTTCCTCACCGAACAGGACTGAACGCATAGTATTGTCTAAGGTTATGCATAATTTTCCGCACTCATCGATTCTTCTAAGGATCAGAAATATGATTTGCTCATTTTCAAGAGTTAAAAATTTGGAGACTAACTAGAGTTCACATAAGCCCACCTCATACAAATCACGCTTCGATTCAATGGGTCATTGGAGTTCTGTCACAAAGTTGGCGAGGGTGTTGTTAGGATGTACAGACAGAGAAGAAGAGGACGGGAGTGTGACATAGAAGTGGTTAGGCGCCATGTTGCATACTAATTAAGCTTCATTATTGCAGCAGCTTTTATATAGGTGTTGAAGCTTTCTGGGTAACCCAGCCATTTCACCAGGTACATTTTTCTCTTTCCTGAACCTTTGCTGCATAAAATCTTTTCAATTTTAAACACACTTTTTCTTAAATTAAATGTCACTTTCTGCAACTCCTCGCGGTAAAATCCTCCAGCGATCCCTTCCCCATTTAAATCTTCAACGTAATAGATCATTATCTCACCTTTAGGTCTCATAGCACGAACTTTAAAAATCTCACGTGTCCATCCTTGCTCAAATCACTTTGCGAATTTATTTCCCGAACATAATAGCCTTACATAATCATTGAAATGTGTAGAGTGTGGTGGCGGTGCTCCATCTCTTCTCACCTCTGGCAGCGCACCTCTTTCTAAAACTTCGTTAGGCGTTGTGCCAATCGTAGGGTAGTGTGAACGGTTTATATATTTGTATATGTTTTTATGTGTAAAATAGCGATGCATGCGCTCCTTTATGGTACGTTTAACTCTTTCAGCTAAATATCCTTATGTATAGAACTGGTAGTGTAGTAAGTGATATTAAACTCTGTCAAGATGTTCTGAAAAGCGCGACCTATAAATTTTTTCCCCATATCTGAACAAAAATAGCCGGGAACCTCCCTTCTTTTAACATCAACGTTTTGGTCGCTTTAACAACTGTTTCAGGCGATTTATTTTTCAGGGGAATTAGCCACAGATATCTAGAGAATACATCTATTATGAATAGGATGTAGCGGTATCCGTCATTATACACTGAATATCTTTGCATGTCTGTTACATCCGCCTGCCAAATAGAGTCGATCGAATCCGCGGTTGTCTTGGCTGTTTTAAACCTTTTTCTCACCGGTTTATGAAGTGTATAAGCATCCTGTTCCCGCAAAAACCGCTCAACATCTCTTTTCCTTACACCGTAAACACCTCTGTACAGTCTATTGACGCTACCATTGGAGGCGGGATTAGAAATGTCAAAATAGCGTTTACTTAATATGTTAGCCATTTGCATATTTTAGAGACACGTGGATAAGGTTGGCCGTTTGTTCTCTTCTTTCTCCTCTTCAGAGACGCTGCTGCTGGGGGCGATGGCGTACTCAGTTGTGACACAAGCGAGAATTGATCCAAGTCTTTTAACCTATTCAGATTACCTAGCAATGTTTTGGGGACATTTATTTGTTGTAGTCTTGCTTTAATATGCTTCCATCCTGTTGGTGAGGGTCTGTCCCACTTTCTCACCAGATCATGAACAATATCAACGATATTGGGTCCTTGTACCCTTGTTCCTTCAACAATGACCTTGCCTGTATCGGCCCACTGTATGATGGGGTCCTCACTCAATAGATTATAAAGACTTAAGTCTTTATTCCTCAATGTATGTGGGAGGCTGTTTTTTAGCACATGTTCGATGTGTTGTGTTCCGTTGTTCTTTGGTTGGTCAACTCTAACGTCGGGGCCAGGTCCTGTGTCGTCATGCTCAGCACTACTCGAGCTGTGCCTAATAACCACGGGGAGCTCTGATGGATTCTTATAATCTTCGTACTCATGAAGAAATTTCTGTAAAGCCTCTTGGTAGATCCTTTTCTCATCAGGTGACTTTTCACTGTTTAATAGGTCTAGCAACTCGCTTTCCATTCATTTAAGCCTACTTTTACGGAGTTCTAGAGCCGTGTCTGGAATCTTTGAACTATGCAATGAAGCATACACCTCGTGCCGAATCGCAACCACCTTCTTCATTATATTAATCTAGTCAGTAAAGGACCCAAAACTGAAAATAAGATGGGTAGGAATGATCCTCCTCTTTGTACAATAATTCGCTTTTTCTTACCCACAGTTTGACTTTTATGAGCGAGCGCTCGTATTATGTTCTTGTAACGACGTAAGCGAGTCTTCTGAGAGGGTTTCATTGTCACATTACATTTTATAACATTAAAACAGATTTCACAGATGCATTTTAAAAAGTCAGAGTCGATATTTTTAACAAACATCTGCTGCAGTGCCCAGGGCAATCGCTGATAAATTTTTATTAATTCACGATATTTCTTCAGCCTATTTGTCATTCTGGAATATACACCGTTTCAGGTTCGCTTGGGAATATATTCGTTCTTAGAAGCACCCTAAACGTGTTTCGCAGGTGAAGGTCACAAAGCAAATATCCATAACGCTGGTTTGTGGCCTCTTTATAAACCTCGAAAAACTCCTTACGCTGATTCGGGAATATTTGATCGGCCAATACCCCAATTTGTGACACATCTCTACGTTGCGCGAATAAGACTAGATATTGTGTATTTAGCGACACATCGCGCATGTATCTGTTATTAAAATTAAAATAACTAAAATAGGTTTGTTCAAACGCGCCCTTAAAATAAAGTAAGTTCGAACGCGCCCTTAAAGAAAGTGTACGTGGAATCACGACTTCCGATTCCAGAATTTTATGCCCAGGACCGCGTGATTCAATTTTAGTTTTTTTTTCACAGTTGAATGGCCAGTTTGTGCGCATATGCCTTCTGTATTCAGTCTTAAAATTTTCTTGGTGTTGTTTAAGAATTTAAACTTAGGATTCAGAAGAATCTCTTTATGTTTTCTTAGTTTTGTTGTAATTACCAAAAGTTTGGTAATGGTGTGTTATAATAGGAATTGTAGTTTAGCAATTTCAGGTTAATTTGATTTGATATTATAAACATTCTAAATAATTAGATCTCTGAATAACTAACAAGTTTTTCAAAATTACGCAGGTGGTAAGTACTCGCTTTCAATATTAAGAGTTAGCATTTGTTAATTTATTTCGTTTTAGGGTTTAAGGTTTATTTATTTATTTCATTATTAAGGTTTAGGGTTTCCAGGGTTTTAGTTAAATTTATGTGTTAGGATTTTGTTTGCTATAAGTTAGCTTAGTGCTCTAAGCTTGCAATTTGATTTCGTAATTTGAGTTTTGTTTAGGTATAATTCTAACACTATTTTTGAAAAATAGATTCTGGTTGATGAAGAATACGCTTATGTTAAGATGGTGGGAGAACACTGTAAATGTCTCGGCAAACGATTTATCCATTTCCAACATGAGATCGTCAATTACAATAACCGTATGCTCATTAGCTTTTAACGAATTAACGTCATAGACCCCCTTGTGGAACAAAATTTCATCTTGGTACGCGCTGAACACTGACTGATACGTCGAATAGCACCATATTACTTTATGCACAAATTTTGAGAACATCTCCCCCTTATGTTTAATGATTTTAAGCATAAATACAGTTTTTCCACAGCCTGTAGGAACAGATATAATACATGTAGAGGGGCTTGTGAACCTGAATTTTTATACAGATTCCATCTCTAACACGTCACACCACTAAGTGGGTCATTTACAAAATATTACAAATTTTGAGTGCTGTTCCTTATATTTTGTTTTCTTCTTCCACAGAACCGTGAATGACGACGATGTACAGCACCCCATCATCGATATCACAGACGAACCCGTTGACCGTGCAGCTACAGAACCCTTCCCAGCCGACGAGCCCTCACCAGCGATAGTTCAATGCGGAAGCATGATGAAGAACCCTCCACGTCAGGTATAAAGCTTGCCAGGATTGCTCCGGTTGTTAGATCCCCAGTAATAGATCCCCAACCCTCAACGTCTTACGACACAACCCCCACAAATATGCCCCATTAGGGCATATCATACTTTTCCGAGTCCGAATTTCACTCTGGCTAATATGTATTTTTATGTAAAATTTAATTCTAAGGGGGGTTTCTTTTTTGCAACTTTTCCCAAAAATCGCGTTATCATGTTCAAAATTGCGGTTTTCTGTTCTATGTTGAAATACCGAATATTCAATTCAATACAACCTCATATTTTTAACCCTTTGTCGTAATTTGTTGCCATTTAGACACATTAACTTTGCTTAACTCTTACACAGGTTTAATACATACATACATAAGAAAAAAAATCTACTCCATTTGAATCTTTGTAACCATTTGGACGCAGAAGGCGAAGTTCAACATTCTCTCAATAGATGGCTCTGAGCAATTACGCCAGTTATAATTGTGAAGTAGAAGTGAGTGGACGCCATTTTTTTCGGTAGGGCCAGTCATCTTTCCAAAGACAAGGCTTACTTGGCCATAGATGGCATGAAAGTCTGGAGGGCCAAGGAGGAAGTAATGGCCTCATCAGTTGAAGCTCTCACACAGAGATCAGAGGAGGAGAAGATCTCTGGGATATTCTTTGATGGCAAGCAGGATAGGAACACAAAGGTGTTGAAATATGCCGAAGTGACAGGGAGATTTCATCCTGGCAAAGTGATCGAGGAGCATTACACTATCACGTGGGAGCCTCAAGGAAAGTACCTCTTTCATTTCACTCCCTAGGAACCTGAGGAAGGAGAAAAGCCTGCTCATAAGATCGCTCAGGGCCTGCATGAGTGGCTTCTGGTCACGGAGCTGACGAGAGCCTTGTAATGATTGGAGGAGAGACTACCAACAGCAACACGGGGTGGTCTGGAGGCGCCATAGCCCTATTGGAGAAGATGCTGGGTCGCAAGTGCCACTGGATGATCTGTCAGCTCCATGTGAACGAGCTCCCCCTGAGGCACTTAATCATCAAGCTGGACGATCCTGTAACTCCCCGGTTAGGCTTCAGTGGGCCTATTGGAAAACTTCTTGAGAAAGTGAATGAACTTGAGGTCAACTTCAAACCAGTGGAAGGAACTGAAGATATCTTTGAAAAAACTATATAGGGCTATGGGTTGATTGCCTGATACCCTCATCCGTTGGAAATTTCCAGCAGACTTCAGTGGAGAGTTACCGACAAAAGCCCTATGTTTTTTCGTTAGAGAGTTATGTATATGTAGGTCTTCAAAGGACCTCTTTATGTTTAATTGTCTACGGTAACTCTAGCGTCGGGATTTTAGATGCCTATATGTGAACGAAAGAAAGTGTCCCACTTTATTTTCGCTGGGCCTTAGTTTGCTTCGATGTAGGGCGTGATGGTCTTCTTCGATGTAGGGCCGTTACGATGGAGCCTACACTGCGAGTTGACACTTTGTAACTAATATAGGCAGTCACTAATTAAACACCTGAAGGTATGGGCCTATCCCTTTTATAGTTATTAGGTTTTATATTATAAGGAATTCACTCAGAACTTCAGGGAAGACAAAAGCACATCTTCCCTGTTTAAAGCATTCGCTGTAACATAAAGAGCTCCGAGCGAGCCGATATAATATAATCTTCGTATTTTAGTATAAATTGCTGATTTGGCGAAGGTTGCTGACCCTTGCCTTGATGTAATTTCATGAGTTGGAAGTGGAAAATTTTGATCACGCGAAATAATAAATGTTTCTCGTGGTTATGTAGGCCCGATGCCTACATACGGGTTCTATGTATGTATGGCAATCATTTCATTCCCATTAGGCTATGTCGCCAATCCCGAGGCAATTTTGTAGATATTTAATTCAATTAATTAATAATTTATATTTAATTATGAAATAAAGGTATCACATACGATACCATGTTGTAAGCGCGTATAGTTTTTCCATAATATCATAGAGGTGCCAGTAGAGATAGTCAAATCTCTCTCCACAGACCAGCACAACTGCTATCTTCTGATCAAAGCCATCAAGTCTGGAAGTCTCAGTCCACAGTTGGCTGGTCTCAAGTGCGGACCTCTGAACCAATCCAGGAGGCTCACTACTGCACAGGCCATTTTGCTGTTGTGGATGAGGGAGCACGGACTGAAGGGGGAGGTGTTGAGGAGGCTCGAGGTCCTCGTGAAGTTCTGCCTTAACTTCTACTTCAAAATGTACAGTACTACGACATCAAAGTGAAGCACCACCTCAAATTTGGCTCTGCACACGTTTTTTCAAGCCTGAGGCTGCTGAGGAACCAGACTACCGAGGTCAGAAACATCATCTCTGCTGCAGTGATAAGAGGAGCTTACCACGCACATCCTGAGAACATCCTGGCTTCATTCCTGTGCAGTGAGGATGAGCATCAGAGAGCTTTTGCTGTGAGCCAGATAGAGAAGATCAGAGAAGGAAGAGACTTTGGTGATACGACAGTGAGGCCCCATAAAAATCCCAAAGTCAATCTGCAAGCCACTTCACCTGAGGATCTCATCAACTGGGAATCAGAGAATATTTACGAGCCTATTTTCACCTGCAAGATGACCTTCACTGGTCGAGGATCTCAGGAAAACTCCACTCAAAGTGGACGCTTTCTCTGTTCATACTCAGTCCTGCGAGAGAGCTGTACAGGAAGTCTCAACTGCTTCCCAAGCTGTGTACGGTCACGAGAGGAGAGATAAGTGGGTGAGAGCCAGGATAGACCATAGAGAAATGCTCCCAGTGTTCAGATCGAAGCAGGACATACTTAAGAGCTTTTCAGGTTCGAGTGGCTGATGAAGAGGCTGAAGCCATCGTTAATGCTCATAAGAGCTGAAAGTCCTCATAAGATCATAATATAAGATCTTATGAGGCCACGCTTTTCAGGGATCCAGGAAGAACAGGCGTGTAAACCTACAAGGTGGCAAGTCTCCCGCTACTCGATCAGAGTAGAGTTGGTGAGCCGCGCATATTCTTTGAAGAAAAACTTAAAATTCTTAAGTTTTACGTGAAATCTAAACATTTTTTCAGCACCCAGAGGTGTTGAAACACGCGAGAAAGCAAGGATGAGGTCAGAAAAGCAGCTTTTAGACTAAATTATATGCAGAACAGCTGCGCGCTTTGGTTTGGGTGCCCTGAGGCTGTTAGGCAGCCTTCAAATCAGAAAATCGCGATTTTGACCATGAAAATGAGATTTTACGGAAAAGTTGCAAGTAATAAACCCATCTTAGAATTAATATTTATATAGGAATACATACTAGCCACTTTGTTTTTCCAAAATTTCAACCCTGAACCCAGAGTATGATATGCCCTAATGCCCCATTGTTCAGATCCGGGTACTTCCTCCACAACAGCTTCTCATACTGTGGAAGATGGTATAACATTCGAGTTGGTGCGCACCGCTACCCCCACCCCTGCCCTGACTAGAAATCGGGACGTGGTCAGGGTTGGTCTTGGGTCCCTGTATACCAACGGACTGCGGCGCGTAGTTGAACGTATTGTGGAGTTTGCCCTTCAGAACCGCGACGAACGTGAAGTCCGGACGAGGTTATCCTTCAGGTTCGGGTCAGATGAGGGGGACGATTTTTGGGTGGTAATACCGTTCAAACGTTTGGCGGCTGTAGATATAGACTATATCTTGGGGCGTATAATGCAAGCCTCTCAAAGTGGTACATCCTTCAATATGGACAACTTCATGGTAGATATTGATAGAGTATTCCGGGTTGCGGGTCATAGTGCCACACCTTATACTCTTAATTTTAATTCTCCGGTTATTTACAGAAAGCATTTAAACGTCAATCGTAGTTGTGGTTTTATAGCAATAATTTTAGCTCATACGTTCACTGTGCTAAATCTTGGACGCGAAAACTTTGGGTGCCCACGGTTGTGCAGCGTGCCCGTAAACTGGCTTCAGATTGTAAGCTTGAGTTTGAGTGTAATATGGGTCCTGAAGAACTGAGAAGGGCCGAGCAGGAAATGAATGCGCGTATAGTCGTATTTGGAATGGCTGATCGTCGTAGGACTGTATGTTTTTAAAAGCAGCGTGAGAGATCGTACAAGACCTCTACTTATTTTAGGATTGTCAGGAACATCGTATCTCCCCATCCGTAACATAAGGGCTCTCTACGCCAGTTATGATAAAAGTCGAAAATATGGAAGGCATCATGATTTGTGTAAGAGTTGTCTCGAGTTTGCTGAAGATATGGTGAAACATTGTAAGGATTGTTACATGGTATGTGAGCAGTTTAAAAGCCCCAAATGTGAAAGTCAGGTAGTTGAACCCGAGAAGAGGGAATGTAATGTGTGTAGACGTACATTTTTCAATAATAAATGCTTTGAGCTCCATAAATCAAATGGCACTTGCAGGAAAATGAGGATTTGTAAGTGCGGTATGTTTCACATGATGGATAATTGGGGGAATTTCAAACATAAATGCGATGAAATTCACTGTTCTACATGTCGTGAAAAATGTAAGGCGGATGGAGTGAAGCATGTATGTTATATAAAAGATGCTAAACCTAAAAATAGCCCTTGTATAACCGTGTACTACGATATAGAAACATACAACGCTGAAACCAAAGAGGTTATTCCACATTTACTTGTAAGCCAGACTATCTGTGATGAGTGCATGGAGCTCGAGTGTGATGAGTGCCACAAATGTGGAAAACGGACAAACGTGTTTAAAACGAATGCACATAATAGCCCTGTGAGGCTCTTTGTGTCCTATATTGTGAAATTAGTGCGATATTTACAGGTGATCCCTTGAAAAGAGGCAACAAACTAATACAGATGCAGATAAGAGGTAATGCACATTTTAAAGACACCCTGATGTTCACACCTTGTAAATTAGCAAAGCTACCCAAGGTCATGGGCGTAGCCGCTGAAGTTTCAAAAGGGCATTTCCCTTACACATTCCTCAAACGAAACTTTGAATTACGTAGGGCTACTTCTACCCAAACATTACTTTAACTACACCAACATGAGTGATAGTGAGCGTGAAGATTTTGACCGCTACTACAACAGTTTTAATGAAGCTAATCCATGCAATATAGCCGATGAATGTGAACGTTATTGCGTGAATGACGCACGTGTACTTAGAGTATGCTTTCAAGCTTTTAGAAGGATGTACATAACCCGTTTCAAATGCGATCCGCTGCAAGTCGCGACCACGATCGCATCATTATGTTTTACAGTGTTCAAGAATAACTTCATGCCTAAAGACACCTTAGCAATCATTCACAGAAACAACCCCCGCAGTTATGGGCACAAGACTATTTACTGGCTCATACACCTACAGCAGCAGAACGGGGTATACATAAAACATGCCCACAACACGGGTGAAGTACCCATTAAGGTTAATGGTCGTGTTTTTTTGTGTTGACGACCTAAGTGAGGATCCAGCCACTGGTGAGAAGACTGTGTATTCCTTTAACGGCTGCTGGTGGCATGAATGCCCGCGCGCTGAATGTGCCGTCACAGGGAACCTTTATGGAAGATCCCCCGCCGACAGCCTCGCATGGACCTCCAACCATGACCAACTTATAGGCTCCTAGCTCACTTAGAAAATCGTGTGGGAGCAAGAGTATGATGCACGGATGGAAACAGATGCCCAGTACCGTGAAGAAATAAGGACCATCAAACGTTCAATGGTGATGGACCCTCTCAAATGCTGTGACAGCTTGTTTGGAGGGAGCACAAACCCATTCAAGTTATACTTTCCGCCTACGGAGGTCGTGAAACTCCACTACTACGACTTCTGCTCTTTATACTCCTATGTGATGAAGAACAATCCGTACCCTGTAGGTGCACCTAAAAAAATGGTGCGTCCCACCATACCAACCATCGAGGAGTTTTCAGCTAACTTGAATGAGCGCTACTTTGGACTCTCTTTCGTAGACGTGCTTCCCCCTCGCGATTTGTGGATGCCGATCTTACCCGTCGTTATAGATCACAATCTCATGTTTCTCCTGTGCGTGAAGTGCGCAGAAGAGAACAACGGTGATTGTGACCAGACAACCCACCAGCGTAAGATCAGAGGTGTATATACAAGCCCTGAGCTGGCCCTAGCCGCTCGCCATGGGTATAGAATAATCAAGATACATGAGGTGTGGAGGTTTCAGAAGCTACCCAACCTCTTCACATCATATATAAACGCTTTTTTGAAGGATAAGGTCGAAGCATCAGGATATCCGCTAGGGGTTGATACCGAAGATGAAAAAACGGCTTATATTCAGCGTCACCGTGCCCATGAAGGTATACAACTTGACCGATCCCAAATTGTCAAGAATCCTGGCAAGCGCTTTAGTGCAAAGTTGTGCCTAAACAGTCTTTGTGCCAAATGGACGTTCCCTTTGCCGGTATTCTGTGCAAATTTCCCCCAAAGTTATAGTGAAGTCTGGGATTATGCCAACGCTCCCAATAAAGAGGTTATGGAGATCGTGAATGTAGGTAATACTTACATAATAAAGTACAATATCACCGAGCTGGCCACAGATACCTCACGGGTTACAAACATACCTGTAGCCAGTTTCACAACGGCCTACGCCAGCATCAAGCTTTGGAGCCTATTGCACTCTCTTGGACGGATGGTGTTGTACGCTGATACAGATAGCGTGATATTCACAGCGAGGGAAGGTGAATACATGCCCGCTATTGGGGAGTTCCTCGGAGAGCTAACTGACGAGATCAAAGATGAATATGGTGATGGTGCATACGCAGACTCGTTTGTGTCAAAAGGGCCAAAAACCTATGGGATACGGGTTAGGGTAGGGGATGATATGAAGTATATCGTGAAGGCTAAGGGTATCACGCTTAACCATGCGAACCGTTGAGTCGTTAACTTTGACTCGTTGAAGGAACTACTGCGCTTGGAAGATGAAGGTGACCAGCTACCCTAACTGACTGTGGGGACGCACAATTTTCGGGCGCAGAAACTGGGGTGTGTGAAGGAACGTAGGGGCACGAAGGTATGTCGTAGCACCTATAGAAAGCGTTACCATGTGCCTGGTACTTATGACACCGTACCCTTTGGTTACCTTAATCCTTGATTGTATTTATATATATGTGTATTGATATGTTTTTTTATCACGTATATTTGTTTCAATTTAGGTTTCATTTTCTCCTTTGCGTGCGTGCGTGTGTGTGTACAGTAAAAAGCTAAGCCCCGCCCACTGTAAGATCGGCAACGTGAATCCTGCCACTACCTAAGCATATCTCTATCTCAGCGTGCTCAGTTGACCTCTGCATACCCTTGATCTCAGACATGTATTCTCCCTCGTAGAAGTAAAATAGTAATGGCTATCTTTAATATTGCGTGTTCAACATTTATGAAGTGGTATTCGGCAAAGTGCCAAGATGTGGTGGATACTGAAAAACTCCCTATTCCACTCTCCTCTGATACTTTTAAGGCTACATTGAGCTGTGCGAAGGACCAAGATGTTCAATACTCTACGGGTATTCTGGCGAGGGCATTGTAGGATTTCGTAGTACAAACGATGTATTGAAGTATGTTTTAGACCTAACCTTTATAAAGGCTCATATACCGCGAAGTAGAAGAAGCAACACGTTCAGAAGATAAGCAACGGTTATGGATAGTGAGTCTTGTTGATGAGTGGTATGACAAGCGGTATTATGTCATGTTACACTATACCAACTACTCGTACCCTACGGTTGAGAATGTAAATCTTGTCATCATGGAGAATCTTAAGTATTTTTACCACTATATTAATATATATCATGACGAGGTTTGTAGTGAGGTTGTGGCTAATGGGCTGTGTGAGTTTTTAAGACTTTAGAGACGAGTATCGTTTGTTAAACAAAAAGGATAAATATGGGCATATGTTTCTCTCAAATAGTGCACCGGTTTGTGAAGATGTGTAGTTTGTGGAAATGAACGTCTGGTGAGTGATAAAACATTAAACCCGGTATTGTTTCATGTAGCGGAAAATTCTGTTTGTTCAAGGGCACAAGTGTTCGAACAAGCCTTTACACGCTTCAGCAGTTTATGGTGTGACTCGCTCCCCCCAGCGAGCCGCCCACCCGTGTACCTCACGAAACACACGAGTTCGAACAAACCCGTACACGTTTCATCAGCGTGACTCACTCCACCCGTCGAGCCGATCCGTCCACCTGTGGTTCATAATCATCTCAGAGCTTGAACCGAGTGGACGTGCGAATACAATGGAACTTCCTTTAAGAAGCATTCTCATCGCCTCGTACGATGTCTCCGTGACGAAGTCATTGCGCGTGTACAGGCGTGAAACCGGTGCCATTAACTATGTACTTGAAACGATTTGCAGGCAAGCAAACTCTGGTAAACGTAATGTTACTAATTAGCCCTGTTCAAAAATCAACTTTTTTTTATTTTCATAGGTTTCTGTACTTTTTCCATGCTTTTTGACCTGAAAAGGCCGAAAATCACAACCATTTTGACCTAGGTTGTTGGGAAGCATTGCCGCATGGAGCTTTAAGTTTTCTGCCTTGAAATCGGCCAAAAGCACCAGTTCCGGGGTCCCTTGAATCATGTTTTGCACTATAACTTTTTATCTAAACAAGATAGAGCAACAAAATAGGCACCAAATTAAAGTGTTTTTAATCCTCTTTCTAACTTATACAATTATGATAGTGTTGGAACAAGAAATGGCACATTGGTACATACAAAGATTTCAGAAATATCACAAAATTCGTTTTCTCACACTCAAGGCAGACAAGGCGCCTTATTCATGACACAAATTTGAGATTAACATTTTGTCACAAGTCTAATCGATCAAGAAGTGAAAGCATTACATGATGATTAATTTCATAATGACATTTACACAGTCAGTTGTTGAGAGTTTGTTTCTTGAAGCTGTCAAAGCGGCGTCTGTTGAACTCCACAGCTTGAAGGAGATAGTCCCTTTGCTTGGCATCTGTTGTTATGACATTTGCAAAGTCGCTCATCATCTTGACACCACGTTCAGCAATGTCATTCACCGCTTTCAGATTCTTAACATAGTCCAACGCTTTTCTGTAGTCCTCATTCTGAGGCCAAGACGTGACAGGTTCCAGAAGCCACTCGGATCCAATGTTCAGTGTGTCCAGCAGGAAATGTGATTCTGGGCCAATGAGATCAACCAGGGTGGTCTTAGCTGTGACTCTCTGGAATAGAGGCTTTCCTGTTCTGAAGCTTTCTGGCTTCTCAGTGGCATGTAACTGGGCAGCAATGTCGTGCTTCAATGTGTCACTCAATCTACTGCTGAACAGGGCAAATGGCACGACTTCCTGCGTCAGGTACCATTTGTGGTTTTCCATCTTATTAAGTACTGCATCAGCAAGCTCTGGGTCAGTTTTCTTGTACTTCAACATGTCCTGGATTAGACTTAGATCATTCACGGGAGCATCTGCAGCAGACATTGACATCATCCATACAGGAGTGTAGAACAGCGCAAGGAAGGTGTTGAGTCTTTCCAGCTTTGATACAGTGTCTTCGTCGTACTCAAGTTGATCTGCAAACATCAGCATTTTCATGGAGTACAGGTTTCTGGCCATCCATCTGGCCTGATGAATGGCGCCTGGTCGACTCCAGTGAATACCTCGAGGAGGCGTTCCTCCAAGAACAATGACTGTCAGTTCAGCCATTTCCCTGTAGTCGGCTCTTGGAAGCCTTTCTGCTGTTAGAATGTCTTGGAGTATTTCTTCACTGTTCTTCTTCTTTTCCTTCAGCCATTTGCTGTTGATAGCCAGCATCTTTGGGTTTTCCTTGGACAAGTCCGTCCAAACATCCTTCAGATGCTCAAACCAGGGATTATCTGGCCCCTTCACCTTCCCAAACAGCTTCTCCCAAACTGCTCCTACTAGGATTTCCAGGATGTGATGTCGACAGGCCAGATAAAACACCTTTTTGTTCAGCATTTTCTCTAGCAGTTTGGCAGCTCCTCTGTGAACTCCACTGTTACTGGATGTAGTGTCAAAAACAAGGGCAGTAACATTATCCGTAAGTTCCCATGTCTCCAGTAAATCCATTGAAGCCTCAGCCTGAGCTGTGCCAGAAGAATTGTCGATGACAGGTACTCCCAATAACTTTCCTTCAGTGTATGAAGGTGGACCAGACACTAGCACAGCTAAAGTCTCTGAGGTACTTCCAGGTTCACTGCCCAAGACATCTTTGAGCAACTTTCCATCCCAGTGTAAGGCAGCGTACTGTGGTTTTTTTTCACAAAACTTGGACATGTGACTCTGGCTGATATTATACCTGGACAGCATTCTGTTGCGACATGTTGTTGAGGTTGAGATGACGAAGTTATCCAGATCAGCCCCTCCAGCTTTCAAGGTGGCAGAAACCATGGCAGTAACTTGATTGTCTGATAAACCAAGACGATCAGCTGTATTGCAGATGACATCACATTCCATGACCTTCCTTGGAAACGTCAAAGTCACACTAGTCACAGTGTCTTGATGGTGAGAACATCCAGGACGAGGCTGATGGTAATCCATGTCCTCTGTGTTAGCGTCGTTGTCAGTTGAGTCACCCCAGGTAATGTCATCCACATGAACAACTGCCTCTTGTTCTGCTGCAGCTGTAAAATAGTACAACACGTTAAGACAGTAATTGTTAAGTACATGCTAAATATCGCAATGGAGTAAAACTTAAAACTTTTTGTAACGTTCAAAGTAATTAGTTTTACCTTGTTCTTGTCTATGCTGCAGTCTTTCATTCCTCGCTGCTTGCTGCAGGGATCTTGTCTCAAAAATCTTGTCATGACCAGACATATGACCTTTCCTCTCAGTCTTTTGGTCTTCGTAGAACCTGATATCCTCATCTTTCTTCTCTCTGGATAACAGTCTGTTGTTCTGTATTTCCTGGATTGCATCTGGAGCTCCTATATCGAACAGGCTGTCTAATTCCAGCACAAATGCTCCTCTTTTTCCTCCAGGGTTACTTGCTCTTCCTTTGCTTTTCACCAGAGCACGATGTTTCTCATGTAGTTTCATGAAGAGCTTCATTGCGTTGTACTTGGTCATTGTCTTGATCCTAGCCATCTGCCAGAATGGGATGATAGATTCAACTGTTTCATATGCAAGGTCTTGAACCATGGGCCTCCCTGCATTTTCCGGTAAATTCTGAAGATTAAGGAAATACTGGAACGCCTGTCTGTTGGTGGGAAGCTGGGAACCACTGATTAAAGCTGAAGGGTATCCAACCAGGAAAGTTTCAGTGAGAGATCTGGTAGATGGCCCAGTTGACACCTGCCTGTGGACAGTACGTGGAGGTTCTGAGATATCAACTGTGCGCCCACGGAGCTCCCTCAGCTCCTTGCTTAATGCCATTGTGAAGTTGTAACTTGTAGATGGTTTTCTAGATTCTGATTGAGTTTCTGTTGTTTCCTGAAAAATGATAGATAATTATTATTATTATTATTATTATTATTATTAATTATTATTTATTTATTATTATTATTATTATTATTATTATTATTATTTATTAATTTTATGCTCTTTCATTTGATACCTAATTTGTTGCTCTATCTTGTTTAGATCAAAAATTAAAGTGCAAAACATAATTCAAGGTCTTGTTTAGATCAAAAGTTAAAGTGCAAAACATAATTCAAGGGACTCCGGAATTGGCGCTTTGGCCGATTTCAAGGCAGAAAATTTAAAGCTCCATGCGGCAATGCTTCCCAACATCCTAGGTCAAAATAGTTGTAGTTTTCGGCTTTTTCAGGTCAAAAAGCATGGGAAAATGTACAGAAACCTATGAAAATAAGAAAAAGTTGATTTTTGAACAGGCCTAAATTGTTACTTATTTAAGTGTTGAGGAGATGAATAGAATCTTCGTGATAGTTGAGAAGTGGGGTGAGGACAGTTATAAAATACCTGCAGGTGTAGGTACAAGAAGAGAGCAGATTAGTGATGCCCCCTCATATGCCGTTGTTTGCACCTGTATAAATAACGAACAGCCATGCATTGATATACGACTGATGTGGAAGAATGCATCTGATAATAACGTTCTTGTCCCAACGCGAAACTGTTTCATCCTCAACAGAATGTTTGAAATCGTTGGATTCCGCAAGCTGAAGCCGATATTAGACGCTCGTGTTACCGACATGATTTATTTTCACATGGTACGGATTTATCGAATGTAGGAATGAATAAGGCGAGAACGGTCTAGAGTTGGATGCATATTTAAAAGGTTTAGATTCTTCGAAATATCCTGAACTTTGGTACAATGCACTTGAGCGGTACAGGGCAGAGCTTGTCTACGCTGTTCACCCTGAAGAGCTGTAGCTCTATATAATGAATAGCTGTTGTTACGACTTGGAAGATTATTTCAATTGACGCTATGCAGAGTGAAGAAGAGTTCACGATTGAGAAGCTCGGGACGGTAAGAAAAAACTCCCGATTGGAAAGGAGTGTTTATAAACTTGTATTTAATAACGATGTTGTGGTTAACGATGACCTCCTTGTGCGTGCTTCTGATTGTATTCTATCCGTGTTTAAAGATAACTTGCCAACCGAATGTAAAGTGGGCACAAAAATATTATTGAACGATATGAAAGCCATTTATGTCGAGTATAGGCATCCGTATAAGTTAAACGGTGAAGTGTTGCTTGGACGGTTTTACCGCGTAGTACAAAGTAAGAACGATGTGAATGTAGACTCGATTACGTGTGAGTTTAGCGTTTTGCGCAGTACAACATAAAGGATGTATATTTATTTATTTAATTGTGTATATATATATTTCCTGCACTAATATGCATTTCATTATACGTTTCGTATATTATTATTTTCAATATATTTAATTATTTAATAGAACTATATATATATATATATATATATATATATATATATATATATATATATATATATATATTTCCTGTAAAAATATATTGATAATACAACGTTTTGTATATTTTTTATTATATATTTCCCGTTCGTGTTTCTTATGCTATTATTATTTTTTGATCATATATATATATTCCATTGTATATTTATTATATACTCATCATCTGTATGCTATTATTATTTTTTATCACATATATTCCATTGTATATTTATTTTCTATATATTTCCATTAATTCGCCTAAATAAACAGAATGATGTAATGGTGTTTTATTTAATTCTTTTGGTTGTACACGGTATTTAATTATATCAATTGACTGGCTTCTAAAGCGGATTTCTAAACCCGAATATATGCATTAATTAAATAAATAGCGCTATCTGGCAACTCAACCTGTACACCCGAACAAGCCATTTACGCCTTCTAAGTCAGCCGCCTGTTTAAGTCAGAACATATGCTTTAATTAAATAAATAGCGCAAACTAGCAACTCAGCCAGACACGCCAAATGGCGGGTTAAGTCAGAATATATGCTATAATTAAATAAATAGCGCAAACTAGCAACTCAGCCAGATACGCCAACTGGTGGGTTAAGCCAGAATATATGCTTTCATTAAATGAATAGTGCAATCTGGCAGATCAGCCTTCTAAGCCAACTGGCAGCTTAAGCCAAAATATATGCTTTAATTAAATAAATAAGCGCAAACTGGCAACTCAGCCAGATAAGCCAACTGGCTGATTAGGGGCCCTATAAGACAACGGCCTCTCGGCTGAAGTCTTAATATGCGCTTGGCTCCTGACAGGCGAACACCTCTCCTCCTCTCTCTCTCCTTCTCCTCTCTTTCTCTTGGGGGATAACTCCCCATCCACGTTGCATAACCCCTTGTTGCTCTTGCAACATTCCCATCTCCTCCTTTGTTGCATAACATCTTGCACCATTTTATCTCCCTTTTTGTTGCATAACATCTTGCAACATTTTCCCTCCCCCTTTGTTGCATAACAGCGTGGAATATTCCCCCGCCCCTTGTTGCATAACAACTTGTAACATTCCCCCCACCCCCTTGTTGCATAACTTGTGCACTCTCCCCTTTTGCGCCCATACTACTTATCCATCACACCAAGTACGTCATGGCGTAGGGCCCCAAGACAAAGGGACCCCCAAAATATTTAAGATCTTTTTCTATAAATATTTCTAAATATTATTCGAGAAAATAATTTTCCATAAATATTATCGTAGATAAATATTATTTATGTATTTTATTTTGGGTATTACTTCTTAATATTATTCTCGATAAAAATTATTTCTAAGAGATTTCTAAATATTATTCTTCGTAAATATTATTAATAAATATTACTGTAAATATATATTATTTCTAAATCTTATTCTGGATAAAATTATGTCTAAATTTCCACACTTTTTTACTCATATCGACATTAAAATTACACCACACAAGATGCTGCAGTACATCAAATCACACGGAATAGTGGTGTCACCCTTTCCAAATGTCGCAAATGCTCTCCGAATTTTTCTTACTTTTCTTACTCAGTACATGAGTGAATTGAATGAAATTTTTATATTTCAAACAGAATATGCTTTTAAATTCTTTCAAAATACAATATGTACCTTTCAAACTTTCAAAGTGTATATATATATATATATATATATATATATATATATATATATTCGGATTTAACTTTTTCTTTTGTCGTTTACTTGAAGGTGTAAATCATCCTCGATAGAAAATATAAAATTTGTGAAGCTTCAAATTTCAAAGTGTCAAAGAACAACTTCGAAAAAGGTGGAATGAATATACGGAATATTTTGTACCCGTTGACACAGACTTCTAAGTTATAGTTTACAAATGTAAACCAAACCACACCTACATCTAGTCAAACCACGCTTGTACAAAATTTCACACTCTTGCAAAATCGAGGAAAAGACAGCGCGACCAAAATCGACCTAATACCTAGTCTTAACAAATTTTCAGTAATAATTTTTTAGACCTCTAAAGAAGTTAAACATCCGATAAGCTACGAGTATTAAAGAAAATGGAAAAAAAAGATGCATTATAATGACCAACTCAAATATCCAATATGTTTTATATATATATATATATATATATATATATTTTTGTTGAGTTTGAACGACGGTTCAGGATCAACCTGCCTGCGGTAGAACCGTCTGCGGCATCCCGCCTCATTTGCGGGACTTGGTGAAGGAGGGAATTGCTGTATGATCTCTTCCTGCTCTCGTAGCCAGCCACCAGCCAGGCATGGCTGGTCAGGGACTTTGCACAAGAATCTGTCCAGCTTGTTCTTGAAGTTATTCAGGTCGGTGTGCTGGAGATTCCTAACTTCTTTTGGAAGGATAATGAAAAGCTTTGGGCTCCGTATTCTGAGGGTACTTTTCAACCTCGTTTTCATCGCCCCTTGTCCCACCGCAGCTGAGACCGTACAAAATCTGCCTCTTCTCTCATTCCAGTTTGTTTCCATTTCATTTTTGAGGTTAGGGACAGAGCCCTGAAGTATTTTCCATATGTATATTATTGTGTACCGCTCGCGCCTTCTTTCAAGAGAGTAGAGTGCCAGGGATTGTAGTCGAGACCAGTAGTCTTCACCTTCCGTTTCTTCTATCTTAGACGTAAAAGTCCTTTGTATAGCTTCAATGTTCGCAACTCATTTTCTGTGTGGGCTTGTGAGTACTGAGCAATACTCAATTATAATGCGTTCCAATTGTCCGGGCCTGCAGCTGAATGTGGTTTCATTTGTCCTATGGCTCTCGCTACAACTTCTGGGGTAAAATCAAAGTCTGTTTACACTCTCCTTGCAATTTCTCTTCAAAGAATGCATCTATATCAGGTATCGCTTTGTCACTTTTTGGGGTACTAAAAACTGATTCAACTGGGCTCTCAATGTTTCAGATATTTCTTTTGGGTCGTCGGTTAGTTCATTATTTCTCTTCCTTAAGGGCCCAATATCGGCGCGCGTTTTTGTTTTCCTTTTCGCATAGTTATAGAAGTATTTTGGATTTTCCTTTATTGCTTCTACCGCTTTTTTCTCTTCCCTCTCTGTATGGTCCTTAATCAGGGCTTGTATCATATTTCCCCATTGATATCCTCCAGTTTTTCTTGTATTACTTTCCTGGCATTATCTCCGCAGTTGGCTAACTTCGCTTCCACTCTCTTTCTTTTGTGGAATATCCTTCTCTTTTGCCTCTCTAGCCAGCAGCTCTTTCCTTTTGGCTGTGATTTAGGAGCATATTTTTCTAATTCTCAGCGGTTTTTCTTCCAAGGTTATTAGTATTTCTTCATTTGTTTTATTCTTTAAAACTGTTTTCCACTCTATTTGGGCCATGTGTGATCTGATTGCTTCCCAATTTATAGTTTTGGAGTTTAAGTTAAAGGCCCCAAATTTGCTTCTTTCCTCAATATGTGTATTGTCTTTTAATGTTGTCGTCATATATGTTGATATCTCGATTAAGTTGTGGTCTGAGATAATGGTTGGGATTATTTTTTTATATCAGCAATCAAGTTCGTGTTATTCGTGAATAGCAGATCTAGGCAGTTATTTTTTCTGATATTTTCTGTTATCTCCTGTGTCAGCATAAACTCATTTGTGAGAGCCATCAACATTTTTGCTTGCTCCTGGTCTTCTCTTGTGCCCCCTTTGTCCTGGAGTATATACACAGTATTTTCCTATCCACCTTTTTGTATTTTATAAATGGGACGTTAAAGTCTCTGCAGATCACTATATTTGGGAATGGAGGGTTTATGGCCTTTATTAGCTTTCTGATGTCATCAATGGCCTCCGAGAATTTTTCGGTTGGGGATGTTTGGAGGTCTATAGATGACTATTAGTATCACGTTTAGTTTTTATCTTTTCACTGCTAGGAGTTCCACAAAGCTGTTTGATTTAGTTATTATCGTCTCCGTCATATGACCTTCATGTGCATATATAGCACAGCCACCTTTACGTCTCGTTGTTCTATCCGCTCTTAGTAAGTTGAAGCCCTCTATATTTATCTCTTTCTCATTAATACAATGTTCGCAGTTTTCACAATTTCCTTGGCAATCCTCAAGATGAGTTTCTGTGAA